>VZRJ01000408.1:1625044-2190308 GCA_013397565.1 Ptilonorhynchus violaceus | reverse complement strand
ATTTCCAGCTCTTTTCTGCATCTAATAAGCTCCAACAGCTCTGGAAAAAACAGGGTCAGATGTCAGTGGCAGGAGTTTTTGCAAAACCCCACCCTGGGTGAGGCTCTGACACCAGGAAACCGCAGCTCCTGGGAAGAGTCTCGCTGCTGCCACTGCCCCCGTGTGACAGGGTTCACTCCTTGAAAACACGAACTATTTCAACTCAAGACAGTCTGACAGGCAAGAAAATAAGTTATCACAGCTTCATCCTTTTCCTGGGGAAAAAGGATGGAGAGTAATGCGGCTCTTTTCACCAGAGTCTGTTCTATTTACAAACACTTTTCTCTGCTGTTCCATTTCAATCCCATATAAACAATTATTAGAAATGCAGATTTATTTTTCCAAATGTAATTGTGTGCTGCAAACCACTCGAGTGCTGCTAACCATGACTAATGTTAGCTGGCAAGGCTCACAGGGGCAGCAGCTTTTGGTGGTAGATCTGTTTGTGGCATTTCCCTTGGAAAAAAATACAGGAGATGAAAAATTATGCATAAAGTATTCCTCATGCTCCCAAAACCACTCATTTGCCATTGCTACCTACAGTAAAAACAAATACCCACTGAGAATAAGCCTCCTACATGGGACTCCCTTTATAAGAAGGTTATGAGTACACTCTAACTGTAGCAGTGCTGTGCAAGCTTTTTAACCAAGGACTTGCAGGTCACTGCCACCCAATAATTACAATAAATTCAGTTTGCCTCTATTTAACATTTTTTACTTTGCAAACTGGTACTGCAGCAGTGGAAAAGCCTGTGTTGCTTCAAGCCTGCAGCAGATTGATGTGCAAAGGAAGATGAAATTGTAAAAACCAGCAGATTCTTAGAGATATCACAGGCAGAAAATGAGATAATATAGGTAAACTGCCTTCTCATCATAACAGTCTTCCTTTCGTGGGTATCTGGGCAGAGTCAAAGCTCAACTGATTAAATGTAGGTATCTGCATCAGGTAAGATGCATTACACCTTGGATTTCATTGTTTGTTTGAAGGAATAAAATTTGTGGGAAAATAACTTTTATAATTTGTATTTATCTATAAGCTTTAAAGAAAGAGAATTATATTATATTGCAATATTGTATAAAGAATGCTGAAATTAATATTAAGTTCAGGACATTCATAAAATATAATTCTCTTAGGGTAGTTGTGCATATGAAAAGTGCTATTAAAAAGAATTGTTTTATTTATTTACTATTATATAATGATTTACTTGCCATAGAACAACTTTTCAACTTCATAGATACTCTTTACAACTGGGGTTTGGTACATGCTAAAAACGAGATCTCTGCCAGTGTGAGGACCTGGCTCCAAAACCATCCTTCTGGACAATCACTGTTGTTTGACAAGGTAATTATTGAACCAAATGCATAAGAGCATGGATGTGCTGGCATGTTTATAGTAGTGAATGGTCAGTGAAAATTGATTTCTAAGTTCCCAAAATTTTGTCAATATTTATGAAATCTCCATTTTACACATAGAGAGGTCAGAAATGTAGTGTCTTTTCCAAGGTTCAATGAAAGGTCACATAAGAACCAGCAATTAAAAAGCATTTATTCTGTAAAAAATGCTTGTTCTAGCATTACTTAACTCTCTAATCCCTTTGTCCATCTTTTTTCTTCTCCAGTGTCACTGTTGGGTCTTGTCACTGTGAAATATTCGAATCTTTCTAAGGCTAAACTTTCTTTTTAAATACTTGTACAAGGACTTACACAAGGGAGTGCTGGAAGTCGACTGTGTTCTTTGGACAGGAAGATCCTGTCCTGATCCTTAAGAAGAATCCTGATTAGAAATCAGTTTTATTGCCTCCCAAATTTGCCAACTCACAAGTTCAGTTGTTTCTGGGGAAGTGTTTTAATGACTTAAACAATATGCAAAAGAAAGACAATATTGATGGCCCTGATCGAGGTCATTACTCACTGCAGATTTCCAAACTTATACAGGGGACTTGAGAAGCACCAATACTCCAGTTATCAGCCTTGATTGCAGCAGGGGTTTAGGAAGGAAATGGCCAATTTTCTCCTCAAAACAGACATTTATAAACTCAGGAAAAAATATTTTTGAAAACTTTATCCACCAAAAAAAATATGATCATGTAAGAAAACATTTGAAAACTGAGCTGCAGAGACAGACAGTTGAGAAGAGAAGATAGACACAATTCCTGTCTGAGGGGTGAAATGAATTTCAAGGGCATAAGTGAGATGCAGTAGAACTGTATCCACCCTTCGTTATAACACATACAAAAATGGGAAGAGATTTAAGGCTCCCTAGACCTCTATTAATGTATTATTTTCATGCTTGTTAGTGCTTCTCTTTGCAAAAAAAACCCTGTTTATGGTGAGGCTTCTTACATATCTAGAGATATAAATACATATTTTTGGGGTTTTTACTCTATAATTTCTTCATTTATAGTTGGAAATGTTGCCAGAAACAAGGAAAGTAAAACAATGCTATACAAAGATTTAGCTTAGGCAGCTAATGGACTTTAGAAAGGTCATAGAATAAAGTACAGAATAAAACTAGAAAGAGAATAAAACTTTCCAAACTGTAATTTGAGCATAAAATGTAAAAGAACTTTTAGACATGCAGCCCTCGTACTCTAAGCTGATCCCAAGTACAGTTTGATATGTCCCCTATCAGAATTTCTTCTTATTCAGAATTCATGAGATGTGAGTGTGTGCATCTGTGGAGATTGAACATAGTCCTTATAAAATTCACTATAAAAACGTATAAATAGGCCTGCTATTTATATCAATTGCTTGGAGTTTTATCATCACTTGCAATTGTACACATCAGAGATCAAGGGAGGCATATAAATGTTTTGAATAGAACATAGTTCATTATGGTTCCTTTAATCCACAGAGTTTTATGAGCTTTAGAAGGAACTCCATATAAAATCAGACCACATTCATCCAAATAAAATGCATTGAAATAAAATGGGTGAATCTCAGTGAACATTCAGCTCTGCAGTGCTTTTCCCCTGCCCAAGGATACACTGCCGAAGTCCTTGTTGCTAAATAACACCCTAATGATTCTATCTGTTATGTAAAAGTCTAAAACATAAAAATAACTGTAAATATTTATCTGTCATTACAGGGGCAGATCTCTATAAAGAACAAGATAACCAGTGTGCAATGTTTGCATATTTATTTTAAATGCAGTAAAGTCTTTCCCCTAAGCCTAAAAGAGTGACAATAGTCTCCTATACTCTATGTAAGGAGCAAATTTAGGTGGAGTTTTTATTTCTTGAGCCTCCCAAATGATGAATGATTAATAAGCTCCCAAGTCTCCCAAATTAAGAATGTTTAAATAGAAATAAAATACTCAGATAAAATAGATGGGGTTGATTTAATTTAATGTGTTTCATACTGTAGAGGCCTCTTTAAATTAGTCCCTCAGTCACTTTTATTTTCAGTCAGTGGAGAGAAAGAAGAACTAGGATTCACCTCATCCCATTGCAGAGGTTAAAAGCAGTTCAAATTGTTTTAAAAATATAATATTTCTTGTATATGATAATTCTATTCAAGTTCAGTGGTTGTTAAAGCCACTAAACTTGGAGTCTGTCGGAGTGTCTGGAGCTTCATTCCTTTATGCAAAAGCAGTGATTCGCAGCAGAAGGTCTGACTCAGGGATTTCTAAAAGTCAGTGAAGTCAACCAATTTTGAGGTTAGCATAGTTTGGGAGGAGCCAAGGTTTTTATTTACTACAGCAGTTTGGTTTACCCTACAAGCTCTCATCACACCCCACTTAGAGCAGAAAGCGTTTTAAAGCTCCACAGCAAATTCCTCATAACAGATTGGTGGTGTCAGCAAGGTGTCAGGCACAAGGTAACACCGAACAAAGCTGCACTTACAGCTCCCACAAGGCACTTATAATTAATGTACAGGAGCAGTAGTCTCCATAAGAGATCCCATTCGATGCATTAAGGTGTTTTAATGAGCAAAAGGCACGAACTTCCCAATTTGCTGCCAGATTAAACCTTACTTTACTTTGCTGCCCATGACTTGTTCCTGAATAGTCCCTCGCCTCATCCAGGTTGCTATGCAAAGTTGGCACCATGGAACAGGTTTGCATATGTCACTTCAGCTTCATTAAAGAGCCACACTCTTCAGGCACACAGTCCTAATGAAGAACAGATGACAAAAAGTGGAGGACCTGATTTACTGTTTTGTAAGGAAAGGAAGCAAAGCCAAGCTTTTGGTGGAAACTCGGAAGAGTTTTAGACTCAAGTGTCATCCCAGTAGTTTCACAATTAAATTTCAAACTGTTCCAGTGTTATGATCATGCACTAGATTCAAATAAGGTTTTCTGATTTGCTGTAAACATAGTTAACTGTTCCTTGGAGTCACTATTTTCAGGGCAGTGTGTTCATACAGGAGCTCATCTGCTTAACCATGAGGAGCAGGAGAACTTTGTGTTCCCAGTGTTTGCCAGGCTCTGAATAATTTTGTCATAGGATTGTCCCAAAGGCCACCAGGACTCAATCCTCTTGCTTGTACATCATTTGTGAGGTTTATTTTTTTTTGGCAGATGTGTGGTATGTCCCAAAGGAAAAAAAATGCAGGAATTTTACAAGTGTGTGTATTTCCCTTCAGTACTTGGACACTTGGTGCATGGAGCCTGACTCCAATACATGGAGGATAAGTAATGATGCACCTGTTTTCAGTCATTAACACAGGACACCATAATCTTGTGCAACAGCAGACTTCCTCATGGATCCTGAAGATCCTAAGATCCATGCCCAAAGATTCTGCTATGATGTTGCTCTGAGTCATGTCAAATATTTCAAAGCACTGCTTCAAGTAAGAACGTCAGGAACATCAAAAATGTCCCTTTGTCCTCCAATTCACAGCAGCTGCTTAAAGCAAAAAAAAAAATAAAAACCAGCAAAACAAACAAACCCAAGCAAAAAGCAGCAGACCCTTGAAGTAGTAGCAGTTGTTCCTTTCTGCAAGTACTTACCTTAGTTCTATCTTTCAGCTCTCAAAGACTGCTTTTTAATTCCTCTTATGGATGAAGTAGGTGTTTGTACTCATAGGAGGGCAACATAGGAGAAGGACAAAGCTGTCCAGTGCTGTAAGTGTGCAATCATAGGCAACGAATAAACCTTCCTTGACTTTCCATCATGTGCCAACCTTCAGCACTTGTTTTAATCTCTGCTACTTTCCCCAGTGCATCCAAACATTTATGTCTTTGTTTCCCATGTTTTTCTTGTTTTCTGGCTGAACCTCTGTCCCTGGAAGCTTTGTGCCCTATACTGCACAACTCTCTGAAGAATCTTCTGCTTCCACAGTGTGAGCTCCAGGGCTGGTGCAGTGCTGGTCTCAGGCACCAACTCTAATTATTTAATTAAGTGGAGGCAATAAGCAGCAGGTAATACTTTCAGCTTATTTGCTTTGTGAGGAATCACACTCATCTGGGTCAAAATGACCTGACAGATAGTTCCACACGCCATCTGTTTCTGTAACACACGGGCGCTGCTTCTCAGGGCAATGTTAACCCTTCTCCTCGTGTTTCATCACTTTTCCTGGATTGCTCTTTGATAGGGCGTTTTGCAGAGGCCAAACCCTGTAAAAGCCTTGACACTAGGAAGACCCAAAGACATTACAATTTTTACTGTCTCAGGAGAGAGAGCCTCCCAGTACATTCGGATCACTGACATCATTAGTGAGGTTACAAAGGTCTGGAGTATCTCCAGTTGGAGGGGACCTGTGAGGATCATCAAGTCCAAATCCCAGCTACGTGCAGGACTACCTAAAACTCAACCCTGTGACTAAAAGCACTGTCTGGACACTCCTTGAACTCTGACATCATTAGCATTCTCACATTTCAAAAGAACCACGAACATTCATCCTGTTTCAGGAAGAAAAGCAATATCAAAATGTGACCAAAACTGATAACACCTTATTTACTCGTTCACCTTGTCTCAGCTCCTTCTCAAGGTGTTGTCCCATATGCTGCTGCCTTCATTCTCTTGGTGTTCCACTTGAGAGTCCACAATCAACAGCTTTCCTAAACATGGTCGTTGCCAAGCTTTTGTTGGTGCAGCACTTGAATGAATCCTGTCCTGAGCTGTGCCTCACTAAATTCGTGGGAGTAGGTGCATGTCATGTACCAGTGGTTTCCGAGCTGCAGGCTATGGGGTAATGGCTGCAGTTACAAAGGGAGCATCTGTCCTCCTTTTATCCTTTTGCTGGTGACACTGATAGCACTGGACATTATCCTCTGGAGAACAACCTATATAAAGAACCCATCAGGGCTGGGGTCCACCAGGCTGTGGCTGCAGCTTTGAGGTTTCAGCACGTACAGTGCCATGATAAAGCCTTTTTTAATGTGTCTTTGGCCACGTCTGAGAAGAACACACAGCTGCTGAAGTCACATCCCTTCAAACAGCAGCTGTTCTAGATGTAGTCCTGTTTTCTCTGTGGCATTCCTACCAACAGTTTACCTGGTAATGACAAGTTAAAAAAAATTAGTTTAGTTTTCTGGAAATTTAGTTTAGTTGTCTAGTTTTACATCTGCTGACCTGGAATGCATTGCAATGGAAGCTGCTGTGGGGAGTCGGAATCAACGCAGATTTTGGGATCACAAACTTTTCCCCAGGTGGAACAGTATTGGTAAAAGAGAAGCAGAATGGAGTGACCAAAGAGTTGCTGTGTCCTGAAGTATTTTTGGATCTGTTGGCTGTGATGGCAAAGCCATAGCAGCTACCACAGCCTCTGGCCTTCTGCATGGGCAGTGCTTTTCTTCCTCTCCTGCTCTGCAGCTCAAGATTGTCACACTGTCACTCTTCATGAGGCTGCTCTGTCACCAGGAGCAGAGAAATACAAGGTGCACAGAAGTGAAACACAGCCCTTTAAAATGAGCAGGGAAACAGAATGAAGTTCTCCAAGCAGTGTAGCCAAGGAGGTGGGGATATGTGTGATATGTGTGGGAGCAGAAGGAGAAGGCATGTATTTTTAAGACAGTTTTACTATCAAAAGTAGAATTTTGTTTAATCTGCCCTCTCCTTCAGCATCCCATTCAGCCAGTTGGTGCTACAGCACACCAGATTTGGGGTTTGCTCTTTTTCTCACCATCCTTGTATGTGTCTTCTACAGTTTCTACATCTTTTCTCAAGTCTGTGTTTGTACTTTGCTTGGTTTTCTGTGTTTCTATCAGCTGTCTTCTCTTGTGTCTTATTTTTTCACTCCCTCATTTAGTTTCTCTTCTGTCTTTCTGACTTACTGTGTTTTCCTGGCTTCCTTCCAGCTTTGCAGCAGTATTTGTCCTCACAGCATCTTGCAAGGTTTTCCTTGTGCAGCTAGGTCTTTTCTTTTTCCTAAATTATTAAAAATCCTAGGCCTTTTCAGACTTCATTTTCAAGCACAGCATTTTCAGGTGTATATTTGAGATACTCCCACCAACATCTGTTCACCTATTAAAAATGCTGCATTTTGCTATTCAGGAAAAGAAAAAAACCAAACCAACTGTTGCTGTAGAGGTGTTGGATAGAAAAACACAATTTGCCTAATAAGAAAGAGAAGAGCAGAAGGTTTCTCTAGAGGAAACAACTCAGCCAAAACCAAAGATGCAATACATAAATACATCTGCACCACTCCTCATTTTGGCTACTGTGGGGCACCTCACATGTCTCCAGATGCTGCTGCAGAAGAGTGCTGGTATCTTCCAACTCCTGCCTCCTACCTGCCAGCCCTGTGCAGATGTCTGAGACGCTTGATGGTGCCCTCAGTCGTGTCCTGTGCCTCAGCTTAGACAACTGAGGCCAGCTGGTGTTGTCAAGCATCTTTTATACCATGTACAGAACACCCAGAGGAGATCAAATGTCTTCCACAGATGAGGTCCAGCTGTCCTTACACAGACATCCAGTGTGGTCCACGATGCCTCTGAACACTCCACATCTGCTCTCCCTTTGGTCCCAGGTCTTATCTGCCAGCCCCATCCATAAGGATATCTCGGGTACCTGGGGCTGTCTCAGGTGACACAACCAGGTCACACCCACTAAGGTGCAGTTACTGTAATTGATTAAGAAAATTAATTTGAGATGGGCATTTAATGCATGCAGCTGTCTCAGGTCCTGTTATGGTCAATGGATACCTAATCAATAGTCACTGGCATGCACAGAGTGACCCAGAGCTCCCAAAAGTAGGCTCCTGCTGGCTGATCAGCTGAATTACCCTCCAGGCTCTGCTGGATCGTTGATCACCTCTCTGCTGACTTAGACACTTGGTTTCCATGTAGACACTCCCATGCAGACCCTTGTATTGTGTTGTCTGAATTTTACACTGAATCCTGCCCACAGAGCCCATGAAACTCACTAAATATCTCCTTCCAGAAAAGAAAGTCTTTCAAGCCTTAGACCTGTTTCAGAAACCAGGAGTGAAGTGGCACTTCAGGGCTCAATTCATAGACACAAAGGTGTCTCATGCCCTTTGAGATGCACTGGGGTGCCCAAAGATAGCCAGACAGATTTGGCAGATGCAGCATTGAACCTACAGGAGACCTGTGTGTTTTGGGATGTCAACCTCAGCCCAGGGAGGGTAACCCCAGACACCTCAGACACCTGTGCTAGGTGGAGCTGCTCGGTGGGCACCTCAGGAAGTCTATATTAAAATTAGACAATTATTATAAGCACCATATCTCAGCTTCAACAACATGACAATCCTTCCTCTCCTCGGTAGCTCTCCACAGGTAGAGCTGTGCTGCTCTGACCCTGGAAGGCTCCCCTGAAGGATGTTGCACAGTCTCCCTCTATAATCATTTACAACTGAGAATGTACAGTTATGAGGGTGGTGAGGCACTGGCACAGGTTGCCCAGAGAAGCTGTGGTTGCCCCAGTCCTGGAAGTGCTCAGGGTCAGTTTGGACAGGGCTTGGAGCAATCTGGTCTGGTGGAAGGTGTCCCTGCCCATGGCAGGGGGTTTGAAATTAGATACTGTTGAAGGTCTCTTTCAACCCAAGCCATTCTATCATTTTACGATTTGATGTTCTGAGGTGTCAGGTTGTTTTGTTTTATTTATAGATTTAGATATAGATATAGATATATAACATTATTTCAGCAATGCATCATGAGGCTCAGATGATCTCCAACAATGCTTCAACCATCCTGACTTCGCCTGAGGCTGGATATGCAGCATTGCTCCTCTATTTCACAGACAATCAACTGTAGATATTTCCTTCACTTCCTTGCTTTTTTTGAAGATGTGAGCCTTCCTATTTCTTTATTCTCAGTGTCAACCCATTCATATCATTTTTCTTTCTACAACATTATGCAGTGTCCCCAGTGAACACCTTCCCAGTCTGTTCTCCATAATTTCCATTCAAACCAGAGGTAACCCTCCTGCTCAGTCGAGTTGTTTGTTTTTTTTCTGATAGTTCTATTCCAAAGCTTTCCTGCCAGAAACCCAGTGAAATTCCAAGCATGATGTAATGCTCCGTCTCTCTCACTTTATGGAAAACAAACAATTATGGGTAAAATACGGCCATAAGATGTTATTGCAGAATTAGATGTGTCTTGAAGTTATCGTTGTTGACAGTGGCTGAGATTTCCCATACCAAGGTCCAACAGCTCTTAAACTTGTGAAACAAAGTAATATTTGTACAAATTCAGTACTGGACTGACATTATTTCTCACCATAATGAAGGTACAATAATCAAAGCATCCATATGTATTCATAGAAAATATTCAGCTTAAGTTTTTCTCTTTTGGCTCCCAGCTGACCAGCATCATTTTCCCAGTTGCAGTTGACCTGTCCATCCCTTGAACTGAACTTTTTCACCTCCTAAATGTCCTCATTTTGAGCTTCTATGAGTCAATAGTCTCCAAAGATGGGCTTAGGTTTTAAATTTTAATTCTTCTTTTTGTGTTTTTTCTTTTTCCATCCTGAGTATCTTGGCTAGAGGAAGTCCTTAGCACTCTGGAGATGAGCTTGCATTTAATACTGATGGCCCTCCTCAAGCCAATTGCAAACGACTAGAGAGCTTTGATCTCCTGAGGGAGAGAATTTTCAATAATTATGTACTTCAGCCCTATTAATTCTCAAAGCAAAAGAAAGACTTATCTTGGGCTCCAGGACTGACGAAGCAAACCCAGAAGCTGAGCCCTAAGGAGTTAAGAACACCAGGTTGTTCAGCTGAGATATTTTCCTTTGACTTCCTTTTGTACTGCAGAGAATATACTCCTGGTCTGGCTCAAGCTTAATAAGCAGGACTTTGTTAAAAACAGCCAGCAAAGCCACAGTCACCTGGGCCCAGCAGCCCTGGGAAGGACTCTGCAGTGGTGTGGCTGCAGTGGGAGTGAAGGACAGCAAGTGTCCCGGATCTGCCTCTGGGAATAGTCACACTTGTCCTCCAAAGCTGGAACATTCACTGATCTGCACCTTCCTTTCCCACCCATGTGCTGGCAGCAGTCCCTGCTTTGCTGTTCACATGGGGGAACTGAGAGTTTATAATCACAAAATCACCTCGTGCAGCTGCCACTGCTGCTGATGTAGCTGAGCAAACTTCTGCCTGTGTATGGAAGGAGTGGCAGATCCCAGGAACAGCTCAGCTTTAGCATCAGCCATGGGATGGCAGCAACTTGAGGGGTTCTTGCAGCTGTAGTATGATATGTGCAATTATTTATTGTAGCTTAAGATCCACTTTTTAATTTCTTTTGATTTATGTTTGTTAGCATGTAAAGTCTAACAAGTAATCTCTCCTGCCTATGCCACACTGTGCCTCTGATAATTTACAGTTATTAGGATCCAAGGAAAAGTACTCGAAGGCCACAGTCCACAGCTTGGAGACTGTGGAGGTAGACACTCAGAAATACCTGAGAAACAGGGACTGAAGAGGATTGTATGGAGAAATACAGGCCAGACCTTATATGTGACTTTTCCTTGGTGCTGGTGGGACAATTTTTGCTGTCCTGCCTGAGCACAGTGCATAGTCAAAGAGTGGAAAGCACTGGGGTGCAGAAAAGCCCTCAGGTATCCGAAGTATTAGATTAAATAAAATCAGTGCAATTTGTATTTTAAACATCTTTTGGGGGACTCTGTGGCTTGTGAATTGCCATATTGGATTAGAAAATCAACTAGATTTGATGTTTTGCATTTTGTGCAGCAGTCCAGCTTCTCAACTCACTGATTAAAGGGGGCTTGTTCCCTCCACTCTTTCATTCCACATGCCAGAAAAAAACAAAACCAAAAAAAACCAAAACCAAACCCCATGGAATCTAATTTTTAATAACCCAAAATTAGTGTGTTTTTTCAAAAATTATCGCCTTTGTCATAGCCAAGGAAAAAAATTCTTACAAAAACATGCATCTCAGCCCTGTTTCCATTCTTTTTTTTTAGCAGTTTTTAATTGGAGTGTAATGGTGCATCACTGGATTCTGTAACCTTGCAGTCTGGCCTTTATCCCCTCTTATCATTTCACTTAAATGTCGAATTCAGCAGGAGTTATGACTGTTTCTATTAAGATCGAATTGGACCCATGGATGCATGACAATAATGTCAGGTACCCATTAAAAATGAGCAGTGCTCAATGAGCTCATGGTGCATTTTTCTCTGTTATACCATTCTCAGTCTCTGTGTGTTTGTAAGACTTACCTGTCTTGCAAAACCACAGTGTCCAACAGTGAAAGTAATGCTGTTTCAACACTTGACTCTACTAATACTCAGTGTGAAATCTATCTTGATGTTTAACAGTCCAAAAAGATTACATTTTATCTGATCTGATTCCTTTTTTTTTCTTCCAAACGGCTTTATTTCATCCAGTAACACTTCTGCACTGTGAAGAGCAGGACCATCTATGCCATAATCAGCATATTCACATCTTGGGACTGCCCACAGCACTGTCACTTTCATGAACCTCAGTTTACCTGTACATTGGTTAAACTTGCTTTTGCAGACACAGCAAGTGCTTTGCAACTACAATAATTCCAGAAATCATCTGAATTTACCTCAGTTCTCAGAGCTTAATTGTGCAGGTAGGGTTTGCATTATACACTCAATAATTTGGAGAGAAGGTAATCATAGAATCATAGAAGGGCTTGGGTTGGAAGGGACTTTAAAGATCATCTTGTTCCAACCACCTGCCATGGCAGGGACAGCTTCCACTATCCCAGGTTGCTCCAAGCCCCATCCAACCTGGCCTTGGACACTTCCAAGAATGGGACATCCAGAACTTTTCTGGGCAACCTGTGCCAGGGCCTCACCACCCTCACAGTAAATAATTTCATCCTTACATCCAATATAAACCTACTCTCTCAGTTTGAAGCCATTCCCCTTATTCTGTCACTCCAGACCCTCGTAAATATTCTCTCTCCATCTTTCCTTTTGGCTCTCTTAAGGTAGTGGATCGCCACAATTAGGTCACCCCAAAGCCTTCTCTTCTCCAGACTGAACAATCCCAATTCTCTCAGCCTTTCCTCACAGCAGAGGTGCTCCATCCCTCTGATCATCTTGGTGTCCCATCCCCGGACTCGCTCCAGCAGTTCCATGTCCTTCCTGTGCTGGGGCCCCAGGGCTGGATACAGCTCTGTATTTTCAATTATCAGATACTCCACAGGNGCTGGGGCCCCAGGGCTGGATACAATTATCAGATACTCCACAGAAGGAAAGTCTCTGAACTTAACCAGTAACAAGTCAATTACAAAGGAACTAAAGCTATTCAGGCTCACTTTGCAATGCCCACAAAATGTTAACAAGGAGAGGTGAATGGAAACAGAAAACAACACTTGTGAGTTTGCTAGACAAATATTTTCTCTTACAGGTGGCTTAATACTTGGGAAATCTCACAAATAGAATTGAGCAGGGAACAAAGTAGATTAACTTCCACAAACAAGTTCGGTTGAGTTGTTGTTGTTCTGGTTAGGAACTCTTTTCTGCACAAGATCCATGCAGAGTTTATTTAAATTCATTAGTGTGTGTTTATTATCTGGTTTTATGCTACATATGATTTTAAAATAAAATGAATAGATGGGAAATTTAAAGTACTTTTACACTATTTTACCTCTGAAATACCAAAAGAGATAGTTTTAAGGGTATTGTAGATGCTTCCCTTTATACAGAATGGATACAACAGTTGTTTTCACTGAAACTTAATTTCTTAGTCAGAAATGATAATTCAAAAATCTCCCAAGCCATTCAGACCTCAGTATCTGTGAGGATTCAGAGCAGTAGACAAGTGAATACAAAACAACCACAGTCCCTCCTGACCTCTGCCTGTTTGTTTCTGCCAGTCTTTTTCACCCACTCCCACAATGCCTGGAATGGGGTTTTTCAGCTCTGTGTTGCCCTGGATTTTTTTCCTGGTTAGAGACAGACAACAGATTCACTCACTGAGGCTGTGGCCCTTCCTCACTTCATCTGCTGAGAGCAGAGACTGGAGGCTCTCCAGAGCTTGGGAATGGGCTTCAGCTCTTGTTGGCAACACGGAAAAACATGAACAAGGGCTGTGTCAAGCTGCTATGACCTGACACAAACCCTGCACCTCAGCCTGACAATGCTGCCATTTGTGGGGCCTTCTTCACACCTCTGTTAATGCACTGCTGGGGATATCAGTATGTATTTAAGGAGCTCCCCTGCATTGGTGGACACACTGTGATTTGACTGTTTGTCAAAGTCTGTATTTCCATATCTTTTCTGCAGAGCTGGCTGCATGATCATATGGATCAGAGGGTGGCTGAACAAGGCCATGATCCCAGAAAAAAGGCGTTGGTGCAGGTCAAACCCACTGCCAGTCATTGCACTTTGGGTTTCCTATGGGCTTGCTTCAGACTCTCAACAACGTCTGGGGCCACGAGGCTTTGGGGTTACAGTGAACACTCAACATGGTTCTTCAATGAGTTTTGTTTCTTAATAAAATCTTCACTTTCAACTCAGCCAGCCTTAACTTTGCCTAAACCACTTTGCCTCACCCACTTTTCCTATTTCTAATTATGTTGTCTGGAGCTTCACAAAGCAAAGGAACAACTGTGCCATTCCAAGACTTCCAGCTGCCCCACCTTTGTTTGACCCTGCCAGAGGCTGGCACTGTACAGAGTGCACAGGACCGGAGAAAAGGGGCAGGAAATTCTTGGTGTGATCTCAGGCGGCTCCAGCAGGATGCACAGACAAAATGCAGCTGTCTGTGCATGAAAAGGTCAGAATTAATTCTACCAAAGACACAAAAAAAAGTAACTCACTGGCTCCACATTGACCTACAGCAAACATAAGCTGAGAAGTCCAAGAAGAGTTGAGGACTGAAAATTGGGCATGATTAGACCATCTCATCTGATGCTTTATTGGCTGAAAGAAGATGTGCTAGATTTGATTTCAACCATAACCCCACGGCACAGAACAAAATCAGTAATTGCACGAAGTACCCGTGCTTGAAGTCACCAGCTCATTTTCCACAGTGGGGGGAACTGGTTGAGAAAAGAAAACAGCAGCACCATAAAACAGGTGTGTTCATTCACAGGTTACCTCATGCACTGGCAAGATTGTCACTTTGCTCCTGCTTCTTCGGGAGACTCCTTCTGTAACCTTTAATATGTCCCTTGATCTCACTCAAAGCCCTTTGAAGTAATTTCAAAATGACTGAGAGCTGAGACTGGAACTCATAGCTGTAGCTACACGGAGGATTAATTTTCTTTTTACCATAGCCATCAGGGGAAAATAGACATGTTCTGCACTAACTTCAAGATGAGAATTAAAAAATAAAAAGAAGTTGGAGAGGTGGAAAAAGAAAAAAAAAAAAGATCAGTCTGTCCTCAAGTCTGACTGCTCACCAACTGATGGTCCACAGCTGATCTCAGAATTAAAAATTAAACCTGTGCCACCCCATTTCAGCCAGTGCTTTGCAAAAGGCCAGTTATTCTTCTGAATAAAATCTACATGAAACCTTTTTGTAACCTGTGCCAAACAGCCCAGATCTGTTGTATGAGCAGAGTGCTGTCATGTAGAAACACTCTGTGAGCCTGGGCTGAACTGCAGCCACAGCTGCTTTGGAACTGAGCTGAAATCTCCCATCCCTGCTCTGCCTCAGAAAGTGTCTGGATACATGAACTGAGATGAAGGACCTATATTATTTTCAAGATTTGAATCATAGAATAATTTGGGTTTGAAGGGACCTTAAAGATATCTGATTCCAACTCCCCTGCCATGGCCAGGGACACCTTCCACTACTCCAGGTTGCTCAGAGCTCCATCTAGCTTGGCCTTGAAGGCTTTGGGAGGTTAAAGGGGTTTTTAGGACCAGAATATGACTGTGCTATGAAGGAAGACATATTTTTGAAACATCATTGAAAGATGTGTTCCTGGTTTCTCTGAAACAGGAAATATTCTTATTTTCAGGGAAAAAAATGGTTGTTCACACTGCAGCAAGAGCTTGTATTCATGCTAACAGAAACTTCTTTCTTCAGGATAATTTCTACTGTTGCTCAGATATTTAATACATCCAACAATATCTGAAATCACTGAGACAAGCATCCATTTAAGTCCTAAACAGGGGCTTTGCCCTATAGGTTAGCAGGCAGATGGGGAAATCTCCACTTAATCCCAAGGAAAAAGAGAGAGTTAAAGAAATTTTTGCCTTAGAGACCTGAAGTCTGCTTTTGAATATTCTTGTTCGGTTGAGCAAGCTGAGTGTGTTATCAATTGTAATGATGCTCTTAGACCAGCAGAGGCATTGCCTATTCCTGTGCATCCCTAACAGAGTGTGGGACACACCCGCCCTGGCTCTGTCACCCTGGACATTCACACCTGCCCCAGAGTGTCCCCCGTGCTGCAGAGCCCAGCTAGGAGAGAGGAAGTCAGCTTTTAAGAAGCTGGATGAGAAATTATTTTCTTAACAGTGAGCAAAACAGAAGATAAACAAGAATATTGCTAAGCTTGTAGCCAATAACTGGTCATTCTGCCTTGAGAGATAAGTGATAAAAATAAACTTTCCTAGTTTAATTCTCTTACCCAAGTTGAAAGCAACAAGCAAATAAAATAGCTGGGCTCTTCTTACTGGTTTCTGAGCCTTTGCTGACTCTCAGGGTATCCACAGTGATTATCACAGAAATATAAAATCATAAAGGTTGGAAAAGACCTCTAAGATTATCAAATCCAACTGTGAATCTACCACCACCTCCATATTCAACACTACACCGTGTCCTCAAGGGCCATTTCCACAAGTTTTCTGAACATTTCCAGGGGTGGTGACTCCATCACTCCCCTGGGCAGTCTGTCCCAGTGTTTGACAACTCTTTCCATGAAGAATTTTTTTCCTAATATCTGATGCAAACCTCCCCTGGGGCAACAAAAGGCAATTTCTGTATCCTAGGAAAGATAATCCAATCCGACCTTAAATTCAACCACTGTAACAAAGCAGCCAAGGACACACCTTGCTTTTGGATAGTTTGACTTTGTGCAGTCTCCAAGCCAGTTTTCAGTTAGCTCAGACATGTAGCAAATGTTTTACAGCGAAAAACAGGCCAAAAATACACAATTGTTAACCATAGTGAGAACATGTCAAAAATTTTAGAATCAAAGTTGTTTGCTTTCTTAACTTCAACTTTATTCATGACAACTATCACCCAGAATTGCCATATTTATAATTTCTATTGAAAAATTGGGGGAATATGAGTATGACAGTTACAGACAAAGACTAGAAATCTAAAATTTATGAGAAGAACACAAAAATATGGGATGATTTCTCCCAAATGCCTTTGGTAGGGCAAAATATAATCAATCATAACTCTCAATCTGGCTTTCCTAATATTTCCAGTTTTAATTATGAACAGATCAGAAGGCTAATCAGGGAGGAATCATACCTGCTAATGTGTGATCAGAGGAGACAGCTTGTCCTAAACATTTCTGAGTGACAGTGGTACAGGAATTAACAACTGTCTCTGCATATACAGGGACAAAGTCGTAATAAAAAGAGGAAAGCAAACAAAATAAGAGCTTCTGTTGGCCATATTTCTTCATCCAGTGCAGGCCTATTTGTGACATTCGATTATAAGTGTAAATCAGTGCTGCTGCTTTGCTAAAATTACAATACAGTATTTATTGCAGTGGTGCATTGGTTTTAACACTGCTATGTTCCAGCTTGCCAAGGTTATCAAAAATAAATTCTGAAAAACCAAAGAACCCCAGTCCTGAAAACAACTGTTTCCCATGGAAAAGAACTTTGTAGGGATAACGTTCAATGCAGAAAGTGTGAGAAACTTTCACAGTGCTGGGCTTAAATATAAGCTGAAATAATATATCTCAGGAGGAGGAAGAATATGAAATTAAAGACTTTTGCGAGACAATGGTGACAAGAAGTTTGGCTGTTTGTCTATAGTTTCCCTGAGAAATCATCCTGTTGGGAGCCCTTGTGACTTTGGGACAGTTTAGGGAAGGGAGAGTACAGCTGGAAAAACGAAGAGTTTGTGGAAAACATGGCAAAATCAGTCTGTAAGCACACACTATAGGCAAATAGTTTTCTCCACAGGAGGCCAGTTTAGCTCCAGAAATGTGAAGTCTATGCATTATTTATCTGCCAGAACACAGAACCTAAAACTTGGTGGGAGATAGATGACTTGGGCTTGTATGAAGGCACTCTAAGATGATAGAAGTCACAGATTATGTGAGAGGATATTGCAGGGGGAAAATCTGCTTAGGTGTTTAAGGTAAGTGAGAATAGAAGCAGTTTATTCATTTTTTATCAACACACGATTAACTGACAAATGGTGAACTGTCTGCTCAGAGTCAAGATCAGTTGTATGACAGATGATCACAGGACTGGATACTCATAAATGTCAGCCCCTGCAGATTTCTAACTGTACTGTCCCTTGCTGGTTGGGTACCAGATCCCTGCAGCGTCCCAGGGGAGGATGCTTGGCCCAGCCTGGGCAGGCTGGTGATGCCACTGGATGACTTCTGGCAAACCCAAACCTGGTCCACTCTTCTACTCCTCTCACTTCAAGATCTTTCTCATACAATGCAAATTTTAATGCTGCTTCTTTAGTTCTTTTTAGGATGACTCTTCGTTTCAGAAGTCCATTTATAATTCACCAGTGACTTTTTAATAAAGGTGATGGTCACCTTCTTACTCAATATGATGAGTTTGGGGCACACACCCTCCAGTCTGTGTGCTTTATCCTTGCTCCCTGTGTGCTCTCACATTCTGGGCAAATAGGGACTGTTGTCCAGGCCGTTTGCCAAGAGGGCTGTGCAAGCTCTCCCATAAAGGATGAGAGACACATCACCTTAAACAGAAGCTCTGTCTTTGAATTTTAATAGTACCATTTTGATCGTTTTACTTGAAAGATATTCACTTGCTCTCGCAGTTTCCCGCTCGAGTTCCCAGTGGTCTTTTCCCCTTGAAGTTTATTCCTCACTTATAATAAGTCTTCCTTTTTTTCATGTCTCTGTGTTTATACTGATAAAATTGTCTTTAAATTTAGCTGCTTATTCTATTCATCGCCTGTGGGCTGAGCCATAAATCTCTAACAGCCATAACCAGAGCATCTGGCAGCCATTTTACCTTTGGTTCTGAGGAAGAAATTGCAAAGGAGACTTGTGTGTTAAGCTTTCTCCTTGAAAACGTGCAGTTATTCCCTTTGTTTTGTAGAGAAAAGGAGGATATAAGTGATCCTAGGTGTCTCAAGAAAATATTACAGGGCAAACCATATATTCCTTGCCCATGAAAATCCCATTAGTGAGAGCTGTGGATTAATTGGCCCAATCCCCATGTAATTTTATCACATTTTCTTTGCTCCTTCCGTGCTGTATAACCCCATCAAACAGTCCTCTTTGCCATGTAGAGAGAAAGACGTTGCTGCCTACCCTCATAACTTTGGTATGCATGTACATAATGAATTTGAATATCTATTATTGTAGAAATAAATACAGATAGTGAACTTTCTATTAACATTCTCTGTACACAAACACCAATGGAAAGACAATGTCATTAGGATCCCAGAGAGAGTCAGTATCGACTGAAGGATGGCAGCTAAATTCGAAGCAGGGGCTGTAGAAAGTTTTAACTTGCTTTCCTCAGACTTCTTTATTGTGATCAGCTTCTGTCTGCAGTACTGATGCGTATCTTTTGGCAGGCCAAACAAGGAGCTGTGGTACCGCGGGAACTATTTAGAAGTGCAAAAGTGTACAGAAGTGAGGATACAAGTGTATCCTCGAGTACGTTACTGATGTGCTAACACAGTTTCATTGATCCCAGAGGACTGCGTTATGGTTCACATAGCTGCAGCACGGTGCAGCTGGCAGTAAAACACACAGAGACCTGCTACATCCCCCACTTGTTTAGGTAAGTTTATTAGTTTCTGGGCTCAGCCGGCTCTACCTGCTGCTCCCTTATTATTTCTGCAAGCATTAATGAATTGAAAAGCTGATGGGGAGCTCTGGCCTCACTTGGAGCTCAGGCGACGCATGATCTGATGCTTCGGCGCTGTTAAGCTGCCACATGCTGTTGAGCTTCCTGTGCTATGTTAAAAATCATCTTGCAGATGTTTTTTTACTTCTGTGAGGCTTGGTGCAAGGTGTACCAGAGGTGGGGACTCTTGCTCTTCAGTTCTTCTCATCCCACTCCTGGATAAAGTCTGTATTGGCTACTGAGCTTGCAGGAGATAAGCAAATCCTTGGGCCTGAGGGACAATTGCCTATCATGAGGTCTGCTTTTTAATTAAGACGGCTGAGAAACAGTGACCTTGCTGTACTTTCTCCAAGCAAGTGCAGAGGTAGGATTAGTGGTGCATTGTTTTGGGATATTACATTAATTTGAGAGAATCTTGCTTTCAAATAAGCATCATCCAACTTCAGCAGGTTTGAATTTTGTGCACACAGCAGCTCAGGACACATCACTTACCCTTTACCCAGAGGAAGCAGAGCCTTCTTCACACCCACATAGGTGGGTGAACTGGTCTGTGAGATGGATATCTTCAGCTGTGGCCCCGGTGTTCAGAAGGGAGCTTGTCAAAAGGTACTGCAAAGAGTTTGAGGTGTGCTTGTAACAACTCTGGGCCAGCTGAGGAACCTGACTCCTCATGAAAAATAAAAAATTAACACAGACACACCTGATTTAACAGGAAACCTCTTCTTTATATATATATATATATATAATTATATGTGGTGATTATAAATGAAGAAGAGGCAACACTATGTGCTAGTAGGTATTCTATTCAAGTATGGCCAAAACAACCTGTCCAACCTAATTTTTGAAGAGCTAATGGTAAGTGTGCTAAGTCACAGGAGAGATACAACAGCCCATCCTCAGGACTGACAGGGATTTTCAAAGTGATTGGCATGTCTGCAGTCAGGGAATGGGATGTGCACTTCTGACTGCACCCTGATCCCAGGAGTCCCAGAGTTGGATTGGAGCCAGGCAGCTCAGACCAAGGCTGGGGAGAAGCTCATGCACATTGTCCACTTCCCAGGCCAAGGCAGTTTGTGTCCCGTTGTCTGGGAAGACTTTGTGTGTGATTGTGGAATGAGACCTTAACTGCCCTTTGAAAACATCCATCCTGATGGCTGATATCAGTAATTCATTCTGCTGAATCCAAGCCCCATCCAACCACTGCTTGTAGCTGAATCCCATCGCCCCGAGTGAGTGCTTTAGTGAAAAGCAGTATTTGTAAAATATCTTGAGTAAAGCTTTTGACATCTGATTGCAAAGCATTTTCCGTGATTGAGAAAAGTACAGGGTGGATGAATGGGCTTAAATGGGCTGGATATTAGTTGGATTACCAGGCTTAAAGGGCAGTAATGAATAGTTCAGCATCCAGCTGGCAACCGGCAAGCGGAGTACAATAGGGACTGATTCTGGGACAATATTATTCCACATCTTTATCACTGGCCTGGATGATCAGACAGAATGCATCTTCAGCAAACTTGCAGGTGAAGATGCAGTGTGTGGAAATATGTCAAATTACAGTAAAACTTTGAGTCACAAGGAACTTGATAAACTTGAGCCTGGGGCCAACAGAAATTGCACAAAGTTCAGAAATGAAATGACACAAAATTCTGCACATGGGTCTTTCAAACTGCACAATTGGCTTCAATAGCAGTAACCTTCTCCTGCTTGCTTATAGGAAATTCACACCTGCAATCTTGTGATCTGCTTTGGGTCCCCTATTCAAGAGGTGACTGGAAAAACACTTGCAGAGTGTTAACAAAGTTGTCAGGGACTTAGAGGATACAACTGTCAAGAAGAAGATGGGGAAACTGAGTTTGTTTAACCTGGAAAAAGGAATCCAAAGAAGAATCTAACTGCAGACCTCTTGAAGGAGTTTTAAGGCGATGGAGACAAATTCAGTTTAGTAATAGTGGCTGGTTGTAAATCCAGCTTAGTAATAGTGGCTGCACCATGCAGTGCAGCTTGGGAAGTTGAGGTAGGATATTAGGAAACCCATTTTCACTAGGTGGGTGGTGCAGTCCTGGAATAGCTTGCTGGAAGAAGCTGTTGAATCCCCAGTCTCAGAGATTCTCAAAATTCAGCCAAACAACATATGGTTGACTTGATTTGTTGTCAGCAACAGCTCTGCTTGAGGTTGGGTGTCAGATTAAGTCCCTCTGGAGCTCTGTTCCAGCCAAGGTTTCTATGATTTGATCTCTGTAAGTGCACTGACCACACAGATATGACAAATACTAACTAGGAACATTCAATTTTCCTCTCTAGTGGCTGTGTTAGGTAATGTTGGCAGAGTTTTATTTTACAGTCAATATGGCATAAAAGTCTTGTCCTTCATACAACAGAATCATAGGAAAAACTACTGGATCTGAAGGGATATCCGGGGGTCTAATCCAAACTATTTCTCAAAGAGCTGTCTTCAGAGTAAGGTCAGATTACTCAAGGTTATTCAGATTTTTGAAAATTTCCAATCTTATAATCACAGAATCATAGAGTCATTAAGGTTGGAAATACCTCTAAGATCATGAAGTCCAAACATTAACCCAGCCCCACCGTGTTCACCACTAAACCCTATGCCCAAGTGATACATCCACACACCTTCTGAGCACTTCCAGGGTTGGTGATTCCACCACTTCCCTGGGCAGGCTATTCCAATGTCTGACCAACCTTTCAGTGAGGAAATTTTTCCAATAATATCCAATCTAAATCTCCCTTGATACAACTTGAGGCCATTTCTTGTCAAGCTGTTCCAGTGTTTAACACTTTTATTATGAAGAACATATTGAAATGTCTCTTGTTATAACTTCTTCCTGCTGTCTGTTTTCACTGTGTGTCTCTGGGAAGAGCCTGAATCTCCTGTCAGACACTCGTTAGGACATGGAAGACTTCAGTGAATCCCCCCTTACCTTCTGTTTCCAGGTTGAATAAACCAAATACCTTCAGCCTTTCCTCGTAAATTGGGTGCTCCAGATCCAGTTCCACACCATCCCTACAACAGCACACTGATGATTTCTGTTCTCTTTGTTTTTCCCCAGGATCTTTCTTGCAAAGCTTCTTTCTAGCCTGTGATTGAGCAGAACCCCTATCCTACATGTTACCAGTTATTCCCCCAATTCATTGCAATTTGCTGTAATCCACAAATTTGCCAAATCCAGCCAGTTTATCTGCAACTTTTCTGTTCAACCATTCAGCCACAGCTGCTTGTTCTGTCTGCAAGGACACCATGGGAGACTGTGAAAGGACTTGCTAAAGAGAAGGTGAAAAGACATCCACTTCCATTCCCTCGCTCTCAGAGCCCATCTTCTCCTCACAGAAGGCAATCAGGTCGGTTCAGCAGGAGTCAACCTTGGTAAATCCCATCTGGCTGTTCCCAGTCACCTTCATGTCCTTCATGCACAGGGAAATGCCTTCCTTGAAGACTTCTTCCAGCAATTTCCCAGGCAAGAGCTAAGAGTGACAATCAGTTCACCCTTGATTTTTTTTGCAGGTGGGAGAAACATTTGCTGCTTTTTTCCCCTCCCCAGTCCACAGGGAACCCCTGATGGCCACAGCCTTTAAAAGGTGATAGAAAGAGGCCTGAGAATGGAGCTGGCCAAATCCCACAGCACCATACAAAACATGCACTACAGAATAAATCTATAATTACATTTTTTAAGGGAGCTCAGAAATATCTTTCCCCTTAGCTAGAGCTTGTATAGAATTAAGTCAGCAGATTCAGAGCAGGGAAGGTCTCCCCCCTCCCTTTCTATATCACAATTCTTGAAGTATTATTTTCTAGCTATTACTAAGAAATAAGGGAGGATATAAGGGCTAAAAATAAAACCAAATGGGTTAAATTTTAAAAAAAGTTATCAGAATTTCAGAAATACATTGGAGAATGCAAAATAGGAAAAGCTTTGGAGCGAGCAAGAAAAAAGTCCTGGAAAATTTTCAGAAGCAAAACTGAAAGTGAGCAGCAAAGTAAACCGACCCATGAAAACCCAAAGCTTTCTGTTGGCCTCCAGCAGGCAGCATGTCTCTCTTCACTAGAGGAGTAAGAGGAGAGCAGATGAGCTGCCCTTGCAGTTCCTTTTGCATAGCTGCCAATGGTGCAGCAGACAAGTGTTCCTGAGTCTCTGTGCTGCACAGAACTCAGATTAAAATCAGATTACTTTTTAAATTTTTCATGGTCTTTTTTTCCATCTTCTAACCATTCCTATTTTATTTCCCCCCCTTTTCTGTGAAATGTATTGATTTTTTTCCCTTGAATTGTTTTTTCATCGTGCTTGTCTTCATTATATTTATTTTTAATCATTTTCTTGACATGGTCTTTGGTTATTCTGTGGTACCCAGAATATTCTGGGTACAGGGACACTCTGTGGTATCTCTGGAACAGCATTCCCCCTGCTGACTTGTCTTCTATTTTACAGTCTCCAGACATAAGAATCCACGGGGCACTAATGCAGATAAACTTTATTGCATGCCTGGAGCTCTACAGCATTAATGTAACAGAAAAAAATAATAGTGCACCATAATGGTTAAGAAAATATATTTCTGTTATGAGGAAAAGTTATTGAGACAGCTTCCTAAGGCAACTTGCAAATTCATCAGTTGGAAGATTACACAGTTAACTGGCCAATCTTCAGGTCTGGATAGCCAGAACTGGTGAAACAGCTCTGATTATCTCTGCACAGTCTCTTTCCTGGTGGTTCACAGAGCGGAAAATTCAGTCTGGTCCTTGTTATCCTGCCTCGATTCCCACCCACCTTCCAAACAACTCTGCTTTTGTTTCCTACTTATTCACCCTGAATCATACCATGAGACCAGTGTTTGTCAGAGCCACTGGCAGCAGGTTTATCAATCCCCTTTCTATCTCCAGAGCTAAATCCCCTCCAGGATCAAGTTGAAGTTCATTCCTCACTCTCCAGCATGCGCTCACAGCCATGAGCTGCAGCCATCCTCCCTTCCTGGCTCAGGGGAGGGAATTGCTGTCCTGTTCCCTGAGCACAGCTAGGATTTATGTGAATGATCTCTCTTAATGCTTGGTGTCCCATTTTAACACCAGCCTCAGAGATGGAGACACACAGTTTGAGAAATGTCCCTGTCACCGTGTCAATATCCTCCTTTTGGAGATTCTCTTTCAGTTCCTGCTCTCTTACACATCAAACTTCAGGCATGGACAGTTTATGCCAGACCTGCCAGAGCTCTTTTATTCGATGCACCACAAATACATCGGGGCTGTTCTTGATATCAGACACCTTCAGCTTGGTCTGTCACACTGAGTGTCCCACAAACACCTGGGAGCCAGTTTTATTGCTTGCTTCCCCACTTTCTAAGATCTCCTGTGTATGACAACTGCAAAAACCAAGGCAGCTGTTAAGCTCTGCCAGCACAACATACCCACTTTTATGACCAAAAGGCTTTTGTGTTGGAGGAAGTGCACAGCTTCTTCTCTCATACTTGGTTAGGGATACTTGCAGGGCAGGGAACCAGGCAGCATCTGGCACATAAAAGAGCTGGGGCACCTAAGCCAAAATGGTGCTATTGTCCTCTGCATGTCACATTACCTGGCTCAGCAAGGAGATTCAGTCAACACTTGAGCTTGTGTGGAAAAATTCCTCCCGGATGCTCAGGTACAGGATGGATAAACACAGCTTGGCTGGGCAGCCATCCACAAAGCTGCACATCCATCACAGCTCTGCTGCTCCCCTTGACTGCTCCTGGGCCATGGAAAGCACCAGACTGCAGAAAGCCTCAGCTGTTCCTTCCCCAGAGCACCAGTCCCAGCCCCTGTCCCTCTCAGTTCCCTGGTGGCTGTTGAGAAGTCTGTCTGCAGCCCTTCCTCCAACCTCCTCCCACAGCACAAGCAGCCCACGGGACATTCTGGGAGAAATGAAACTCAGAAGCCTCCTCCGTGTGCCCAGATCCCTGAGGATCTAAATCACTAAATGTGCTCTGAGCTTCTCCACCCCCCGCAGGCTGTGGCAGGAGGAACCACTGAAAGGAATTAGTTCTCAGAGGATCCAGTTCCGGATGATGGGGGTGCAGGAACCTCTTGCATCAGCAATGCTAATGCCAGGTGCTAACACAGGCCGAGAACTGGAATTGGCAATCCTTCATAGCAAGGGATTTTCCTGCGACAGCCAATGTGTTAAATACCAGCTCTCCAAAGAAACAAATGACTTGGCTGAATGCTGGTAACGTTTGACTCCAGGAGGAAACATTTGTTTCATAAACTAAAATTCTTTCTTTGTCGCAAGAGAGATCCAGTTACTCTCCAGCCTCTTCTGATACCTCAGGGAATTGCATGGGGTTGTTTCCATTTCCGGGTGATGCTGATTTCAGGTGATGTTGATTGTTTTTCATCTTTCCAGAAATATGTCTGCTGAGTTTTGTCATCCCCTTGATGCGCAGTTTGTTGGCATCCCTGCTCAGCAGAGTAGTTTAATGAGAGGGAAGAGCTGGAGTTCCCCTCTGGCACTTGCTCTCATTCCCTCTCCAAATTCTCTTTAGATTGAACGAACTCCTGTTACACTGGATATTAAATTGCACTGAATTTTACACTTGGCCAAGTCTATTATTCTCTCTCTTGTGTTTTTTTCAAAAATACAATGGCAGTTGGCTGCTCTCAAAAGGTCTTGTAGTGTTTGCATGGCATATAGGTTATATACTGTACACAGTGAGTTTAGTGCACAAATGTCCAATCAGGCCAGCAGCAACCAGCAACTGAGAATTGGAATATACACAACAAAACAGCCAGGAGTGCCAGTGAGAAAAGACCCTGGTGTCAGAACAGGGACCACAGCCAGGGGTGACAGTGCAGCCAAGGAAATGTCCCCCATCAAACAGTGATGGAATCACAAATACCAACCCTTTGGTAGGAGTCTCCTTCCACCTTGGAAAAGTTGTAGGTGAAGTATAAGAATGGCTGTGCTGGGACATGCAACAGGCATGGGGAATTGTGGGGTTTCAGTTTTGAAGCTGTGACGTTCCAAAGTTCTGCTCATCCGCAGCAGCTCTCACCCGTGAGCTCCTGGGAGTGAGCATCCTGCCACTTGTAAGCTGTGCAAAAGCCACTGGGACAGTGTGAAGGACTCCGAGGAGCACAGATCCATAGATCAATGCTCAGCAGCAGGAGCAGCAGGGTGGAAGAACTGGCTGCTCTCACCCACAGTACAGGAGATGCTTTGCTGCCTCCTCGGCAGCTGCCAAAACAAGGGAAGGCTCTGCTCCCCACCTAAACTGTCTCAGACCTCACTAAGCTTTCTTCAGCACCCTAAACCCGCCCTGAGCTTCCTGATGCCCCTCAGGTCTGTCGTCTTGTCCTTTCCCCAAACTTGCAGCAAGCCCTCCCTCTCTTTCTGAACCAAGTCTGCTGTCACAGCAGAATTGAGTTTTGTCATCCTTTGGATATCATCCTAAGGCAGTTTATCTCATTCCTGCCTGCAGTGCTGAAAAGCCTTGAAATGGCTCCTCTCCAAAATGGAGCTAAAAGGGTATTTTCCTCTGCTGAGGAACAGAGAGAAAGATTACTGAATGGCTCCTGCAATTTGTGTGGGCTTTGTGGGGGTGACTGCTTGCAAGGAGTAACTAAAGTCTCCTGCAAGGGTGAGGAATCTCTTTGTACCCCCAAATTCAGGCAGCACTACAGACTGGGCCTCCCCAAAATCAACCCCCACACGTTAAAGTATTTTGGAAGGACACAGGTCAATACCAGAGTGGAAAGTCAAATGCTTTTGCTTCTTCAGTCAATTCTCTTTCCACCACATTGCACTGGATCTTATATAACAACTATTTAACTAGATAAAATCCACCCCAAATGTTAAGTTGAAGGAACAGAAAGATATTCTTCGTGGCAGATGAAATATTTTCTCAATCTTTAGAAAATTAACCTGAAGTACATTGTAAAAATATTTCTAAGTCATTCTGAAAACGCCAAAACTAGTCTTTCAGCAATTTCTCTTTGTTTTTCTCTTGGGTTTTTTATGAAATTTCACAGCAAAGTCAGTATTTTTTACCAGTCTTGCTTATCTTAGAGTTCTTCAATCTGCTCTAACAACTGATCAAGACAAAATGTGTTGTTTGCGGATTTCAATGGGGACTGATATTAGCCTCACTGGAGCCAGTTTTTGAGGCCAAATAATTACAATGCATACACACTCAGCTAATATTTCTTCATGGTGCTAAAAGATACTGGTCTAAAGCTGTCACATTCCTGCTCTGTGACAGACCAGTCTCGCAAGAAGGGCTGCTTCCCAGTGACACGGGTCATGAAGGCTCGCAGATTATCACCTGAGACGAGTAATCAGGTTGGAAAATTGCTGCTACTGTAATTGAGCCGTTCAGTTGCAACTATTGTTGGAGTTATCTCCTCCCCCTGGCCCAGGAGGCAGAGACAGATGAGCAGTCAGATCCTTGTGGCTTGTGGAAATACTCCTAGCATGGAAAGCTGCAATGCCGCTGCTTTGTTTTCCAGAAATCAAAGCCGATCTTCAGGGGGAAGGTGTCACTTAAAGATGCATGGAAATTTATCTATGAATCCAGAGGAGACTGTCAAAGTGAATATATCTGAATCAACCAGTATTGGGAGTGATGTTTCATTGGCTTCCAGCTTTCCTTGCCCATTTATAATTTCTAAAAGCTAGGTATAAATGAATCTAGCAATAGAAACTTGCTGGGAATTTTATTTATTTGCACACTCCTCTGGCAGTTGCTTAATCATCTCTGGCTGTAAGGATCAAAGCTGACGAAAATCACAAACACACTGGATCTGATGGTCTACTTTGAAAATGCATCCAGGTCAGTCAATTGATCCTCACATTGCACACATCGAAGCATCACAGGGGTAGCCACCGGCTAAAACTATTTTGCAGCTCTTCCTTGCAAAGCAGCTTGATGGCCTAAGTGTATCAGGACAACAAGCTTGTCTCCCCTGGCTCTGCAACACAACCATAACCTCAGCCTTTCAAAGTACATGGAGCCCTGTGCATGCGGTTAATTATAAATAGTGTTGAAACGGAAGCTTAAAAATGGAAGGTCGTGTTCCCTCCATCTGAACATTAAATCCCTTCACGATCAGGCTGCCCTAGATAGAAGTGGCTGCTTTCAGCTGCGTGGTATCTGTATTACAAAATGTTCTTTGAAATGATCAGGTGGGGAAAGCAATTTGAGTTGTGCTTTGCTGGAGAGCCAAGGCAAAGAGGAAGGGTTAGGCACACAGCCTCTGCTGAGTGCTCAGCCAACAACACAGCCCTGCTGGCCAGAGCTGCCTGGCCTCAGGGGTGTCCAACGGTGAGCTCCCTTTATCCCGCTGGAGATGGGCTTCCAGGGAAGGGCAAAGCCTGTGAATCATGGAGTATAATGTCTGTAGCCATTCAAATACCCATGTTGGACTTGCTGGCATGCCAGGGACCACTGGTAGGATTTATCACAGCCACCCTTCTTTAAAACAATATTCAGTCACAAATGTAAAACATTGAGAATTCAGACACTTTGCTACTCCACTGTCATTGCAAATTGGCACCAGCCAGAATCCTTTGCTCTTTCCCAAAGGTCAACAGCCGGTGGAAAGCCTTGCCAAGCCTGACTCCAGACCATCCTTGGAGATGTGTTGGCTCTGCTGCTCACTGAGAGGGTTGTCAAGCATGGGAATGGCCTGCTCAAGGAAGTGTTGGAGTCACCACCCCCGGAAATGTTCAAGAAATGACTGGACGTGGCATTTAGTGCTATTGTTTGGTTGACATGGGGATGTTCAGTCAGAGGTTGCACTCAATGATCTTGAAAGTCTCTTCCAACATAACTGATTCTGTGATTTGCTTTCTGCCCCTGTTAACCTGGTCAGTGTGAGCTGTTTCTCACAGTGTTAACCTGCCAAAGAGAAATCCTGCCAACTAACCCCACCAAATGTTTCAGCAAATAACTTCTTGTCTGACCATGCCACAGCAAACAGCTCCCACGGTTGCCTCTCACTAGATGCACTTTCCACCAGCATCGCCTCGAGCCTCTGAGTGTTGAAGTGATCCGGGGTCTGCCCAGGGTCCCCCCACACCTCCCGTGAGAAACAACACCAGCCACAGAGGCCGATGGTGCTGCCTGGCATCAGCTGAGCAGCGCGGTCGCTGTGGGGCTGTGAGAACAAACTCCTTCCTGAGACTGAGCCCAGTTCGACCCGGTTCAACCCACTCTCCCTCACTCCAGAGAAGTATCCTCAATTATCTCCTGGATGAGCTGAATAAAGAAGCTGCTGCTCTTGCTTCTTGTGGAGAAGGGAGATGGGTCTTGGTATGGCCACCTGAAATTGCAACCAAATATTTTGTTTGGGGTTAAATAATACTTTTTTGTTCAAATTTGGTTTCTGGTTTCAATGAAAACCAAAAATGTGCCATTCCTCTTCAGTTTACTCTTTGTATTGTGTCTTTAAGGGTCGTGAGGTCTATTTTGGACCTTAGATGGATTTGTGTGTGCTGTATATTTGAAGGATTACTTGGAAACCCTTGGAGACCATTCTGACCTTCAACTGCATCACCAGACCATGTTCTATCTCTCCTCTACCTTTAAAAACACAGCAAGTCCTATCCAGAGGGCAATCAAGTGTGATCAGTGAAAAGCTCCATTGCCCCTTGTGCAAGGAGTAACATCACCTGTTTGGCACAGAGCAAGGCCAGGGCCTAAAGTATGTGAATATTCCCAAATACTGCTTATTAAAAAATGGCAATGGCATGAATCCCATTCCTGACACAAACCAGTCAAAAAGCAGCTCCAAAGCGATGATGAAAATTTCTGATTCAGATTATGCAGGTACATGGGAATTCATGGGATTGGATACCTTGGTAAGGAAAAATAGTGCTGATACCCCTTGCAAACCTATTTTTGCAACTTCTGCTGATATTCAACAGAATTGGTGCAACTCCTGTCTTATAGTCTGATCAGAGAGGCGAGAAAAGCTATAAAGGATTTTACTGGCTGGTCCCCCAAGGGCCTGCATGAGCATCAGTTCTACTCGGGCAAGCACATCTTGCAGAGTCAGAGCTCTGCTTTCCGGGCCTCATTGGCTGTTTAGCTTTACTCTCTCCAGTTACTGCTCTTGACCAAAACTGCAGTGTACATTTGTCATGAAAATTCCAGCACCATATTCATCTGATAAGAATTCAAACGGTGAAGAAGGTGCCATTAAATTAATCTAGCACTCTGGCAAAAATCAGAGTGATGGGAATTGATGAAGCACAAGCTTCATCCATCCTTCTTTGAGTCTCTCTGTCATATCAAGGCCCACCTGGAGTTGTTATATGGGCTGGCTTTTAGGTTGGGTGAAGTTTATGAGAAGAGATTAATAAGTATCTATTGATTGTATCTAAGCAAACACACCTACAGTACACTCATCCAATTCTTTCCAGTGGCACATGGATTTTATGACAATATGTGTTATCTGATATAATCAGTTTTCTTAAATCAAGGTAAATGTTGGTTAAAAGTCAGTATTCCCTGGATTTTGCTGTGAGAGACCTGATTTTTGAAAATCCCTTGTACAAAAATTCTCAAGAGAGAATGCACAATTAAAATCAAACCCATGCACAAAGGAAGTGACACAACAGAAGAAAATCCAGTTCCTTTTTTTTTTTTGTCAGGTCCTAAATTGCCTGTCCTCATTCCATTTCCTTCATTCCATTTTTTTTCCCATCAGAGGCTGTGAGCTGGCACTCAATGGCAACGTGAGACTGGAGGTAATTCCAGGACACTCGAGGTGTCTTCTGCTCAGTCCTCCAGTTCCATCCAGCCTGAAGATGTTTGTGTCGTCAGAGGCCTGTAAGAATGTGCAGATGCCCACAATTTCCTGTGCCCAAAGACTGGTGGCTGAAAATGACAGTGGTAATGATATCCTGGCAATCAGAGCCGGGGATGAGTCACCTGCTGGTTTCAAATGGGACAAAGAAAACCAATCATATTCCAGGTCTGCAGGTGCTGGGAATTGCACTGGGGTAAATCAGTGTAAAAGACTCATTTATTTTTTGTGGTTTGTTGATACCTCTGGAAAGTAGAAGCAAAAAAAACAAAAAACAACTTTGGTTGAAGTGAAGCAAAACCCTTCAGATAATTTTTTGCTGAATTTCAAGGCAAAATCAGGAAATAAATACATTTTGGATTCTACAATTATTTCAATTTTGGACATTTCTCCAATGCTAAATCCAAAGAAATTTGAAAATTGAAATAATTTCAAACCAATACTTTTTGGCTGTTATCATTAAGGAAAGGTGAATATTTTATAACTACATTATTACTGTTGTTTTAGAAACTGAGAATTTGGAAAACGTTATGCAACATCATAAAATCTGATTTTATTTCTGGAAAGGAAGAAAGATGAATCTGAAACTTTTTGTACAGTTTCACATCTGGAACATACGTGATATATTAAGATTTCCTGTGACTCAAGTTGCAAGTACTCCTTCTGTTGTAATCATTTGAATTTAATAGCAAGGATATGCCTCAAATATAATGGTTTTTATAAAGTAGTACTTGGGCTCGAGGGAAGCTGTCTTCATTTTATGTGTGTTCCTGCAGGCAGAAGTTATTAACTTCTGTTTTCCATAAAGTCAAAGTACCCAAAATATTGAGGGCAGCACACAGAAAACAGCTTTGTACAGGCAGTGCTCTCAGGAGTCCCTGTTGCAGAATCCATCCTGTGCCCTAATCCAGGAAGGACAAGACAAAAACAGCCTCAGCTCCTAAAAGTAACAGCTCGTGCTCTTAAGTTCTCAGATCCCTGATTCAGAGGCTGCTACTGCAGCAAAAATAGCAGCTCTCACACACATATTCTAAGTGCAGGTTAGGAATTGCAGTTGAAACTGTTTCAGGGAGACGTTTGTAATGCACAAATGTCGGTCTAACCTATCCCATTATCTCTGGGATCGCAGAGGTATTACTGACGCTTCAAAAATATTTCACAAGAATATTCTACAAAAACACTAAAAACACTTGATAAGTCTCGTAGGGCTTTGAGGAGCAAATTCTTCCCCCATCCAGAGCTGAAAAGGTGCTACTGCCTCATTGATGATTGGAATATCCTGAATAGAATTTTAGCACACATGAAATGTGCCATCAGCAATGGTAATTCACGCTTCAAAGGGGCTCTCGCTCAGATATCTCAGTATTTTACAAGTATTTTACGCTGACGATCTCTGCATGGCATTGTGTCTGTTTTATGGAGTGCAGGGCAAAACTGAGTGTCTGGTACCTGCCACGTGAGAACTCATCTCTCTTGAGAGAGAAACTCTCACAGACCCCACATGTGGTACCAGGGATGTGTCTGTGAGACCCCACGGCAACATCAGGCTGTGCATCCAGCACCTGGGCAGTGCATAAGTGCATCAGAAGGATCCTGTCACAGTAGGAACTAAAGAGATCCTCTGGAAAGAAGAGCAGGAGAAGTGGCTGGAAATCTCTAGAAGGGCTGTCACACTGCTAAGTTCTGCCCTTGGGCAAGCACAGCACCCACTGAAGGCAGGAGAACATTTTTAAGGGACTGGCACTTCATATTGCTGCAAAAATTAAATCCAGGCTGGCTCACCGAGTTCTGAAGGAGAATATCTTTAGAAAATTTCCTATAAATGTTTAATCATTTCATCTTGGATGGCATTTAATTAGCAATCTAATTAACTTTTTTGTATTTATCACTCGCAGAGGCGCTTAGCTCCAACACAGGCACCTTCCACCGCAGGGCAGGGGATCACGGTGTTCACAAGGGGAATGCCTGGGCTGGGGAACCCCAGGGGAGTGCCAAGACCCACCAGAGGCTGGCAGCTCTCACAGGAGCAGCTGACACGGCTTTGGAGGGCAAGGGTGAATAGTATCCACCCCCCACTCCTGCCAAGGGCAGCCCTGGGCAGGGGACAGGGCCAGTGCCTGAGCCAGGGCTCAGGGTGGCAGCTTGTGTGGCCACTGGGGCAGGAGGATGTGCAAGGAGGGCAACTTTTTGGTGGAGGGGTGTTCCACTGGCTGAGTGGAGAGAGTTGAAGTCCACATCACTCAACAACCAGGCACCGCTGTGTGAGTGACCACTCACCCTGCCACCCCTCCAGGCACAGCGGTGGGCAAAGGCTGCTCTGTCCAGTGGTGGCCGATGCCTCCTCACAGACAGAGCTGCTGAAGGCAGAGGTTGCACCTGGGGATGAGTAACCAGAGCGCCCTGGCAGACCAGAGGAGCAGCTGTGCCCTGAGTTGCACCGCTGGCCAGACACAGGAGGGGATTGTCCCGCCTCACCTCGAGTCCTGGGTGCAGTGTTGGCTGCCACAACATAAGAAGGATATGAAGCTGTTAGAGAAGGTCCAAAAGAGGACCACGAGCATGAGGAAGAGTCTGGAGGGGAAGCCTCATGAGAGGTGGCTGAGGTCACTTGGTCTGCTCAGCCTGGAGAAGAGCAAACTGAGGGGAGACCTCATCATGGTCTTCGACATCCTCATGAGGGCAAGAGGAGTGGCAGAGACTGATTTCTTCAGTCTTATGACCAGTGACAGGACCTGAGGGAACGGCCTGAAGCTGAGTCAGGGGAGGTTTATGTTGGATATTAGGAAAAGGTTCTTTACCCAGAGGGTGGTTGGGCACTGGAACAGGTTCCCCGGGGCAGTGGTCACAGCACAAGCCTGACAGAGCTCAAGAAACATTTGAGCACACTCTGAGTGTGTGACAATACCTGGTGTGATTCCTAGGGATCCTGTGATTCTCCCCCATGCAGGGCCAGGAGATGGACTCAATGATCCTTGTGGGTCCCTTCCCGCCCAGGGTGTTCTCTGATCCAATGCAGTGCAGAGCTCAGGCTGCAGGAAGGGCCTGGACCCTTCTCCTGGGGCAGGGACAGGGACAGGCAGCAGCCCTGCCTGCTAAAGCTGTGCCCAGGGGCAGGCACACCTTGTTTGACCCAGCTGGTGTACTCAGCCCATTGGCTTCTTTTTTGACAAAATTCACCCAGTCTAAGACACAAACCTGCTGAAGGCTTTCAAAGTAACTAGCAACTCTCAGAAAAACATGAAAAAGCAGAAATTCAGCAGTTAAACAATTTTTAATGAACTACAGAGGTGTTTTAATGGGTTTAATTAATTGGTATTTAAATGGATTTAATGATTGGCATTTAAAATGATGAAGTGAATAGATAATATAGAGTATCCTCTCCCCCTTTCATCTCTCAGTAATGAGGAGAAACTTCAAAAACATCTGTTATTTACTTACATATCAGCACAGAACAAATATCTGAGAATTTCATACATCTGCTACCACTTTCCCTTTCACACTCCGAGTGTTTTGTCCATGCTAAATGCTAATTATTTTGAGAATTTTCATATTGATAAGAGATGCTGCATCATTCTGTTCTTAATGATAAACAGCAAACTTCCTAAAATGAACAGCAAGAGGCCAGTAAGTATGACATCTATTAACCAGACAATTCCTGCAGGAGGTGATCTTTGCTATGTTAGCAGGAGAAACTGTTTTGTTCTGTTGTCCTCCTGTTCATTTTATCCCCTACAACAGCCTATTGTCAGTCTCTGATGAGTGTGCAGTTCAGTGGAGACTTTCTGAAATAATTGGGGTTTATTTGGGGGTAAATACTGAAGTAGCTTGCAACTGCAAATGTGTGAGACTGGATCTAGAAAAGAAGTAAAACCTGGAATTAAGCACAAAGTCTGTGTTGCTGCCATTCAGTGACTACATTGATTCAATGTTGGATTAAAAGAAAAAAAAGAGAAAAAAAGGACATGGGGACACGACTGGCAATTAATCCAGGATTTGGGGTATTTTAGATTATCAATGAACAAATTATGTGTGTGTGGTTCTGTCATATTTAGCCAATCTGCTGTCTTTTGGTGCTCCAGGAAGAGAGATTTTTTGGGACTCAAAGTGAGGAAGCAGTTTCCTGATGGAGTAATTTACGGGAAAAGACTGACAGGTCTCGGCTTTACTCCAAAACGTTTCAGCAAGACCCAGCCACTGGGGTGATCAAATCAGGTCTGCAGTAGGACATCTGACCCCTGAGGAGGGACTGTCATGTATATCCTATTTATAACATGGTATTTTCTACTCCCTCTAAATGGGGCTGTGCTGCATGTGCAAATTGCTCGGTGCCTGGAGGCCAGAGAAAAATGAACCAAAACTTCTGCTTGCTAAAGGGATGGAAATTACCTTATTTGCTTTCTAAGGCTTTAGGAACCTGAGAGAGAGCTCTGAAATGCGTAAGGACATAACATATTGGCTTCAGTAGCTTCTGATCTGCCCTGTGCTGATGACTGAATACATCACAAAATGACCAATCCTATATCAACATTCCTGGCAACACCTTCATGTAGAAATAAAGTCTCAGCACTGCTGTATTTTCTGCTCCCAGGCAGAAGGAAGGCAAATTTTCTCAGTAGTTAGCACCAGCATTGATCTAAAAGCAGGTCTGCTATCTCATTGCAATTCAGGTGCCCTCCATCTTTCTGACACAGCCTTTGTTCTCTTGGATGCTACTGTGTCCCAGGAGCTGTTTGCAAACCCCACAGTGATAAGCAGCAGTGAGAGGAAAGAATGGAATCAGCATCGTTGGGCCTGCCCAGTAACGAGCCAGGAGCCATTCTGAATGTGAGCCATGTTCTTAAATTTGCAAACTGCATTAAAAAAAAAAGGGGAGAATGAAGGAAGAAACAGGACCAGACAGATCGAGATCAAATTCCCCAACATTTGAAGTCTTTGCTCATGCCAGTGGGTTTCATACACAGACTAATTAAATTGTCTGAAAAAGAGACACCAAAGACCGCACAGCAGCAAAATCTGGTGGTAGCTGTACTTCTCTTCTTGTTAATTCTTGGAGCTTGAAAAGTCTGGTTTCTGTTTCAGTGCTTTCAAAGACAGTTTTTTTATCTACCATATTTCACTGATAATTATTTCATGCAGTAACTTTTATACAAGTGGTTGCTGGATGATTGTGCTCCAGATGTCTATTACAGTTGATGAATGTATTTTGGTATTAACATTCTGTAGAATGTAAAACAGTTGCAAAAGGACAGATGGCCTCTTGTAATTACTATTTCTGTAAATTATTTATATTTCTCTTTTGTCTAGAACTCCAAAGAGATAAGAAGATTGCTGTGTGAGGTGTTGTTTATTCCCAGTGAAAGAGATGATTCCTGAACAAGGAAAGAGCAATTTGATAGGTAAGAGGGAGAGAAAAGATTTATTTTCTGTTATTCTACAGATAAGATGTTGAGGAATAAAAATGAGAAGACCTCGGCTACATTTCTACTAGCAAGCTAAACAGCACCAGAGATTTTTCTCTTAAATCTAAGATAAAATGCATGTGGTTTTTTGTGTCCTGTGTGACTGGCATGGGTAGGATGAGGGAACAACCACAAAACCATGGATGAAATACAAAGAATAAATTTATTTTCATTACCTTATCAAACAGGGGATCCCTAAAGCAGCACCTGGGCAGAGGCACACAAGTGAGAATGCGGGCACCATGGAGGTTTATCCGTGCTGGAAGACCAACAAACCTGCTGTTTGTAATTCAAAAAACCTGTATTTCAGGTGTGCACACAGGTGTGTTTTATCACTGAGCTTTGTTTTTCCCCCCAGTAGGGCAGGAATCACGAGCAGGTTTGATAGGGTGCCTCTAAGCCTATCTGAGGCCTGTGCTATCTAAACACAGATGTTCTATTTGTTCAACACACGAGGCCAAACCACAATTAGTATAGCATGTGTGGGTTTTGACTCCTCAGATACAAGTCACTTGAGCATGTTTACAACCTTCCTCACCCATCTTCCATTATTTTCCCACATGTCCCAACTCTTAAACACTCTTAACCTCCAAAAAAAGATGTCTGAATTAAAGTGGCTCATGCTGACCTTCAAATTGTGCCCAGAAATTATCTGGGACAGCGTTAGCTGGCTCTGGAAAAAACCAGTTTCAACAAATAGTTTAATGATTTAAAATAGAGAAAGCTGAATTGTAGTGCCCCAGTGTTATCCCACTTGTGCATGGAGCTCTAGCACAATTCTAGCACAGGACCAAATTAACAGAACATGAACACCTGCAATGTAATTGTCCATTTACATGTTCTCAGCCTAGTGGAAATACCATAAAAATACTTATCCCACCATCTTAGGGATTTAAGTTCTGTTTTTCCTGCTTTGGCAGAAGAACTAATGCAACCAAACCCTCACCTTCCGTTTAGGGTCAGCAACAGCACGGAAGTCAGTACATCTGTGTGCTTCTGAAGAAGATGAGATGATCCCAGATGTAAATTTGGTAAGGCAAGTTGGGCATGCAAACTTCACTAAACAAACGTTTTTAAAATACACATTTGGGGAAATAGATGGGCTCTATTTAAACACTGTAGATGGACCAATTATCTGACTTCCTGTCTGCAACAGCTACATTCCAAACGTTTTAAGAAGTAATTTTTAGAGTTTTGACAAAAAGACAATCTTTTAGCTTTTTCTTGGAACTTGGATTAGTAATGGAGAGAACACCTCCAAGGATGGAGATTCCACATCCTCTGCAGGTACTTGTGATAAAGTTCTGATCACTCTTGTGGGAAAAACCAATTTCCCTGTATTGAGTTTGACTTCTGCATGTTGCAGCTCGGATCCACAGCCTCTCATTCTGTCACTGCATACTTTGAGAAGTGTCTTGGTCTTCTCTGTGTCCTCCAGCCAGAGAGAGGCAGCCAGCAAAAGAATCACCCCTGAAGCTTTCTTCTTTTTTTTTTGTTTTCCACGCCGAACAGACTCAGTTTCCTCTGTTTCTTCTTTTCTATCTGACACTGCTCCTCCCCATCCAGCCTGAGGGCTCATCTACACTGACTCCATCCAGGGAGTCCCCCTCCACTGGACTCAGTGTTTCACTGGAGAGCTCAGGACATGGTTCACCAGATGGGTGTAACAAGTGCTGACCAGAAGAGAAGGATCAATTTAATCAGGTGTGACAGCTGAATTCTGGCTAATGCAGCCCAGGAGGGTGTTGCCTTCTTTTTTACAAGGGCACATTGCTGGTCCCTGGTCAGCCTGTGGCCCGCCAGGACCTTCAGTTGCTCTTCTCCAAAGCTTCTTTCCAGGAGGTCCAGCCCCCATCTGATGCTGGGGTTCCTTTGTCCCAGGGGCAGGACTTTGCTTTTGCCTTGGTTGAATTTCATAAGGCTCCTGTCAGCGCAAATCTCCAGCCTGACAAGGCCTCCTTGGATAGCAAACATCTGCAAACATGCTGAGAGAAAACTCTGGCACGTCATCCAATTCGTTAATGAAGTTGTTAAGCAGAAACTATTGGCCCCAGCATGGATCCCTAAGGGATGTCACCAGTACCCAGCCACCAGCTGGATTTAGCACTTCCAGTCTCTTGCTGTTTAACATTTTTCCTTTTCTAGTTATGTCAAATCTGTTCTGAATAAGGAAAAAACAAAAAGGAAGAATGCATTTTGTGATAGTAACATAGGTGAATAAAATGATCAAAAATATGTCCATAACAATTAGTGACCAGCTCTGGACTGAGGAAGAAAACTGATATTAATGAGGTTTATATTGGATTCTGTTTCCAGTGCCTCTGCTACTAGGTCAGTCTTAGATTAATTGCACATTAGGTATTTTTTCACGTATAATGATAAAACCTTTGAGTAAACCAATTAACTAATATTATTGACAATACCAGCATATTATAGCTGTTGTAATACTTATTACTAGTCTACAACTAATCTTTAACTAGTTCTATAAATTCAGTCAGCTCAGACTAAACTGAGTTAGTGAAGTAAGCCAAATAATCTACTGGGATATCGTCCATTTCTGTCTGTGAATTCCTTTGGAGTTTGCTTTCAGTCAGAAAACAGATTCAGTGTATTTGAATTCAGCATCATGATTTCAGAGCAGTTCTGTAAATACAGAGCAGTAATGTTCCTGAACTTAACATTTCCTTATGGTGAACCAGAACATTTTTGTGGGGTTTTTTGTTTGGTTTTTTTTTAATTTCCCATCATTATCTCTATTTGAATGGTATAAGGAGACCATAAGAGGAAGGCACCCTGCTGAGATATTGCATAACCTTAAGAAAATGATCTGTCCTTGTCTGGACAGGAGAGGGCTGATAACAAAAGCCCTTCCCAGGAAATATTCAGGCACATTCCTAAATATATCACAAGGGTGAACATTTGCCATCCATAAAGTTAACTACATCTATAAACTATTTATAATATCTAGGCTCTAAGGGGTGTGTGTGCATTCTCTCCACCACCTCAAAAGCTCTGCTTGTGGTACAAATTATGACCTAATTATAAATCCAGTATAAAACTGGTGCAAATACGTCTGTTTTCCTCCAGCAGAGCAGCTGAAAGCAGCCAGGAGGAGTGGCAGTGGTGCTGCTGGTAGCAGGTCTCTTGTTAAGACGCCATCCCTTGATCATGCATGATGCCATGTCATTCCCATTCTATCTGACTACCACTTCTCTGGACCAGCACCAGAAACCTGCAGCAACAACCAAATATTCCATTAATGTGAGCCAGAGATTCATTTTATCAAACTGTACTTTGTCCTATGGCATCTTTCCCTACTTTTTGCTATTTGCTGTTGCTGAGTTAAGACATTAGGGGATGTGTTTTGGAATGGAACATCTGATTACAGGACTTTTCAAAGGAAGACTGAAGCAGTACCAGCAGTATCACTCCTTTTAAGTGAACTCCATTACAGATCCCAGAGGGCACTTTCTTGCCTGTCTTGCCACCTAACTCTTTTCTCTCCTCTCCTTCTCCAGTGCTCTGCCACTTCTGTTTTCTGTCACATTTATTAGATTTCTTTTAGAAGCACTGTCTGCTCAGGTAGAGAAATGTAGTCGCTGTTCCCTCCACTATTAATTTTAATTCATCTTTAATGCTTACACAATTCCTCCCTTGAAAGGTTTAGCCTAAATGTCTATTTTCCTTTGGATCAAAGACCTTCCTTAAATCCATTCCCATACTTAATAATCCTGTTTCATTTTCTTTTGGCTTTATAATGAACATATTTGCTGGAAAATGAAGACAACAGACCTCTGCAAGGTGCTGTCTTCATCTCAGTTTCTCAGACTGGCTCTCTTTACATGGGTTGACATTTAAAAGGTGTGCCTATGTGTTGTATGTACACACAGACAGATAAACATATATTTCCAAAACACAGCAGTGAAAATGCTGCCTGAAAACAGTAGGGTTAGAAATCCACCACATCTTAGGTCTGACCTAGTAAGTCAAAAGTAACCAATTCTTTCAGATTTCAGCAGGGGTTTTTTAACAAAAACACACTTGATGGCTTGATGGTTTTTAGGATTTTTTTTAACACCAACACTCTTGATGTCTTCATGGTTTTTAGGATTAGTCTTTCTTTTAATTCAAGTTATCGAAAATTCCCTGATGTTATGAAGAGTTTTGGGGTCCACCAAGGGAAAAAATTTGTAAATTGAAATAAGACAATAACTCAGCATCATGCACAAGGCAGCCCTATTGCTTAGAGACACTAGAGGTGTGCTAGTAAAAGAAGGAGAAAAATTGCTGAGCGAAAGGCCACTTGGGATGCTGCAAGAATATCAAGACAGCATTAGACTGCACAGTCCATCTCCTTTTAACTGAGTAGCTTTAAAGGCTACCTTCTGTAGATACTTAATTGCTGAATTAGACTGAAGATAATAAAAGCATATGCTTGCCCCCCTGTGGAAATAAAGACTCTTTCAGGTATACCAGTCTCAGAAATCAAACACTGAAGAGTCTGTCATCACCTGTGAGTGAATTTCAGAGAGATCATGTCCATCTTTGAAGGATTAATCTGTTTGTAGTTGATAAGCACAGAGTTCACCCACCTCTATGGGGGCACTAAACTTTGTGCCCTCTTTTCCACAAGCTGCATTGGAACAGCAAATAAATGAGTTTACCCACTTCTTTCTTTACCACCACACCAGGGAATGACCTTTTCTTATTAGCCAATGTGTGGGGGGGTTACATCTGCTGGAGGTACCTAACCAGAATATTACACAACACTGAAATAAATGCATTGCTTCAGAAATTAGTGCCAGTAGAATCCTGTACACAGTTTAGACCAGGCAGTGGAAGGGAAGGGCAGTAAAATAAGATGCTTAAGTCATTAAATGTTCCCGTTATAAATATTTGTCTTTGGAAACTAAACACACTGCTATTCCCTGAATGTCATCAGCTATTAATCGAATAACCTGTGATTGTAAACACACTTCTGTTGTTTCCTATGCATTTTGGGCTTTAAAGGCTGAGAGCAGTTGAAAAGCAGTCAAAATTTATTTCCAAATAGCTTGTTCACTAGACAGATTTCCTTAATAGCTTTTTCCTTGGAAGGATTTGAAATTGCACCATATCGTACGTCAAAGCAACCGTCTCAGAGATGAATTTGAAATATTGAAGATGAAGGGGGCTCCAGGAAGTCTTCACAAACTCCTGGATGGGTGATCTTGCCGTATAAATTTCCTAAGTAACCGCATATGAGCATAAAAATGCCTATTCCAAGCAATACTAAATGTTCATTTTTAGCAGCGTCCTGTCACCAACAGCAACTGCAAGCAAATACAAACTGTGTAAGAGTATAACAAAAAGATAAGTAAATGATCATTTCCCCTCATGGTCTGCCAGCCACTGGCAAGGGCTCCCCAGCAGCACTTCTATTCCATATAAGCAATGCTGGTGACAATATGGGCATCCTTAATGTAAATAAATGTGAATTATTAGTTTGGTGGTGAGGTTGATTGCTCCCACTGTTTTACAGTCTTTCCATCCCTCAGTCTTTCTTTCCATTACAGTACCACTGCTCCCCAGCTCCACCAGGCTAAATGACGTCTCCCAAGCCACAGGAATCCCATCACAGAGGACTCCTGGCTTGGACCATGGAATAAGAGGTGACCAAGTCATGGAAGTGAACTCTTGTATGCAACAGAACATTGGGGGTGCTTTACCAGGCATCTTACTGCCTGTTGTGCATTGTCCTTTACAACTTTCTACAATCAGTGCTCTGCCATGGCAGTCTCCTGGCTGCCAGGTAAAACTGGTGGTGTGATATTTACTTAAATTAGAACAACAATACCTGTTGTACAGACATTCCAAACATGACTGCCAGACTGGATGATCAGATGGAGAGGATAAAACCAGTTGAAGCATCTAGCAGAGAATTAAGGGCAAGATTAGAAAACGGTTGGCTGAATAAAATATTGAAAGGACTTGGCTTTTCTCTGGATGGTTGGCCTTCCTCTTGCAACGTCTAATTGTGATTATAATGATAATTGTGATTATGATACTTGCTTTAAGTTGTGTAAAAAATCCAATTGTTAATGCAACATGAGGAACATATGTGATGATAGTAAAGAAGCAAAGTGAGACTTATGAAGGCTTGAGAAGAAAATAAACTTCAAAAGCCTCAAAAGGAGGAAATGCTGCCAGGTGAAGAACTATTTGCCCAGCTGGTGGAAAATGCAATGCTCATTCTGCAGGATCATGTTAAACATTAAACAAAGAAAGGAACAAGAAAGTGCACTTGGTTAACCACATCTCTCACAAAACGATGAACCAGACTAGTTATGCCAACTGGCCCAATATTTGGGAAGTGACACCAAGTTCATCAAGAACTTTGGGGTTGGTGACCACCAAGGACGACAGGAGGGGCCTGGATAAGGGATAAGAGAACGCGTGGGCCAAGGGAAGGGAAAATATGTTAATGACTTCTGGGAAATAGTGATCATATGCATGTTTCTTCTGGGAAAACCTATGAATGTATGTAAAAGATAGAATTTCAACAGGAGCTTTTCCTGTACTCAGCGGGTACGATGGGTGGAGATATCCCCTGTACATCCAAAGCTGTAATAAAGAATTCCCGCTTTTTAATGCTACATTGTTGTTAAGGAGTTTATTCTGATTATTTCAGTAGCATCTTAATGCCACATTTGCACACCTTTTAAATACCTCCAAGGATGGTGACTTAACCACTTCCCTTCCCAGCCTCCCTTCACAGCCTCTTCGAATGCTTGACAACCCTTTTGGTGAAGAAATTTTTTATCCAACCTAAACTGCCTCTGGCACAACACGAAGCCATTTCCTCTCATCTGATTAGCTGTTACTTGAGAAGAGATCAACCCCCAACTAATTACATCCTCCTTTCATGTAGTTGTAGAGAGTGAACGGGTCCCTGCTGAACCTCCTTTTGTCCAGGCTAAATCCCCCCAGCTCCCTCAGCCAGTGCTCATCAGACTTGTGCTCCTGAGCCTTCACCAACTTTGCTGCTCTGTGGGTGTGATGACCACAGGTTTCTGCAACAGGGAGTCAAACAATCACTGTCTGCTTTAGGTTTGACAGGCACAAGGACAGTGAGGGGTAGGTGCAAAATAATGGGGAGAGCTTGAGGTGAGGGCCGAAAGCTCCATCTTCAGCTCAGCACAAGCTTGGCAGTTCTGTGGAGGGGGAGGAGAGAAAACCAAGTGTTAGACTGATGCATTTTATTTCCAGTACTGTGATCCCAATGTCCCTCCAATTGTATCCTTAGCCATCCTGATGCTCAGGACTTTCAGGGGGCGTTTATATCTTTAAATGACCTCTCAGCTGCAAAAGAACCATGTAGCCTGCAAGTTAATCAGTCCCATCTCAGCAGTGTAATTCCACAGAGAGCTGTCAGGTCTGTGAAAGGTTTGTGAGTTGACAGCACGTGGAATCCTCACACTTCCCTCTCCTAGCCTCCAATGGGTGCTTTATCAACTGCATCTACTCCCCTCCCTAAAACAACTGCCCTATTAATTAATATTTTGCTTGGAACTGATTTCTTTGTGAAGGTGACAATGTATGTGTGTGTGTTTCTGTGTCTGCTTATCAGAGAAATGCAATGTCAGTGGAGCATTGCTGATGCTGGCTAAGCACATAAGCTGTATTTGAAAAGAAAAAAAAAACAGCCAGATTTTCACATTTACAGAAACACTTTTTCTGATCTTTTTGTTTGAATAGTCTTATCCTTTACCAGTATTTATTAAAAAAATAGAGGTCAGTTTGTAATTAAAAGGGCTTTTGTAAACAAACACCAAAACATTTGATTTCCAAAGCCTCTAAAATATTAACATTTGATGTTTTGAAGTTTTTTCTCTTGATTTTTGAAACAAAAATTCATCAAAATCCATGGGGTTTGGTGGAAAATATTAAAAGTATTGATTAAAGTCTCTGGAAAATATCAATGAGCAAGTACAATCACACTCAGTGTCTTGGAAGAAATAACTGACTACAGAAATGTGTGTGCAGCATTCCTATTAAAAAACCCCCAAATCTGTTGCTGCCTGCTGTTAAGATCTGGTGAGTACCTTTGCAGATAGCAAAGGTTCCTGCAGTTTTCAGTTCCTCTGTTCTGTGCTGCACAGCTCTTCACTTAGTGCTAAATTTGCCTGTAATGATCACGCTTGTGTATAATTACTATTCATGTGCACTCTCTGTGCTTTGTCATCACTCCTAAGGATTGAATAACATCTCCCAGGATAAGGAATAAAGTAGAAGGAATAAAATTGTTCTGTCATTTGGAGGTATGCCATGGCTCACATGAATGTCACTTGGTGCTGCCAGAAAATCTGGAAGCTGAACCTTATCCCTATTCCCCCCCTCTCGGCTGAATTGATTTCTCGCAAGTCTTGCTCTCGAGTTTTTCATCTCCGGGTTTTGAAATCATTGGAATGATTTTGGCATTGCTTGCAGGACAAGGTCAGTGAAACCTCAAGGTCTTACTCTGAGAGCCTGGCTGGGGCTGTGAAGGCTGGCTGTGTGTAGCCTACGTGCCCTGCTTCTACACAATATTAAAAGACCATCACATCAGTCAGCCGAAACCTCATATTCCCATATAAAAGGGCACCCAGTGCTATTGGGAACTGCTGCTCCAACTAAACAAATGAGACCTGTTCTGTGCTGAAATCCAACCCAAAAATATATATGGTGCTAACAGCTGCCCTGGTTGCAAAGGAAATACACATTTGTACTTCACTGAGACTGCAATCACTCTCCCAGATGGTTATGAAATATTATTAGAGGTGTGGTTTAGCGGTGGATTTGGCAGTGCTGGGCTAAGGGTTGGACTCAATGGGCTTAGAGGTCTTTTTCAACCTTACTGATTCCATGATTCCAGGCACTGAAAGTTTAGATTTCGTTAGATAAGCACTTTGATATTTCAGAATTTTTGATCTTTCTCAAAATATTAAGAAATTGCTCTTAAAAAAAATTAAAAATTGCTTTGAAAAATGAGAGCACAGGATCCACGATGACATTTCTGGTTTATTTTTTTCATTTTCGGCGACCTTTACAAAAAAGACCGATTTTGCAAATTCTTACATGGCAACTTTCTGCGTTTGAGAAGTGGGAGTCTCCTGCTTTCCTTTTCCAGCTGGCAGGCCATGTGAGTTTCCCAGTTACTGAAAGACTGGCAGGTACAAACACCATTTGACTCCTCTCCAAAGACGTCTCAGACAGGGAGAGTGAAGAATCCTCTCCCATTGGCTGCAGAGGGAACTAAGGTGGCACCTTGGAGTACACAACTGATTTTTGGATATCCAAAACTCAGAGGGATGAATGTCACTCAAGGAAACCAAAGGAGCTGGAATACCTCCATGAGTAAAACTTAGACCAAGAGCTGCAGTATTAAATCCACGCTGTGTTTTCCCCATCAAAATGAGATTAAAAAAGCCTAAGTGATCTGGAAGTTGAGGTCAGATACAAAGAGGTTGCAGGTGAAGAAAGAAATATCAAGCATCAAAAGAATTCTCATTTTTTATTGTAGAGAGGAAAGAAACACATCAGGAAAAAACCTGACATATCTCAGAGATTTCAGTTGTTACAAGAGGAGGATAAGTCTATTTTTTCATCTCCTGAAAGGAGTTTTCTTGTTTCTTTGTTTCCTGTTAGCAAAAAAAAAGTAAAATAAAAAGGCCAATCTTTTTCAGTCTGACATCAGATTTGCTCTCTGACTAAATTGGTTTTGGAGTTCCTTATCAAAATATTCTGGGAAACTATCATACAGAGGCAGCATATATTAGAAATGTCAGAATACCATCTGTGAGCAGAAAAGAAAGAACAGCATGGGAACAGAGAGGAAGTATCTGTGGGTTTTTTTTAAAATTAGGATGCCAATACTCTGATTTCTAAAATTCAATCAAAGCATGAGTGTTGGAGATGAAGGAATGCTGCACCCCATAAGTAAATGCTTTGTACAATCAGCAGCTTTACAATGAGGGGCATGGGGTGCTGGAGGTTTTTTAAATCTTAAATTTTATATCAGCATTAAAACAAATACCCTGAACTCTCATCAAAAATGCCTGAACTAACTTGTCACCAATCCTACTAATATTAAGAATTTTCTGTTGTTTGAGAACTTGATTCACAATGGTAATTAGAAAATCATTCTGCATATCTGATAATGTTCTGATGATTATTGGAATTAGAATATAAAGCCCGTCTTCACTGAAGACCAAATGTTCAGACAGAAGACATCCAGAACAGGCCTGAGGAGTGATGAAATCCAGGGATCTTCATTAATCTCACTCCTCCATTACCAGACATCTAGAGACAGTCATGTGGTCTTCAGCCTGGGGTAGCACCAGTTCCCCAAAAATTAAAAACAGACAGACAAAAAACCAAGTAAAAAAAGCTAATTCCATGCTGTAAGGTAGTTCTCTCCATCCACAGAAAACACAGATCAATTCCAGGTTTCAAAACAGAAAAATTATCTTTGTTTCAAACCACTGCAAAGGATGGGTAAGTACTGAAACAGTCAGAGAAGAGAAATAAAAACAGCCTTACAAGGCATTCAAAATATTTGGTTTGAGTTTGACTTTCCTGTAATGCAAGTGAAAAATCTGAATTAGTCCTTTTGAAATGAAGCAATAAGCATTTTGTCACTCCGAAAACGCCAGCCTAGGGCACGATGATTTGATGTTGCCATGCCTATTTTAGTAAGTGAAATCCAATAGAAAGCAGATTTGTTTCATGACTTTTATTTTCTTAATGCCACTTAGTTCCCCTAAGGTTTCTGTAAGTTCTACTGTATTGCAGACTCTCTTCAAAGTAGGAGAAATTCTGGATAGAAGAGCTTCTGGAAATAGACTTTATCACCTGACCCACATTGCTGTCAACGTGCACAGAATGGTTTTATTCAAGAGAGAAATGGACTAAGTCAAAACTACAGCATTGGAGCAGGATCATTAGCTTATGGCTTATCTGAATTCTGTCTAAAAAGGTCCATCTAATATAACTGCTGCAGAATAAAGGGAAAAAAATCCCCATTCTTAAATAAAATCAGCTAAGAATGATGCATACACATACAACAATGGGGCTGCAATCCTCAAACCGACGCCAGCTTGTTTGTTTTCCTCTTTATGGAAGAGGAATGCTGTTTACAGTGCTGTTCGCTCCAGTGGAAATCCCAACACACACAAGAGCTTTATCTTTATTGGTCTTTGCTGCTGCAGCCATTCCTGTTGGTTTCTTTTTATCCTTATCAGTGTTAATGGCAAAGATCATTGCAAAGCACAACAGAAAAAGAAAATATTATCATACATCACGTGGCACAGTGTAAGTCTCACATTGGTGGGTATTACTAACCACAACTGGAATAAATACTGTGCTGCACAGGAAAGAATCAGAAAAACACTGCAAATGTAATCAGTTAAACTGGGTTTCAGTTCAACCACGCAGCTGAAAAATACTTGAATGGAAATAAGGTCACAATTAATGCAAACCACAACATAAGTAACGATGTTAGGTATTCACATGGTTTCTGTTAGTTGAATCTCATGGAGTTCTAAATACTGTGTGGCTGTCAGAGTGGCAGGTTAAACTGGGTGTGGGGTTATGTCACTGGGAAACACACACCTTTACCCTTTTTGGACAGTATTTTTTTCACTGTACATTGTGATCCAAAAATATAAAGTAACGCATTTAAGAGCATCCATCACAAATACAATTTTGCAGCTTTATCTGACTCGGATGAAAATTCCTTTTACCAAAACGATATAAAAAATGTTGAAAGCTCTCACTAGCCCTGCCTGTACTTTTTGTACTAAAAAACAGTGCCACTTGCTATTAATGCTATTAATTACTGCTACATATGTAGTAATTAAAATATTTAGCTTACTTTTACATTATTCCACCATCAGAATATTATTTATGATTAATTGCCTGTCATTTTACTGTGATATAACACAGTAAGAACTAACATCCCATTAATATAAAAAAATATATTTAAATCACCTAGTTTTTGCCATAAAAGAAACAGAAGACTGCTGGTTTTCCAAATTATTTTTAACCCAAATTGGGTTAAAGAATACAAATTCTGAAACTTTTGAAGGAACATTTGAAAATACCCAATGACGTTAGCAATTTAATAAAAATAATTTCTTCCAATCCTAAATAAATAATACTAGTTTTTCTGGGCTGTTGTTTAAACACTTCTTATTCCAAATACATCCACCAGGATGCAAGTGTAGTTTTTGTTGGGGTTTGGGAGGAATAAGCCTGCATGGAAGTGTTGCACCTCGCGCATATCCAAACTCCTTTCAGACGCATTTTATTTTTCTTTACAATGCTGCCGCATATTTTGATTGAGAAACAGCTCCATGTCATCACAATTTAACCTCAGGCAGGCTTTTGAAGGAGACCCTATATGTGTGCCCCACACCCGACTCTGGGCCTTGCTGGCTGGGTGTGAGTGATGCTCCGCTGTCACTCACTGTGGTTTAACGCTGGCAGCTCACTCCCATCCCCCTGACACCCCCGCCGCACAACCAGCCCACGATTACAGCATGAAAGGCTCTCTCTCTCTGCCTGCAGGAGAGCGCAGCCCTGCCCCGGGGCGGGCAGAACGAAGGGGTTGCAGTCCCCAGCCTCGGAGCAGCGTTCCTGGACAGCCCCTTTGGATGGGAGTTGGGGTCTGAGCTTCAGAGCCCCATTCAGCGTGCTAACACACATAATTGATGCCTTTCCATCCTCCTTTGTTCAAATCTCCAGTCAGCTTAATTAAGATCGTGTGAGGCGGTAATGAAGTAAACATTTCCACGAATATCTGCGTTAGCTGGATGGCAGATGCCTGCAATTAAAATACTGTGGCTGTGTTAGAGCACATACATTCCATGCTGCTTTCAGATCTGTTCGGAACTTCCCAAAAGAGGTTTTTGTGGGTTTTTCCAATGTGGCACAATACCAACCTGAGCCCTGAGCCAGGACCTGCCCAAATACCAAGGGAAGTCAGTGGGACAAGGACTGGACCCTCACAGAACTTGGGCTCAGTTTTGATTTTCTTTTTGTGAAAAGAACATTGGCTCTGGTGATATATGTCAGAAAAAATTCATAAAGCCGTCTGAGCACTCATTTTAGTTGCTGAGATTTAGTCAGGGTCAAATTTAAGAAGGACAGAGTGAAAATGATGGGGCAAAAAAGAAGAGTCACTCAATGGAAGAAAGGACATGGTAGCTATCTCAGCTCCTTTGCCAAAACAATCACTGGCAAGCCTTGAGAGCTTTGAGAGTTCAGCAATATACACACATCTGACCATGCCTTTGAATTCAAGACCAGAGGATGGGTCTAGATGACCCCAGTGACACGGAATATCCTAATTTTCATTGCACAGTGCTTGACTGCTCTGTTCAAAGGTTCTTGAACTGAACCCTTCATCTCAAACTACCTCCCCTCACAGCCAAGTAGCCACTTCCAGCCTTGCAATTGCTCTGAAATACACAGACTGTGTGTTTAGGTGGGAGCAAACAGTTCCCATTTGGTATCTACACACTGCCTAGGCTAGAGGTATCTCCCAATAAGGTACTCATCTCCCTGTGCCAGGAAGCAGCAGGCAGTGGCCACATTAGCTTTGGCCATTAAAAGGTGAACCACCATCTGGGGTGGGGGAGCTTCCCTGGCAGGTTTTGTAACACTGACAGAGCTCTGAAGGACATTTGAGCTCCTGAAGGTTGAAATGACACAGTTCAGAGGCAGAAGAGCTGATAGTAAATAGGAAGCTGTCAGAGTAATCTGACAGACAAACCATGTGGAGCAGAAAGGCAAATGAATCAGAGAGAGTTGGCTTGGAGGTATTACTGCAGAGAAGAAAGAGGCAGCTCACCCAAAGGGCAAGAAATTAGAAAAGGGTGACTTTGACCTGAAATTTGCTGCACAAAAGTGATCCTTAATTTATGTGAGGTTGTTTAATTGGTTTACTCAAACAGAACACCCAAGAAAAAAAAGGAAAAAAGGAAAGAAAGAAAGAAAAAAAAAATCCACAACAGTATGTTCATCTGTCCCTTCACAGTTGTGGGGGTTTTTTTCATCAGTAATAGAAAACCTTTTTGTGAAAACCACCATCCCTGCTGCTCTGCAGATCTAACACAGCAGATCCAGTACACGCATTTTGGCCTTGTTAGAGAAACACTTTTGTGGTGCATTTTCATTTTTATTGCGGATTATGGAAATGGAAGGGGGAGGGATACACAAGAGCAAAAGAAATGAATATAATCTCTTTCTTCTTGCATTCCCTCCTTTCCCACTACCCAATTAATAGCTGGGTTCTTACTGTGATGTCCTTCTACCACAGACTTCCAGTTCAGCAGTAAGTCCTTCGTTACTGTTACCTGCCAAAACTTCTTAATGAGGGAATTACCATTCAAAACTGTTATGGCAAACACAGAGAGCAAATCCTCTTATCACCTGGTTGCTGATAACATCTGCAAGCCAGTCCCAAACATCCATTCACCTTCATAGTTTATTTTCTTGCAAGAGGAACCAGTTTGCTGCAGCCCAAGCTGGAGAGGACATAGATACTGATAAACAGCCCTCAGCCCATTGGGAGCTCACTTCTGCCATGCTGTTTTCCTGCAGTACTCTAGACATTTGGATGAAAGCTCTCTGGGAAACATTTCACCTTAATAGTACTAAAGGGAATGAATTACAGAAAACAGATTCCAGGCACCTATTGGGGCTCCCAGGCACTGCACATTGCTCTCAGGAGCCTATTTCATGGTGCTTTGTCCAGTGCAGCTCTCATTTTGCCAAGGGGCTGTATGGGATCCAGAGGGAAATGTTTCTGAAAGAGAGCTATAACTACCTACAGTCAGTAGGAACTCAGCAGCTAACAAAAGCAAAGAAAACTGCCTGGTTTGTTGTGCTACCACAATACCCAAAACAAGGCAACCCCCCTGCCACTGACCTAACTAGGCATTACTTTATATTGCTAAGAAAGCTACAAAAACTGCTTGGAAAAGTGTGTGTGCTGGAACAAGAGCCTGGGTAAAGTGAAAATAAAATGTGTGCTGGAAAAATCGGGGCAAAGTAATAGAATGGGGCTTTGACATGATTAAAAATCAACTCCACACCAAAAGTAACAAGTGAGCAAATTAACTGCAGGACACTAAACCACAGCTACAGCCTGCACGTGATATGAGCAACAGGTCAGTGTGTGACAGCTTTTGCTGTTGGAGTAAATATGTTAAATATTGTGTTATGGAACATGGCACTTTCCCCAGAGGTACATCAGTGTTTCCAGACACTCATTTCACAGCAGGTTTTATAGGTTGGCACATTCTGCACCTTAAAGTTACACACTGAAAAAAATATGGCAGCAGAGAAAACATTTTTGTTGTTGTTGTTCCTTTTTACTATCGCCATTTAAAAACACTTCTCCATAAATGTGCCAGATTACGTTTGTGCTTTAAAAATCAGATATCAACAGTGACAGTCTTCTTTCTTGTCAGTGTAATATATCTACTCATTTCAGCTTTTAGAAAGACTAAATAACATCAAGACATCAATTCAACGCAAAAACTGATGCGGACTTTTGAGGCATATGTTCCAAATTTGACATTTGAAAATGCGGCTTTTCAGGATATTGGCATCACACCACTCTTTTTTTTGTCACAAATTAATGGCTAACAATATATTTCATAGAAATACAGTCTAGGAATTTCCATTGCACTATTTTTCACAATTGCTTTGCTTCTGCTGGCTAGTGGAAGCCCTACTCTATGCTAATTAATTGCATGTTATCTGCATGCTAATATGTCATGAACTATTCCAAGAATTAGAAGTTTTTGCATCTAAAAAAGATGGGGATAAAATCTGGTGATAGAGTGAACCAGCACAAATACCATATTCAGGGAGTAAATAATTTCTCTCAAAAGACCCCAGTCTTATTTAAAACCCTTCCAATGGTGGTATCTTCAACTTCCTGTCCCCATAAGCTACTCCTGCATTTAACCATCCCTATTACATAAGATACAGGAAAGGATTATCTGAAGGTCAATTTTCTTTACCTTTGGTTTGCAGCCCATTGTCCCTGTGAAGCCATTGTCCGCAAATTTGAAAATCTCACTGCTGCAACACATCTCTACATATAAATAGCTGTACATAGGGATTAACTCATCTCTCAACTTTCTTTTTCAATAAAGTGAATTAGATAAGCTTCATGAATCTTACACTAAGGCTGGTTTCCAAATCTGAATCCCCTCCTGAATTTTCTCTAATACTATTTTCACATCTTAATATAAGTGTCCCACAGCTAGAAATGGCTTATACCAATCTTATCAAAGACTTATTTATGGAAAAGATCACTTTTTTATGACTGAAATCTGGCTTTTTGCAAGTTGAAATCAAGAGACCCTGGAATCTTCTTTGAGTCCTCAGCAAGTCTCCATGTGCCTTGACAAAGCCTGTTCTTCTCTTTCCCTGTGTATTGCTTTTGTTCATCTGCACTAAAATGTTAAATGTCTTTGTTTCTAGTATAGGAAATGAAGATCTAGTCAATCAGGTCCAGAAATTTTTTCAATTCAAATACAGATATACTGTGGGAAAAGCTGAATTCTCCAGGCTTGAAACCAAGCTATTCAAACCATCCTAATAAATTATAAATTGCCCCCAGATTTGCTTCTGTGTCAGTCTTCACATCATCAGTCAGCCTTGCCATAAAACATTGATATTGATAAAAACATTAAATGCAGTTGAACAATTATTTAAGAAGCCATATAGGTAATAGCTAATGAATAACACCTTTTTGAAATCTGGCACTGAGACAGTTTTTAACCCATTTAATACATTACTAGTTAATGAAAGAATTTTCCATCAAAACAATACTAAATCTAAGGATTTTCTAGTCAGAAGAAATTTAATTTCCATCCTATTTCTTTTAACAATCATAAATACACTCCTAGCCAGTGGGGAATTAAGAGGCTGTGCGGGGCTCAGTTGGCGACTGGGGTTAAACCATGACACCACCTGAGAGATCTGGTCCTTGATCCTTCTTTGAACTCTTTGGTCTAGGTATTTTTAATGAAGAAATGCACTGGTTTTACAGCTGCTATCATCATTTCAAAGATATGTACATATATTAAAATTATTATGGCTAATGTAAATTTATTATAGTAACATAAATCCATTACTCTGTTAATTATTCCAGGCATATTGTGTGCACAGAATAATATTCTGTACAACAGCTAATATTCATTTGGCCTTTTGGGTCACCCAGCATATAAACTCTTCATGCTTAAAAATTGCGCTCCCTTATGCTGTGATATTCATGCAATAACTCACAGGTCTAACCTTCAATTCCAAGGGATGCTTGCAAGCTTTTTAGTTTTCCATTGATCCTCCAAGCTCTGCCTGTCCTGCTAAGTAAAGCTATTAAGGACATTCCTCCGAGGCCAAATGACATGTTTTTACTGATGGGCATATATCAAAACTCTCTTTCCCCTGAAACAAAGTGTCTAACTTCAAATTACCAGTGGGAATAGTTTGTGAGAAATGTGATGCCCAGCCAGTGCCAGACCCCGGTGTGGGGCTGTGCTGATTAGCACACACCAAAGGCCTGCCAGGAGCCGTGCTGGCCATTGAACTGTGCGGGCGTTTGGAGGTCGTGCCTGAGCCTGAATCCTGACACCAGTTTGTTCCCTGCCTGGTCTCAGCTGCAGTTCACACACCACTGGGGCTCCAACATGGCTGGTATCAAAGCCAGGTAGTAAAAAAACTACTTGTGGGCAAAGAACAAGGATCAGGAAATTCCTTATCACCACATCTGTCTTACGGAAATCATCAAAACCAATGCCAATGTGTTCCACTCTTTGGACAAGCAGGTTGACCATCCTGAAGGATCCCAGGGTGCATGCTTTCCTTTTCAGGGCTCATAAGGGTAGGGAGGGATATGAAGATGTTAAAGTTTTTCCTAATGTTTTCCTCAACTCCTTAAGCCTTGGAGGTCCCATTTTGCAGATCTAGCAGGGAAGCAGATGCATCCTCCTCTGTCACCACTCTCACTGTGCTTGCCATGTCACCAGACTGATGGTCACTACTTCTCCTACAATGCTTCTAAAATGGAGCCATTGATTACCCCTATAACATGAAACATTACACCAAAATAATCAGTTAACTAACCTGGGGAATGACTTGATCAGAACAACCTGGTCTTCGCTCTCTCTCAAACTGTTGACTCCCTCTTTAGTTACTCCATGGAATTTGCTGTGACACAAAACCATGCAGGGATGGCAAACAGCACCAGCCTTCATGGCTTTCTGCATCGATGGGATTTGTGCCTGCTCATTTTAGACATCCAGCTTTAAACCACCAAGGAATGGCAGACACACCAGGGAATGCCAAAAGTTCACATTTTAAGAGCTATAGCTAAAAAGTCTTGGAATGGGTAACACCAAGGGCATAGAAAGTCAGTTATGTGATTTGAAGAGCCTGGGACACCTGAATGAGAAAGTTTAGAGTTTGACTTGATTCTTAATGTACTTTAGGTTTTGATGAACTTGTACAAATTTCATTCTGTGGCAATTTATACAGACACAGATTTGGAGAAGAGTTTTGCTGAGCTCTAGTTCCAGAGCAATTTATGCCACTTTCTCTCTGGAAAAAGAGATGATAATGAAATGAATTTAGGGTTCTTTATTCAAAGGCCATTTAGCTCCTTGATTAAATTGTTTTAGTAATACAAATTGCCTGCTTCTGGAAAAAAAATAGCCTAAACTTTTCAATCAGCTTTACCATGAGAACCAAGCCTAAGAAAAAGTCATTTAAAAAAACCCTAGCAAAACGGAAACAAAATGAATTCAGGAAAAATGAATATGCCTCTACAGCTCAGTCTGATAATAACCTCCTCTGTAAAATTATATGAACTCCTCCTCTGCAAAATTGTATGAACCCTCCGTTCTGGAACAATAGTATAAATGAGTTAATTGTAGATCTAAAAATTGTTTGCCAGCTGCTGTCTGTTCTGTTACCAACACCTGTTTTGGCTCATGCCCTCATTAATTAAAATGTGATGAGCAAGCAGACAAGTTCAAAACATAGTGCTGACAATGTCTGTACAGCTGACATGAAATCCATATCTGTAGTCCTCATCCAATACCAGGAAGTAATATATCTGTAATGCTATTCCCCCTGTGGGCAGGGGGAATGTTCATGGTTTAGGATTTTGGGGGTTTTTATTTCCTTCCAAACTGCACCAGTAATGAATCTGTTAATTAAGGCTACATTTGGTTGTGGTAAATTGAGGGTAGAAATCACAGGCTTTCCAGACCAGAAAAGCATCAATTAAAAAAATATACCTATGAAATATTGCTAGTTAGCCATTCCAAATATTATTTGGCCATTTAAAAATGCTAAAGCTGTTACCAGTTTTTATCATTGTCTATTCCTTCACTTCAGAACTACCATGCATGGACAATAACTCTTTTAAGAATTTGTACTTCTAAGCATTTTTATGTGCTGCAGCAGAAGCCACCAGACCCCCATGACACACAGTCCCATCTGTTCTTCAGAGCTGATTAAGCTGGTTGGAAGCCTCTCAAAACTGTGAATGTCACCCTGCTCAGGTTGAAACTTCTCAGAGCATGTAACAGGTCGCTGCTCTGTTTTCTTCATGGTGGGCATCACTTTTTCCCTAGAAATGCACAACCAACCAAGCTGGACCTCCAGGCTGCAGGACTGCCTGGCTGCCCTAAAACAGCCAGAGGTGTTAAACATTGACAGAAATATAAGTAATCTGGCCACTTGTGCCAGCATCCTGTAATTATTCCACAGGATTGCCCCTCTTTAGTGCACTCACCCATGGAGTGGAAGGCCTTGTACTGATGGAGAATTGTGTATAAAATTCGGAGGCAGAGACTGACAAAGCAGGTTGTGTCATGATAAATATATTTTACAATGCAATTTGATGTTGAGACAGGAGAACAAACATCCTGGGACCAGAAAATGACCAGGCTGAAGGAAGTCTTATCCTAGCCCGGGAGGTAGGAACTCTTGGCTGCAGAGTCCCAGCAGTACTAATTTGCTTGTGCAATACAGATATCCAAGAGATATTCCAGAACCATCTGGACACAATCCTGTGCCATGTGCTCTGGGATGACCCTGCTTGGGCAGGGAGGTGGAACCAGATGATCCACAGTGGTCCCTTCCAACCTGAACCATTCTGTGATTCTTTGATTAGAACACCACTGGATAAAACCATTCCTGCAATCTGAGTCCCAAATCCCAGACGTGCCGCTCACCAGTCAGTGTCCTAGCTGAGAATTAACACCTCCTAGTTGCTCTTCTGGCCTTAGTCCTGGCCACACAAGGGCTTTAATTTCAAGGGAAGAAGGACCAGGAGGAAAGAAGGAGAGAAATATTGATGCAGGATATCCTGAGGTATCAAAGAATACATGTGACAACCACTTCAGCCCTCAACATTACCCTTCAATGTCGTGAAATGTATCACAGAGCTGAAAGAAGCACCTAGAGGATGCCGTCTGTGTTAATGTCTAGTTTCTTCTTCTTGTGATGTTACAAAAAAAAGTTTGGTAATAAGAAAATAAAATAATTAAAATGGTTGAACAAATCCCAACAGAGATATTTTCTCCAGAAGTGTTTCGCCTTGTCTTGTTTTTTTAATGTAAAGCTTCTGAATATTAATTTGACTATGCATCATGAAACAAAATTAAACAATTCTATTCTATATCTACTGTTTAAGATGTTCTGGTTCTGAAATTAAATTGATTTAGATCTTTTACTTTGGCTTTTTTAGGCTATTTTTAGCATTGAGGCTTGGGGTTTTATTCCAGACTGTTGAAAGGAAGAAAACATAACCATAAAAATGAGAGAAAGGGAAAGCAAGAAAGTGACCTTTTCTAGCATACAACCTAGACCTTTTAAATTTTCCCTTTATTTTTTCCTGCCCCACATTCTGGACTCATCCAGCCCTAATGTACCTGTCAAGTGGGGATGACTGTACAGCACTCACCTCATCACATGTCCTGGGGTTCCTTATGCCAAATACTGCTGATGAAGAGGCACAGTCCCCACCTGAGAGTCAACTCGTAATATTCAAAAATGTCCTGAAAAATGCATTTGGAGCTAATTTTTGCAGTGAATCTCCATGTTGACTGGCACCTAACTGTTCACCACAGCAGGAGATATGCAAAGGAAAACAGTTCCTGGCATGGACTCACTCACAAAGGGACAATTATTGTTCCATGTTGTTTAATGATGGCTTTAGAATGCCTTCTTCCTTGAAATTTGCAACCTTCAGATATTTGCAGTTCTTATTTGCTTTCTCTGTTTTTACTCACAAGGGCTGCACACAAATGAAAACAGGTGAAATTCCCATTTCCCAATGGTCTGTAAGCCTTTTGGTAGCAGCCAGTATCGAGAACATGTATTATTTTTCTTTATTCTTTGAATTTCTTGCAGTTTTCCAATCTTTCTGCCAGAGTCATGGTAATTGTTCTGTATTTTCAGACTCCTCTCCAAAGAGGAAGCATGGAATTTCTTCAACGGCAGCTGAAAATACAGCAGTGTTATTAGTTTTCAAATATACTTCTAAAATTGTATTCTGGGCCCACAATGCAGAGAAAAGGTCTATTACATCAAAGAGATGGATAAAGAAGCACGAGGAAAATTGACACTGCTGTCTGCATACACTCAATGCTAACACTGCCAGCCTTTGTTTAATAAATAGAATCCTCATGTAAAACTAGACAGAAAAGACAATGAAATTAAGCATATGCCTAAAGTAGTTTGATTCCATTATTTTAAAATCCTATTAGAAAATAATTACATTGCTACAGTTACTGCTGGTGGTGTGTAACAATATTGGAACAGGTGATATTGGAACTGAAAAGTTTTTTAGAAGGCCTTTTGATCCAGGAGCAGTTATGACACTGCCCTCCAATTCACTGCACCTTTGGAGGGCATTTAAGGGGAACAGACTTGAGCCTCAAAGAGTCTCATGTTATTTACAGAAGGCAAAAGGTAATCAGGTGAGACCAGAGGTATCTGAGCAATTAAAGCATCATTTCAAGTATTTAATTTGGAGTGCTGCACCTAACTGAAAGAGAAATTATGTTTCCAAAAATTCCCTCACTTGAGTCGTTATAGGAGAAGCAGAGCTGGAGCTGCCTGGCACAACGGATCGTGCCCTTTGCTACCCAAAGGTGTGGCAATTCCACAACGAGGAGTTCCCAGGGAAGAGAACCCAGAGCTTGATCTAAACGTGGGAAAACGTCCACATCATGCAAGAGCCTGAAGACCCCAATACTGCCTGAGCCAGCACTATTTCATCCAGTGAAATTAATTCAGCGGTTTCTGATCCATCCTCCCATGCACACCACGGACAAGTCTGACCTTCCCCGGCCAGAGCAGTCCATGGGATGGCTGGGGGCAGCATTCCTGGGAGCCTGGTGTAGGTGGCTGCCTGCAGTGGGTTCAGCTGAAGCCAGTCTACCTCAGTTTCCCACATACCAGGACAACTGGTCCTGTACAGGAGTGCACAGTCTTTAGGGAAGGCGCCAAGGCTATGGGAAGGTAACGGAGCCATGGCACATTCTGTCACCTCTGGTGGTTTTCAGGGTGCTTCAAGAGAGAACACTACAGCCAGAACTACCCACAGTGGTTTGGGGCACACAGGCTCCAATTCAATGGCTTCTCATTTGCATCCCTACAAATTCAGGTTAACTTTATAGGAGCCATTTAGCACACATTAGCATAAACCCAGGCATGTGAGAGACAGGGGGCATGAGGCTCATTAACTTTGTATCTACTTTTATGTGGAAGAATTGTAAGGGTGGGTACTGAGTCTGGTTGGGATGGAGCTGAGTTTCTTCATAGCAGCCCCTTCTGTGACTAAAACGGTGCTGACAACACAGCCATGCCTTAGCTGTGGCCAAACACACACTCCTGTTTCCTTCCCTTTTAAGCTGCCTTTACCTCAACCCACAAGATTTTTTGCTTTTGTTCTTCCAGCTCTTTCCCCCATCCTGCTGGGAGTGGGAGTGAGTCAGTGTGTGGCTGTGTGGGTGCTCAGCTGCTGGCCAGGGTAAACCTGCTCTCAGTTCAGAGATGGGGAAAATTGGTGCAGGCTCACAAGAGGAAAAAAATGTTTTAAAGAGAAGTTTAAATTAGATAGTAGGAAAAAACTCTTTACTGTGAGGGTGGTGAGGCACTGGAACAGGTTGTCCAGAGAACCTGTGGATGCCCCATCCCTGAAAGTGTTCAAGGCCAAACTGGATGGAACTTCGAGCAACCTGGTCTAGTGCAAGGTGCCCTCATCCTGGCAGGGGATTGGAACTGGATAATCTTTAAGTTCCCTTACAACACAGGCCATTCTCTGATAAGATCAAACTATGAAATGCTCCACATTTTTTAAAATTAGGTCTCTGAAGAATTCAGATATGGATTTAGGACTGCACCTGTATTCATCACTTGTGACTCTTAAGTTTCTAAACATGTTACTGATTGACCATTTTTAGCATTAACTTTTGCTTGAACCTAAGCTAAGTTAGCTTTCCCTATTTAGCTTTGAATAAATGAATAAAAGAAAAGGAAGATCAGAGGGTGGTGAAGAGGGGGTGTCTGTGATCCCAGAATAACACTGTGTTTTGGTTTGTGTTTTTCCCTCCTTGCAGCAGAAAAAACAAAGAGAATGAGCTGTGAAATCACTGGGTATCTCCAGCTCAGTAGGGACCATATTCCAGCCCCACGAGAGTGTGACTTCCACAGGAATGACCGAATGGCTGAGAGGTACAACACATTTCACTCTGTTGAATGATCCAGTTTTGGCAAAAGGGACCAAGGCAAAGCCAAGGCCAAGGGGAGGAATTTGCAGTTGTTTATTGTGCTGAACATAAACAACTAACCAGTCTGCCTGATCTAGCACTGGCCACACATGCAGTCAGATGCACCTAGAAGAGAAGGGCAGGTAGATTTGGAGGGAGGAGGTGGTCACTATAGAGACAGCCCAGGGCACCTCGTTTCCTAAGTTAGGTCGTCCCATTAAGTGCCTTAGTCTAGGAGGCTGTAGCTAAACTATTCAGCTCATCTCCGAAGTGCCAGAGCTTTGCTGGTGAGCAGATTTGAGGCCTCTAGGTCACTTGAAAGGGAGGACTGCACCCCAAAGACAGTGTGGATGCAGCCGCCTTGTTCTGGAGACAAGCCAGATATGCCTCTGGTTTATCTGACTAAAATTGACACAGCTACAGGTGACAGGAGATGGGAGCAAGGCGCTTTGTCAGCTCCCACATTTCTCCCAGATTTTGCTGTTTCCATTTGCACCAGGACCTGGTACCTTTTTTCAACATACATCAATGTGTAGAAAATAATGCAAGATTTGTCTGTTCTCAGTGTTTTGAGCACTTTTTCCTAGTTCATTTACAATAAAGTCTGGAATTTTGTATGGAAGTGAGTTTTCTATCTCCTCCTTTTAAAACATTTTTTCCCCTGGTGATCCTGCAGCGTTTTTCAGCCAGTTAGCAATCCTGCCTGGGAGACTGGCAACTGTGCAGGGGGAACCTGAGCCACGTCAGGTATCCAGCTGGATCTCACCAGGTTTAATTACTTCCTGACCTGCTCCCATTTTTCTTCATTGCATTTATTCAAGCTGTTTAAAAGAGTCATGGCAAGATTGCACCTTCTGCTTCCTTCAAATTACTTGGAAAGTTCTGTGCCTCACCAGCACAGGCAATGTTGATTTTAGAACAACCTCTACAAATTGCCTTGCTGCAATTTTGTACGTGTGGGAGTATGTGCAGATTCCAAAGCAAAGTAATTAGATGAAATCCCTAAAACTCAACTGTATAAAATATTAATATTGAGCTACCAGAGATTTTTTTCCCAAGAAAATAATTCCAATTTTGCTGACTAGTGCTTTTACTGTGTTAAACCTCAGAAAAAAGTTGGTGGGGTTTTGTTGTTGTTTTTGGCAAAGACAATTAAAAAGAATATCGTGGAATTACGAGTAGAACTTAATCTGGAACATTCCACTGGCTGCTTGAAACACTAAACGTCTGCCTGGCTCAGACCAGGTTCTCTTTAAAACAGCTGTTAATACCATCCTGGGTGATCCTGGGGTGTTCCTTGCCATTCCAGTGCTCCTGCCACTTCAGTTCCAGAGAGCTGTCTTGTCCTGACAGCTGAAGCTGATCACCCGAACAACCTGACAGGGATTTTGTCAGTCATAAAACCCGAGACTGGAAGGTTTTAAAAGATGGAGAGAAAGATGCAGGGGAAGAAGGGGGAAGAGGTCATGTAGGAGGTCCCATTTCAGTGATGCGTGTGCTTAGTGAGGCATAACCATAAATGTCATTTGAAAATGTGCACTTTTTTGTGTATGAGATGGTTTTCCCCTTCTTGCATCACTCTAGCTTGGCTGCCCAGCCCTAAGACAGTAGATGGGAAAGGGAGCAGGAGAGAAAGGGTCAAAATATACATTTACTCCAGATGTCTGTATGAGTTTAGGAACTTAGGACTTGAAGTCTCACTCCCACTCTTCCTAATCCAAGGCATCCATGTCATATTAATATAAAAGACAAATGTCATACTTATAAGTCCATTATATCTGCTCCACCAGATCTTTGAAAATCTCTTCCAGAACCTTCCATTTGAAAGTCCATTCCCTTTCTAAATTCCAGCTTCAACTTCTTTATTACTTATGTCCCATTTTATTGTCCTGGCAGTACTATTCATTTCCTTCAGGACTTCCTATTCCTTCTTGTAGCTCATATGATTGTTACCACACTTGACATTTTCTAGGGCCTGGGGTGTGAGTAACTTCTGCCCCATAAATAGGCAAAAATTTAGATTTCTTTCCATTTCTAACTTTTCCTATTTTTTCCCCACTTCTTTTTCCTGCCTTACCTGTTGTTTGTAACCACTGTGGAGAAGGATATGCCTATACCCAAGTACAAGCATGTGTTATCTTTAACAACCAGGGCTTCTGGGGCCTGAGCTGGAAGTTCATAGAGATGACAAGGAGCACAGGCAATGTGGAATAGCCATCCTACTTGCTTGTCACCCAAGAGGGAATGACTTTGCATTCTTCAGAGTGCTGGCTATCGAGGGGTAGTTTGTCTTGATTAATTTTTACGTTGTGCTAGAGACAAGCAGCGCCAATCCCTTCATTACTGACCTGGCTGATAACACACCCTGACAGGAGACACAGATGAGCTCAATGTGACCCTGCACTCACAGCCCACCTCCTGAAAATGCACTGACATTGCCTGTCTTTTTGAATCATGGATCATTTTCCCAGGTAACATTTTCCTGTGCTGAACAATTACATGAATAACTTCCAAGATCATGGCAAAAAAATCTATCCTGCTTCCTTGGTGGGAATGCTACAATAAACAAAGCACATTGTAGAGACCTGAGCTTGAACAAGAATGGATTAAAACCAAAAACATGCTCAATGGAGATGTGAAAAGCACCTTCTGATGTGGTTGATGCAGCCACACAAAGCAGAATGATTGATTGTCCTCCAGCCATCACTCTTAGAGACAACCACATGGATTATGTTGTCACAGAATTACCATCCTGTGGAATTCTGTTCTGATAGTTCCTATCAAAACTCACTCAGGCTCCTGTTTTTAAATCTCAAGCAATAAAAGAATAACAAATAGGTTTGTGGTGTTTCAAGCCTTTCACCTTTAGACAGCTCTTCTACAGCATCTATCTCTTTTACAACCTCCTCTGAAACTCTACATTTGGAAAGTCAGTGCAAATTCTCAACCAGACTTTGGGCTCCCCTGTGCCTCCTGGCAGCAGTGCAAGGATGGTCTCTGGTGAAATTCATCCTCAGGTGGTCTTAGCCATAACACTGAACTTTTGGGCTGTATAAATGCACTGCATGGATGTGGAGATGGATGTAGATGCAGAGCACATTCCAGCCATGCTGCCTTGGGCAGATGATGCCCAGAGCTGTAACATCCAGAGCTCCTTGTGTAATTTACAGTGAAGATTATCTTATGCCCAAACTGTGGAGAATAAAATGTCACATCTTAAGAATTGAGACACATTCTATTTAGCACAGGAAGAAATTTATGAATACACAGAGAAAAATCTAATGAAGAGGTGATATGGCATAAAAAAAAAATTTCCAGGTTAGTTAAGACTGTAAAGGAAAAAGTAAGCAGAGTATTAGCAAAAGCTTTGTTATCCTTCATATTTCCCAAACGAGTTCCAAGATCTCATTTATTTCCGCAGGCCATAAATCTTTAAATCCAAGGATATCCTTTTTTTTTTTTTTCCCTATTACAATCCAAAACTCAAGTCACAAGAACTTTTCAGAGGCTCAAAGTTCTGAAATTTTGAATTTCTGAAACCCATAAACTATGATGCAGATTTTATACCAAAACTGATGTCTCATTTATCAGGTGTGTATAAGGTGTGACAACAGTTCCTATTTAAAAGAGATTAGTCCCTAAACAGATAGGAAACATAGTGATCTGCCAGGAGAGTGGTTTGTCTGAATTTTGTCAGATATGCAAGATATTATACAGTGGGGTTTTTTCAAGTACCCATTAGATATCTGACTTTTCTCAGATTATGATTAATATATTGAATTAATACTTGAGTAAACTGAATTTGGACTTCCAAATCCAGAAAAATAGCTGCAGTTTAGCTGTCTGGGCATTGTGTTTGCTTTCTGGCCAGATCTTTGCACGCTGAATTGCTGGGAACTGGATAATAATGAACGCCACTTTTGAAATCATCAGAGTAGTAAAACAAGAAGCCAGACCCTCTCAGGAGTGGGCACTGATTTGCTTTAGATCAGTTGGAGTAGCCACAGTAAGAAAGAGAAAAGGATGAAAAAGTGAGACTGAAATGGAACAATTAACCTCTCTGCAGGAAAAAGGGCACAAAAACTACCTAAGCTGACTGCAGATAGCTGTAATTAAGGGATTGTAACTCTCTTTGAACCAGCTCATACCACAAAGACCAAAACTAATCCATTTAGTCTACTACCCCACCTCCCACTGGTCAAAGATAAAAGTTTATGGCCTGTGATATTCAGGAGATTAAGTTAAATGACCATAATGAACTCTCCTCATTTTCAGCTCTGTGGAAAGATCTATTTTCTTCCTCTCATTGAGGTGGTGGTCTAAAGCAGGTCTTTGGTCAGCCATCCAAACTCAGGCATCAGTTGTGATTTGCGGTCCCCAAGGGTTCCTGTGGCATTTACAGCAGAGTGGAAAATGCAGGAACTCTGAGGAATGTCTGGATTTCTGCAGTGGCAGCTGGAGACTGGGCATGGTTTCTCATCGCTGCTAGAAATCTCATTTGCTGCAGAGGCCATCATGTGAGGTAAACAGCCAAGTGGAATACAATGATTGAACCAAATGTCACAGAAAGAGCAGGAGAAAAAAATTATTTTTCATGATCTCTGCCTCCTGAATGAAGCCGTGAACTGGAATTTCACAGGACTGACCTAATTAAAGGAGACAACAATGAAACTCAGACCTGTGTAAATGGGTGGTGTTGGTCACAAGTCATGCTAAAACAAATGGCCTGTGAACGTCAGCAGGTGCCAGAGGAGCAGAATGACTGGAACCTCCTGCTGCCTTGAGAATCACAGCTAGAGCTGGACCTCAGCCTCACCCAGCTTCATTTCCTCTCATTTACAGGCATTCAGATCCAAGGCTTTTTGTGTTCCTGCCTGCAAACACTCCATCACAAGCACAATTGTAAGTACAATTATTAATAGCACTGAAGAACTGCATAACTTTAGTCATTCTGCGAAAAGAACCCTGAAAACACACAATTTTTGAAGGCACACAGATATTTGTCAGCACAGCAATTTTTCCTTCCAAATATAGTACTTCATCAGGAGCAAAAAAAAATGAGCCTTTTTTGTTGAAACAAAGTGAAGATATAATAATATGTTCCGAGACTATCAGAACTTCCTTTTCCAAATTACTTCTTTTTAACTTTTTGAGATGCCATATTCCATAACAAATAGTTGTTAAAGCCTAAAATCAGGAGGAACATTTCAGTGTTGTAGAGGCAGCTGGGGAGGTTTAGTTGTTTTAGGATTTTTCATCTCCTTTCAGAATAGATATTTTTTTTCCCAGCTGAAAAAATTTCTTGGAAAGGACATCATCCAATTCCCTCATGGCCTCACTGGTTTTGTTAATCAGCCTTAAAAACAGACATGTAAAAACATATACAAAGCTAAATGTAACATAAGGCAGCATACTTGCAATTGGAGTGTGTGCCAAGGGATAAATCGTTGCTTGATACCTCGGTGGAATGTTGGATTTCACTTCAGTGGCTCAGTCCTGCTTTTGCCACACTGGTTACCCCAAAAGGAAACTCAAGCAGGGTCCTTCCATTCATCATCTTTTTTTTATATATATGCCACTGTGAGCACTCCCAGAAGATCACAGACAGAAATATGTTATGTGCCTGTGCAGGATGATAAGAAACAGAAGAGGGTCACAGTTCTGCAGTGTAGCATATTTGGGGCAGTTGTTTGCAGAAATGACTGTGAAGTGTTCTCAATTCATCTTGCTTTCTGCACAGGTATCTGCACAGCTATAATGGATACCCAAAGCAAAGGAATAGGGATAACCACATCCGGCTCAGACACCTCTAGTGTGATGGTACTGCTTCCATTATAGGACTAATGCACCACAGGTATCCTTTGCTTTGTTTTGACTCAAAATGCGCTAATGATACATCCAGGAAAGCACAAAAAGTGAGAGAAGAGAAGAGAAGAGAAGAGAAGAGAAGAGAAGAGAAGAGAAGAGAAGAGAAGAGAAGAGAAGATTAAGACCATTGCAGGTACAGTTAAAAGAAAAACTTGCTGTCTGCAGCTTGTCACACTTGGCTAAAGTGGGAATTTCCAGCCCTCCCAGGTGGGCTTTCAGAGCCATCTCTTTCTTCATGTAGCTCGTCCCTTCGAGCATAACAAGTCTGTACTGTTGGGAATGTCATCATCTATGTTCTCCAAGTGAGTAACTGCTCATGGCACTCTCAGAAGCCACTGTAGCTCTCTTTTACTAATGCAGGATTCTTTTCTGCTAAATGGAACGGGTTGCACACACACCATCTGCTACCACCTTGCTTTTGTCTACTCACCAGACTTGTGTTGTTCCCAATTCACAGTCCAAGACAAGGACTCTGTTTCTTGTGAGTGTTCTCAATGCCCATAGTTTTCCAGTTTGCATGAGAAATGTCTGCTCTGAAAGACAACACACTGTTCTCAGATATGTGTTTACTGTTACTTAAGAATAGTGTGGTTTTCATCATATTTATGGCTGTGATAATAAGAAAACTTAAGAAATTTTGAACAAGTATAAACTACTTATGTCTTTTTAAAATCTTTCTGAATAGGCATATTTCATTTCCAAGAAAAATATGTAAGGGTCAGATCTTATCACTAGAGTAGTCAGTAAATTAGCTGTTCATCTGATTCATGTAATCTGAGAATCAGCCCCTCATTCATGGGCTTTGCAGTTCCATGAAACACAAATATACAAGCTGCAAGACTTAGAGGAGGTTAACCTTGCAAAAATCTACATCATAACTCTATCCTGTCCAATTCTGGGCTTGCTGAATATTTGAGATGAAAGCAATGAGAGTTCAACAGTTTTCAGCACTTTTCAGAATCAACCCCAAATTCAGGATTGCCTCTGGTTCTTCCTATCTTGTCTGGACAACAGAAGTTTCCCTCTTCCTTTTAATGATGTCCTCTGATGAAGCTCCTGACTTTTTCCCCTTTTTTCCTACAAAGTCCTTTTCTCCAGCCTCCATTATATTTAAGATTCATATATTTTATCCAGTACCAAAATTCCACTGCCCATAAAGATTCACAGTAACTCTCATCCCTAATTTTCACGATGAACTACATTCAGTCTTGCACAAGACCCCATTTTCCAAAACACCAAATAAACACATCCTTAGAAACAGTGCCTTCATCAACAAATTTTCTAATCTAAGCACCAAGAGGAAGGTGAAGGTGTCATCTCTCTAACACATTGGCATCCCACCCTCTGAACTCCTGTATCAAGTTGACTTTCCTCTGGCTTTCCGTGTTTGGAAGTGAACAGATGTGCCTCGGCTGCAGGAGGCCAAGTCAGGAGCATTTTTTGACTCAAGAACCATAGCAGTGCTTGGCTCTTTGGTGCTGTTTATAGCAGGCAGGACAGCAGGTGTGTTTGGATGGCTCAGAACACCTTCTGCCACATTCACAGGCTGTGCTCAACCGTAACACCACCGAGCCTGCAGATGAACTGCTGGAGTTACTCCTCTGCTCGTCGTTTATACTGCCTGTGCCAAGGAACACAAAGGAAAAATTCAAATATAAGGGAGACAGTACGTAAGGGAGATAGAATGGAAATGGAGGGAACCCCTATCCTCACTCTGTCTTTTTTGTGTTCCAGAAAATTGCTGGAAAGGACCAGCTATTCCAGCTTCCAAGCTTATGTAAAAATCCAGAACAATGCTTGCTGCTGAAAAATGTGCTGGGAGGGATAATTTCAGAGCTGCTGAGGAGGTTTCCTCAGCCATGCACAGCAGGAAGGATGTGACCATGCCCCAGAAAGCTGTGTGATCACAACTTACATAGGCAACATTAGTATTAAAGCAGCCTAATTAAGGATGGGTAATGGGATGGCTCTGTAACAGCTGCCTATGAACAGCAAGGGCACCCAGCGAGTTCAGTCAATAGATGTCAGATTTTCTGCTGTCACAGAAGTACCTGAACTATGGAGTGTTAGGTTGATTCTCGTGTCTATGCTACATGAGGACAGAATAATCTCCTGATGCCAGCTCTAAAAAACTGCATCTCATCTACTTTAATTATTAGGCTTGCTGTGTCAATCCAGTGAGAAGAACATCACCCTAAAAGAGGAGAGCTGCCCAAGAGAGGTGGAATCACACCGTGGGGTGCAATGGGGTGCCAAAGGACCAGAGGTGAATCCTATCCCACAGTGACTATAGGGACATATGAACACATCCACAGGGTCTGACTCATGCATCTTGTCTTATTCCCACCAAATTATCTGCACATTGCCTCATGAATTCATCCTTCTCTCTGTGAGAAGACAGACTGTGGGGAGATAGATATAAGGGTTGTGTTGCAAGTATTCATGAGTAACCCTGTGTATGCTCTGTGATGAGCATTCATTTACGGGATGAATATTGGGTTGCATTCAGGTAAAACACCCACGAATAATTTACACTGAGAATAATTTCCTTCATCCAACTGAAATGCAAACCCTACTAAGAGTTTTCAATAAGACCGAAAGTTTAATATCTCAGTACGTAAAAAATTTCTTTCATCACTTTTTAAATAGGTGCTGCTATTCAGTTCCAATTAATTCTGCATTTCATTTCCTATGAAGAAAAAAGTAAATCATTGCACTCATTTTATCTTTTTCTAAATACTATTTACTCAATTTGATTAATCATTATTATTCACCAGAGGTACCTTAAAGAAACTCAGATTAAACCCCATTATGCAAAGCATTGTATATTCATATAGCAAGAGACAATGCTTGTCTCGAAGAGGTTACAGAATAAATAGATAACAGGCTTCTTAAAGTTCTCATTTTATGGATGGAACTTTTACAGCAAAACCACTCTGAATGCCCAAGGACAGAAAGGATGTCTAGAGCAGAACTGACTTCAAACCCTAAGACCCTTACGATATAACTACTGAGTTTAAGGGACTGAGGTCTTGATCCCCACACCACCACAGCACATCTGTTAGTGTGCTAAGCCTGTGGGTTAATTGATTAATCACATTTATTTTGTTTGGGCTACTCCCAGTTGAGAAAGGAGTAAATTCGTGAAGTGCCTCTGAGACACACAACTGTGAGTGCTGCTCATCAGTCAGAGGGGAAGTCAAGGAGTGCCTTTCTCCAGCTCTGGCCCATCCTTGCCTGTGTCCCTTTGCCCTGGGCCACCCTGGGCCCCTCAGCCCATCAGCCACTGCACTGCAGGCAGAGGTGCCAGTGGGAAGCTGCCAGGTCCAAGGGGAAATGTGAACAGTAGGAACTCCTCCCTGCACAAAATCCACCTTCTGTGGCTCCTTGATGTCACCTGTTTGACTCTCCTGAAATGGTTGGCTGAGAAGTTTTTCTAAAAAGTTGCCATTTCCTAGTTTCTAAAGCACTGGATGCCAACAACTCTGGACTGTAGTGCAGGCAGTCCCCACTTCCACAAAGCAGCAAGTTTCATGCTCTTCCATATGGTCCACTCCCTGCCTATTCCCTCTGTCATTCCTTTTAGGACCACGTAGATACCAGATACTGACAATATCTGAAGACAGTACTAAGCAGCACTTGCAGAAATACGCTTCAACCCAGAAATATCCATAGGACTATCCTTTCTCCTTGCATCTGTGCTTCATATGACGCCTATGAACTGCACCACATGCAGCTGCACTAATCAGATTTTTGGGGTATAGTCAAAATAAGGCTGGATCTCTCATTGCAGATAACTCTGTGTTCCATGGAAAATAGCAGTCTGGTTTTATCTTATGTAACACCATGCCATCTGAAAGCTTGTCCCTTGGGGTTTTGACTAAATGTGTCAGTAGAGCACAAATATTTACATCATTTTTTCCCTGCTGCCAACAGGACATCAAAAAGAGAAACATCATATACTTTTTTCCCTCAGCAACTTTAGTCTACTCAGGCTTGTGAGTTGTAGGTGATTCGAGCACAATATTTTTCCCCCAGGGCCCACAGCACAGGAAGAACTGTTTATTTCTTATTTTTCCCTGCTGTAAAGCATCTTATAAATTTAAACATAGTTACAAGAAAGTTTTTGATAACAATTGAGTCCTTCAAACTGCTAGGCTTCTTTCCTGCTCTTTTTCAATCCTGGGACGTTCTTTCCTGATTCTATGGGGAACTACCCAGTTTTAAGAAACTAGCACAGTAAAACTTTCTCCTGATTTCATGCAAAATACAGAAATAACAAACCATAAAAACCATTTCAGTAGTGCCAGAGATCAGCAAATACCAAGCACCTCAGAAAAAGCGTATTTAAGCACAGGCCAAATAATGAAATATTTTTAACTTCCATAAGTTGCTGTGAAATTGCCACTTAAGACACCTGCCAGTAATAGATGTTCCTTCCTCTCCAATATATGCAAGCTTTTCCCTTTTTGTAGGACATACTGTTTTATTTTTGACCAATAAAAAAGCAATGAGGCATTTTCAGTTGTGTTTGCTACATGGTCATCACTGATGGCATCATCACTGATGGCATCATCACTACCTTTGCCACCTCTGGCACCCCCACCAGGGGGGCAGAAAGGAAGGCACAGTGACTGTGCTATCCTGCTGAAATGGGTCTGGTGCTGCACAACAGCACAGCACCTTAATTAGTTAACTAGGACTTTAATTTAATTAAAGGTTTGGGCTGGAAAGGGCCTTTAAAGGTCATCTAATCCCTACATCACGTTGCTCAAAGCCCCATCCAGCATGACTTTGAACGTTTCCAGGTGTGGGGCAACTTCTCTGGGCAACCTGTTCCAATGTCTCACCACCCTCATCATAAAAAATTCTTCCTTATGTCCAGTCTAAACCTACTCTCTTTCAGTTTGAAACAATTGCCCCATATCCTGTCACTAATTAATTCATTTTCACAGTTGTGACTGTACAAGACAGGGAAATATTAATTCAAAGTAAACACTAAAACTACAGGAAATATAGATATAACACTGATACAAGGTAAAAATATGAAGCTGTATCTCACACAACTCAGGGAGGCACTACAGAAGAATTTATTCAGTCTAGTCTATTTTGGCTAACACTATTGTGGGTGCATGTAAAACAGGGGAAGTGTTCTTTCTTTTATTGCTAAGGAACAAGACAAGGTGAGGGGAATGTGCAAAAGTTACAAGAGTAATGAAGTCCTCTCTTGGTCAAATAATCCCTTCCTCATCCATGCAGTGCTCCTCACTTCCCATGGTGTTTTATTCCATCCTCATCCACCGTGTTTGACAGAGCATTTACCATTTCCCTTACACACCTAATCTGCAGTCAAAACATTCTCACCAGGCAGGAAATGTTCACTATACCTAAACAGCATTGAAGGGGGATGGAAAAATGCCCTTGGTTCCCGCCTGACCTAGGATGACAGAAACTGTTATTCTGCATCAAGATAAGGCACATCCAACCCCAAATGCCACCTCTGGCAAGGGCCATTGTCAGGGCCTGAGAAGGACATGAGTGCCAAGTCCTTTACCAGACTGAGATGAGCTGCTTCTCATCTGCTGTTTATTATATATTTATTATATATCACTAATCCTGCAGCATGAGGTTTGTCACCCTTCCTAGATGTCCAGAGCATTTTGAGAAATATTCTTATTATCCACGTCATGGAAAACCTTCTTTTTTAATTTATTGCATTTTTAGTCTTAATGGTACAGTATAGGAAAATTCATTTCATTTATTGATTTTTTTTCTTGGCTTTCTTGAGTTTTCTCCCTCCCACCTTTCAATTTCACATAAATCTATAACAGCCAAACCTTTTCCCTGGAAGGTTTCGTACAACATTCCAACCCAGAACAGGCAAGCACATCTCAGTGGTCCAAGAAGTGAAGCAACCTGTGTCTTCCACCCTCTTTTTCTAAACAGGTACACACAAGCCTTGAGTTTCTGGATTCTGGGTGGTGATTTTTACAGTGGTTTCCTTGTTATGCACCAGGAAATAGAGCAATTTCCATGAACACAGTACTTGATATCCACTTTGTATCCCTAAGACTGCCCTATGTTTCTTCCTACCCACAGCAGAAAAATGCCAGTGTGACAAACTGGCCTGATTTGGGAGGAAGTTAATGGAGATTCTTCGAATAAAAGTATCTCAAGAGATGGGCTCTGTAGGTTTAGGAATTTAGGGACAAGAGCACAGATTCAGACCCACATCCTTCTAATTCAGGGTTAACAAAATTAAAACACAGAGTGACACAGGAATAGCTGATTTGTGGAGGATCCCTGCTGGAGATTGAATCAGCTGCTCATGAATAACTTAGCAAGTCATTTGAGTGTGCTAGAGTGTCTCACCTGCCCTCCAGAAACCTTTGCATAGTGGCACAGATCTCATATATGTCCTGTGTCATAAGGAATCAGAGAATAATTTTGGTGGGAAAAGACCTCTAAGAGCGTTGAGTCCAACCATGAACCCAGCACTGCCAAGTCCAGCACTAAAGGGGTGCACCCTAAATGCCACATCTGCACCTCTGTTAAACACCTCCAGCGATAGTGTCAGCCTGTTCCCTGGGCAGCCTGTCCCAATGCCTGACAGCCCTTCTGGTGAAGACATTTTTCCAAATATCCAATCTAAACCTCCCCTGGTGCAACTGAGAGTCATTTCCTCTAGTCCTATCACTTGTTACCTGGGAGAAGAGCCTGACCTCCACCTGGCTACATTCTTCTTTCAGGGAGTTATAGAGAGCAACATGGTCCCCCTGATCCTCCTTTGCTCCAGAAAAAACAACCCCATTTCCCTCAGCCGACTTAAGCTCCAAGTCTTATGAGGAGCCACTCATATCTATTACTCTCTTGTGGATGTCTCAGGTATTTTAAGGTCTATCAAATGGCTGAAAATGCCCAGTGACCCTCAGAGACCAGCAGGCTGCTGATATATGGGAAGGAGCTGCTCATTACAAATGATACAAATGGTACCTAAGCTCACCCCTGAAACCCACTTGTTCGACTAGGGCATCAAGCAGCCCTTGGACATTTTTTTTTTTCAAATTCTCATCTTGATGGTTTCACAGGCCATTAGCAGCTCCCTGATCCAGCTGTGACTGAAATCAATTAAACACTGTAGGAGGTGTTAAAACAGATTTGTCTCCTCTGGCACCTCCTTTTTACTGGCTGTTGTGGGAGACCAGACATGCAGCAGAGGTGCAGACACACACCTCACAGACACCTAAATCTCAGAGTGTACCTCTGGGTGCTTGTGTTCAGAAGGCCCCCTCAGGGCTGGAGCTATAGGTGGACAACAGCCCAATACTCATCCAAAAGTACACACGTGGGAGATCTTCGCTTGGAACTTTCATTACTCTTAGCTTCTGCAAAATGTCCAGGATCATAAATCACATAATCATAGAGTGGTTTGGGTTGGAAGGGACCTTAAAGATCATCCAGGGACACCTTCCACTATCCCAGGTTGGTCCAAGCCCCATCTAACCCGGCCTTGAACACTTCCACGGATGGGGCACCCACAGCTTCTCCAGTGCCTCACCACCCTCGCAGCAAAGAATTCTTTTTATGATATAATCTAAATCTCTCCTCTTTTAGTTTAAAATCATTCCCCCTTGTCCTATCACTATATGCCTGTGTAAAAAAATCACTCTCCATCTTTTATTCCATCACAAGAAGCATGAAGACTTTCAAATGTGTCAAGGGATGGTGAGGATTAGAAAATAACATAGTAAACTCTGATGTTTCTGATGCCTCAAAGAAAATACAGTCCTTTTACTACGTGTTTAAAGAATGATGAGGCACCAAAAGGCATCATTTCATCCCACAGATCTGAGGTCTGCTTTCCATCTTCCTAATGAAGATCAGAAGTTATCAGATTTAAATCTGTTTTAACTGAGAGTCATGAGAAATAACTGATGAGAATCATGTTAACTTTAAGATTTTTAATCAGAACAAAACTGTTGGGGAAAAAGTTTGGAGAAACACATTCTTGGCATGTTCTAACTTGATTTGACTGTTTTTCAGTGTACTGACTATGACCACAGCTTATGTATATTATCAGCACAGTGATGGTGGCATCTGTAGTGAGAAAATGAGTCTTAAAATGCTGAAAAAGAAACAAATATTCCAGTTCTAAAAACTCTGAAGACTGTTGTCATAGTGGATTTATCCTGTAGATATAAAACCATTTTCCATATCCAAGTTTAATTGCTTGGGCCAGCTCTATTTCCAGGGGAGAAAACAAGGTGAGTTCAGCAGCTCCAGTGGGTGATTCATTTCAGACACCTACCTGGAGTGAACTCAGTAACTGACAGCAGATGTCACAGATTATATCTGCTCCTCTGCAACAAGATCCGAGGGTCTAGTTCAGACTCTGGAAATCAAATTCCAGCTTCTCAGGGTAAGAGGAATTCCACCCAAGTTAGCCTTGTAAAAAGTTCTGTGTTGTTAAATCATAATAAAAACACTTTGATTAAGTTAAATTGCTGACTTCTAAACAACTCAGTTTTCACTATTTTCATGCTAATTTTTTTCCCTAAGGGGCGCTTGCAAACTAATGGGCTCTAAAACCAGCCTCAGACATATAAAGACATTAAATGTTGCAGTATGAGCATTATTTAATGCTGCACTATTAATCAATTGAAGGACCTCTGACTTTCAGAAACAAAGCTCTAAGTAGGTCACTTTCTGTTCTGCAGCAATCTCCTCTTGATTGCAGAGCACTTGGTTTTGTTAATAGGTCACTATTTCAAATAACTGCTGCAATTCAATACTTTCCAAAGATTCCTTGGAAAGAAACTCAATAGTCATCTTTCCAGAGCACTCATGTATATCACACGGCTTCTTTCTATTTTAAAATTTCCTATCAGTTTCTACTCTCACCAGAGCACTTAACAACTATTTTAGTTTTCCTTCTGGATGCCATGTGCACCACTTCCCATCTTGGCAACATGTTAATCAGAGTGTAATTCCAAGAAAGAATAACCTGAAAAATCCTGATCCCGTACTTACTTTTGGGACCTTGTCTGTGATCATTTCTTGCTGAGATCCAAAGTTCACTCTCTCTTACAATTTTACTGAAAGCTATTGCTCAAATACTTGCACCTCCACCCGTTCTTCCACTAACAAGTTTGTGCACTGGCAAATGTGATCTGTCAGCCAATGTTAATCACATCATCCTCTTTCTGTAGTGTCCTGAGGTTTAGGTTGCAATGCATCCAATACAATACTCAAGGAAAGATGGATTGCATCCACCATAGGGTTTCACCCATCCACCCTGTAATAACCAAAGATGCCACAGTTTTTTTCTATGTGATTAATGTCTCAAACTCGTGGTGCTTATTGCTCAGAAAGTTCATTTCCCCAAAATACTTAGTTTTACAGTCCCCTGATACTACATTCTAGCCTACTGAAGTCAAGCTAAGTCGTCACTGATTTCCCAGGTGGTCTTAAACATCCACTGTGCTATTTCCATTCAAATAGCTCCTCACTCATTTTCCAAGAGCATTTTTCATCAACTTATGCATTGCCCTACATGTGGCATTTCTGGGAATTAGGATGCAATCACTGTGTTTTCCTCAAAGACCTGAAAATTCAGAGGTTTCATCTGGTGAGTCAGTGGAAGTGCTCTGTAGCCACCTCTCTATCAGAAAGTTATGGTAAATTATAGAGAGGGAGCTGGTGGTTCAAAGAAAGACAGAGAGAACTGAATCCATTTGCAAATGAAAAGTCTTCCCAGTTTTAGAAACCAACAGAAGAAGGGATTGATAAAATACACAACCCTGCAAATGCAGAGAGATCAGAGTTGGAGTGGTAGGCGAAAGAAATGAATTTCAACAGGCATTCAGACTAAAATAACCTTTGTCCCAGGAAGACAGGGATTATAGGAGGAAGGTAGGAAAAAAAAAAAGGAGAGAGTGGAGGAGGAAGGTAGGAAAAAACTACATAGTCATTGGTAAAAAAGTTTATTAACCAAAAGCCAGAAAACCAAATTAGCTAGGATGATGTCAAGCCTTAAGCTGTGCAGCATCCCTTCACAGCAGGGAGAGAATTTAAATTTGAGAATGATAGATGCAGAAATGCATCAAAGAAGCTGGAAAAGGAATTTTACTGTTCCTTTCAAACTAGAATGGAGAAAATTAGCCACCGAGGACAAGGCAGGAAAAAGGAGAAGGTGGTAGCCGTGGTGCAAAGGAAAACATGGATCTCAAAATTACCGGGACAAAGAGTGCATGATTTGGGCAGGACCTGGGTGTGAGTTAGCACTCTGCATTGCAGGCTCCTCTTTTCCCCACACTCCAGCTTTCTTTCCCAGAGTCAGATAACCTGTGTTGTGGGCTCCAGCAGTCTGTCTGCACCCAGGCTCTCGGGTGGTCGCTGGGCTGAACACACCGCCCAGGCTGGGCCTCTGCTGTCCTAGGATGGCTCCACGGCTCAAGGGTCAAAGCAAAATACTGCCCCTCTTCCCTTTTCAGATCCATTCTTTCAAACCAATAAAGTCTATAAGTAAACAACAGCAAAACATAGTCAAGTGTGTTCCCAAATAGCGAACAGCAGCTTTGCTGGTTCTAATCACGTTTTGTCTATAAAGTTATTTTCCCGTACTGCTGGATCACACCCTTCTTTGTTAAGGAGCTGAAGGGATTTGGGAGTTAGTGAGCCATTGGCACATTGTGAAGAGGAAGATGTTTGTTTCCCAAGCCCTGGAAAACAGGCAAGCAGGAGAAGGAATAGATCTTTGCTTAAGGAGCAGGGTGAGAGCTATGATTACAAAGACACATCAGCAGGTATCAGATATCTGTCATGTTTATATAGAAGCCCACAGCTACTTTCTGTACCCCTTACAGGTAAAATGCCTCTTTTACAACCCCTCAGTGGTGTCTGAATGGTGCATTGTGCTTCTCAGCAAAGATGGATTTCTTAAATAAAAGCACAGTCATCTCTAGACTCGTGGGTTTTGTATCTACCATGAGCTCCTTGGTATACCACTATAGCCCAGAGGAGCTATGCTGACCTTGATCCCCTGGATCCCATACAACACTTCTGTTCAATCAGTCTTGTTCATGGTGCTGGTTCCTGGCACTGTGCAGCCCCCATCACCTCTGTGCTGTATCATCACTACACGAAGGATGTGCTCCTGCTCTGGGGAGAGCAGTTGCTCTCCTCAAGCTGGCTCCAGCAGCCAGCTGTGATCAGCAAGACCCTCAGGAAGCAGTGCCCACAGGCTGGGAATCAGACAGAGATTTGGTCCAAACAGCCACCACTGCTTGTCACTACTTTTCTCCATTTTTGTAGCCCATTGCATCTGACAGTTCCACTCTGGGTCCTTCAATTCTGTTACCCACATCCCTGCCTGAGAAAGAAATTGTTAACATTACCCAGGTCTCTCTTCCTCATAAAAGTAAAACTTTATCATGTCAGTCCTGTGCAAGGAGAAATTCATCTGATTTAATGAAGATGTGTGAAAAAAGTTAAAACCAGTAAGAAATCTTCATCCTGCTGGAAAAGTTTTTTGGTTTTGGTTAGTGACTAATATTATACTAGCACTCCAAATCCAGAAATCAATTCCTTATTGTGGTGGATTCTACATCAGCTCTACACCGGTTTTGCAGGGAGTTAACAGGTAACCAGAAGGAAGGAGAAAGGTGATCTATCCATTTTTTTGACTGGCTATCTCAATTTGTTCTGGTTGTTTTTTTGTTTCTTTAATGTGAAAGCCAGGAATTTTATTTTAATGACAAACAGCTTCCACATGACTTCCTTCCCAGTGGATCCTTCTAAGTACCTTCTCAGCGCTTTGTTGAGCAACAGGAGAGATATGACTTGTTCTGCAGAAGTGCCCTCCAAAGAGAGGAGTCCTTGACAGTTCACTGAGCAGGCAAATTGACATTGTTGTATCTGCAGATCAGCAAAGGGAAGCTCAGCTCTGCTTCCCCAGGTGAGCCCAGCCAGGGAGATCTGCAAAGGCCAGGGCAGGGCCTTGACTTCTGTGAATTTCCTGGAAGGAGCTAAAAGTGCATTTAACCTTTTGCAGTGATGGAGAGCTGTCACTGCTGAAAGTCTTCCTTTACCTCTCAACATCCAGTTGTTCAGTTGTCCTGAGCAAAACATGCAGCAGAATTCTTCTGCTCAGAACTGAAGCCCACAGTGGACAACTCCGCTTCTCAAGGGGAGTGATAACATTGAAAAGACAGGTAAAGCTTTTCTGCACAGCAGAGATTTGTCAGGGACAATGCAAGAATTCAGGATCATTTAAACTTATTCCAAGCTAAGGTGCACTTGTGCAAACTGCTATCCAAAGCATTTATCAGAATAGGCACCACAAGAAATTAATCTCCAAATCCAAGCACCACACTGAAAACATAGTTCTCCCCACAGAGAAAATGCAAGATCAGGATTGGCTAATGTTAGTCATATTCTTTACAGTAAAATGCACAGGGAAGAGCTACATCAGCAGATGTGAAGAGCTGAGAACACAATGCATAGAGATCCATTTTGCCAACCTCAAGCAGGTAGAGAGAAAGATAAAACAGAGGGTAAAGGAAAGACGGCTGAAAACAGCTAATTTTTTAGCCATATATTTCAAAAAGTAAACCACTTTCAGTATGTCTCTGACCAGAAAAAAACAAACAAACAAACAAACAAACAAAACCCCAATACAACTAAAATATTTGATTAAATATTTTGTATCAAAGAAAAAAGTGGAGTTTTTACTTCTTGAGAACCACCCTAATTCCAGAAGCACTAAGCAGTCCCTAGTTTCTCCAAAGTGTTGATGATAGAACATTTTGTGTGTCTCCTCTGGTTCCAGGCTGGTTCTTCTCCCAGGGGCATCACAGTCTACATGAAGCAGGATGAGACGCTGCCATGCTTGGGGAAGAACATGCAGCTTGGTCAGTGCACTCAGAGCACTGATCACACGCTCCTGTGGGCCCCTCTTTTCCTGAAGCACTCTCTTTGTAAGCTTGAGACGTAAATCCTCAAGAGCAGATAAAATCAAGAATCATCTGTCAATATGGATGTTATGGCAGGATCCCTCCTGATCATCTACTAAAGGTCTGGGAATACTAATAACATTGGGAATTAGCCAGTGTTACTCTAGTTTGCAAGAGCAGCATAAGGGAGGACCCGGGAAACCACAGGCCTGTTTGTCCTATTTTGTTTCTGAGAAAAATTATGGTGAAAACACTCTGAGAACTGTTGAAAGACATTTAAAAAATAATTCCATCATCAGGCACAGACAACGTGGATTCACAAAGGGAAAGGCCAGTCTGATTAATTTGATATCATTGATGATAAGATCATCTGCCCAGTGGATGAAGAGAAGGTCGTTGGTTTACTCTGCACAGAGGGTGCTCCTATACTGGAACAGGTTTCCTACAGGAGTGGTTGATGTCCCAAGCCTGCCGGTGTTGAAGAGGTATTTGGACAATGCCCTTAATAATATTCTTTAACTTTTGGCCAGCCCTGAGGTGGTCAGACAGCTGGACTAGATGATCATGCAGGTCCCTTCCAGCTGAAATAGTCTGTTCCACTCTGTACAGGTCAGCAGAACTCACTTTGAAGAGGCTGCTTTTTACGCCTCCCGTACCTCCTCTCCTCTCCACAGTTCTCTCTCCTTCATGCAGACTTCCCCATTTCTCTGGGATAAAGAACATGCTGTCTTATGCTCACAGTGCTTTGCATTTTTGTAGCATCTGCTGACAGGGAATTCAAGGGCTTTGAAAGTCTTCAGACTAAAAAATGCTTGTAGGAGCTTGACAAAGGTAAGGAAATGGAAGCTCAGCGCAGCCAATTGAATACCAAAAGTTAGGAGATAACCATGGGGGAGCAGCTACACCTGTGCTTTTGGATCATATCAAGGAATATGTGCAAGCAGATGCATATCAGTCTTTTAGTTACCAGTGCAGCTGATGTCAGAGCAGAACTGAAGTTAGTGAGTGCTTAAATGCAGTTACTCTGGATGAATTCCCCATGAGGCCCCTATATCACCGTGGGTACATCCAGAGCTGGAGAAAACACGACAGTGCAGCTGAACTGAAACCTAAATATGTATTGTGTTACTGCTGGGTACCCCGATATTAATGCAGTCAAAGATACCTGAAAGTCCATTTCAGCTTTCAGTCAGGAAGAGCTTTACAATGTATGAGAGGTTTTAGTACTGGCCAAGGGCAAATAAATATTAACCAAAGCACTGGCACCTACCAGCAAGGCAATCAAAGAGGAAATAAATGGCAAACACCAGCTACAATTCAGGCATTATTATGAAAGAACAGCATTTTCAGCTAAAGGTCCTGACTTCAACCTTTCAGAAAGGCAGGCACATCTCTTCTGTTAACAGCCTGAGAAGATTGTATCTCACTTCAAATGCAGATGCTGTTTTGTCTCCAATATTGCTACTTGACCATGTTTTCTGTGAAATTATAGCAGAAAAGTGAATTATGTAGCAGTGCTAAGGATGGCACTTTACATTTTAAACATGCAGGCAGAAAAATAATGTCTTTTGTTTATATCACGCTCCTTAAACTTGGAGGGCATCCACATTTCAGAGAGAATATAACTTGGAGAAAGAAAAATCTTCATACCCTAAATGCTCATTGAAAGGTTAGCATTTCTCTAATACTGTTTCTAATAGTAGCCTCATTAATTTAACTCTGTAGGATGTTAGTGCAAAGCGTCTTGTGCTAGCATAGCTCATAGCTAGGTTGATTCTGTATTTCTGCAATGCCATATGCTCTGCAAAAAGCAGTTTATTTGCATTTTTATATCCTACTTCTGTTTTGTTATTGCCATTTCTAGTAATGTTCTTTTCTTCTCTTGCACATTCCCTCCACTGCTCCTTAGTAAGCATCTGGTGTTTCTCCAAAACAAATTTATCCTTAATACTTAATAATAGTAGCCTGCATTTGACCTTGAGATACAACAGATTTTTGTCTTAAAATGGGAGAAAACTACTGTTTATATCATTCCCTACCTCCTGCCCCTCTTGTTTTCATTTGCCTATCACAATACCATCATACCTTCTGCTACACAGATCCTTCAAATAGTCGTCTTTATTTTTAGGTTTCCTCTCTTCTTTAATTTACGTACTTGTCTTTCTGAGACATCCTCACTCAGCTTCTGTCTTGAAAGCAGTTTCTGTTTGATGTGGAGGACACTGAAAGCAGCCCTAGTCTCAGGAATCACTGCAAGAGTGCACACAGGAGCAAGCAGGCTCCTAAGAATGGCTGTCCCATGGACAACCCAATTTGCTTAGTCTCTGTTAAAAGCTTGTGGCATGAGCCTCAGGAAAGGGGACAAGGAAGCAAGTCAGTCTAGAATAATCCAGCCATTACAGCCCTGAAGTTTCTAGCAAGCTGCTCTTTAGGGGCTTTCAGAGCTAAATGCTGTTGATAAACATATTTAATATCCATTTTATGGGCTTTTTTTTGCCATTAATTCCTCTGACTACTTTTTTTGAGACAATCATAGAATGGTTTGGGTTGGAAAGGACATTAAATTTCATTCAGTTTCAGCTCCCCTGCCATGGGCAGGGATGCCACCCACTAGACAAGACGGCACAGGGCCCCATCCAACCTGTCCTCAAATGCTTCCAGGGATAGGGCATCCCAAACTTATAGAACTATAATTGTGTGTATAAATAGATAGTCAGATAATCTTCAGTCTCCACAATGTCTCACAGTTATAGGTCCCACACTCAGCTATCTCGAAGCACTAGAGAAACTTCATCCAGATGGACCAAGAGGATAAGGAAAAATGCTCTTGTTGCTGTGCCTTTTTAGATGGGGAGGGTATTCCTATGAGTAAGAGAACCTTGAGACCTGCCATTTGTATGCTATACTAAGGATTTTTTTCAAAATTGTCTACAGAAAATGTAGCAAATACTTCAAAAAAAGAAGTCCAGTTGGATTCTAGCTGGTCAGACAGGGTAAATGTCCTGTCCTTTTTGTTACTGAACCCAAAATTTCAGCCCAGATGAGTCAAATCTGCTTTCCATCAGCAGAGAATTTTCTAGGGCAGATAATTCTGTTGCAAAAAGATGAGTCTGCAGCATCTACCATAATTCCATTTATCCACAGGGGTAACCAGGACATAGTCCAGCTCTGCTGATCCTGAGATCTATTGGATAAGACCAGTAGGACAGGCTGACCTAAAGGCACGTTTTGAAACTGTGTAGGTTAACCCTCTGAAAGACCTAACTACTTATATATGGAATTGATTTCATGCATTTAGGTACCTTCCAAGCTTATTCAGAACTTGTCTGCAGTGTCACCATCACAAATTCACAGAAATATGTATTGCCACACTCACAGCAATATCATATCTCATCTTGGAAAGAACAATGACTTTAAATAAGGAAGGTATATCTGTAAAATATGGATGTATTACTACACTTCCCCACGGGAGTAGCATGCCCAAGACATGTCCAAGATTTCAGAAATAATTTCTATATTCGTATTTTTAAGCACTAATAATAGTGACATAATGGCCAATATGTCTGTGAATACTTGCCATTGTACTTAATCTATTACAGAAAACAATTAAACCACTACAGCTTCAGGATTTATACAATTCTTAATGGTCAGAGTGATATGTTTTGTAGCCCTAGTAACTACTGTTAATGGAGAAGCGACAAAAGCAATGCAATAGTGCAGGGCTGTTGGTAGTAAATCCAGTAAGTGGAGGGACTGTGGGTCCCATGTTACATCCCTGTCTGTTAACACTGTAGTCAGGAGCTGTCAGTTTGGGAGATTATTCTACATCTGGCTGCTGGAAGGAGGAGGACAGTTGTTCAGCATCACTCTGTGGCCTTTGATGCTGCCCACTCTCAGTGACTGGAAACCAATCCGAGTAAGCCTCAGGCCTCATTTGGTACAGCAGTTCTAACTGTGGAACAGCTCCAAGACTAAAATACTTCATGGCATTTCTTGTGTTACTGAAAAGTGAAGAGTTACACAATTTTTTAAAGCTACTGAAAGGTGAAACTCTGCTCTGATTAACTGCTCATCATCTTCTGAAGCACACAGGGCGCTCTAGTCCCTCTGGTAGGCTGAGATTTAGCCTGACATCTGAAAACTCTGATATGTTCCACTCAGCACAATACAGCTTCTGTTAACTGATTCATATGAATCATTATAGGGGAGATAAACAAAGGACATCAGCACCCACCTCCTGCATGCCAGATTTCACATTGAATGGTTCCTTGATTATTGGGTGTGCATTCATTCTGCCAACTACTGTCGGGAGACAAAATCCGAACTCAAAACCTTATTTCTTCTGTTGAAACACTTCCAGAATTTCTTACAGTGCTTTTGTCTCAGGTAGTATTTTATGACTTTATTCAAATTTTGCCTTCCCCCTGCTGACCCATCAAAGTGGTTTCCTCACTGAAGTTGTCATCCTGCACAAATGGTGTAGTCATGCTTCGTAAATCACACAGACCTCGAAGCAGCTGTTCCTTCACAGCCACTGAAAGAGCTGGAGATGGGCATATAGGACTCCACACAGGAATGTTGGGGCACTTCCCAGCAGCACAGGTGCAATGAAAATCCATGAGCCTGGTAACTGATTACTCTACAAGCTCACTGAACCAGAGCTGTGCAAAACCATCCTCTTGTGAAAACAGACAAGAAAAATGGGACAGTTGGCTTAGCAAGGTGTCGATGCCAAAATTATCTGTGCAAGTTAATATGCATGGCTCAGGTCACACAACCAGCAGCATGGGCTGGGCCAGAAAGGGCATTTGTTCCCAAGTCCTTGAGAACTAAAAACAAGAGCAGAGTTCAAAAATAAATGCCATTACCTGATATGAGCAGCTGATTCATCAGATGCTGTACCTTGATTTGCCAAACACAATGGATGGCAGCTTCAGCAGAGCAGGGACATTTGGGAACAGGTCCACTACAAGAATTCTAAAGTCCATGACACCCATAGCCCATTGTCAGCAGTGATATTTGAGCCATAGATCTTCAACGCTCGGTTATACCTGGTTATACCTATTCCAGAAAGCTATACTGTGCCCACCCTTGCTCTTTGAGCCACCCTGAGGCCCACGGGAGCTGTCTGCTCACAGCCACGTTATCAGACTCTCCTACCTCCCACTCCAGGGTGATTGAATCCAAAATGCCCATTGAAAATGGTCCCTGCTCTCTGCTAATGCCCAAAATGAAACCAAAAATCTTTTGGCAGCTGCTAAGCTGACCATGCTAAAAGTGTGCCAGGAACTGTGCTAAGAGTTTGACAACCTAGAGGGTTAAGTTTCAGAGCTTAGGAGATCACCAAGCACCATTTTATTTACTAGTATTGGTTATCTTAATTATCCAAAACAGCTGCTGTTTGGCTGCACAACATGCTGTACCTTGAAAGGCAGAATGTGCCCATGTCCCACAGCTTCTGGCAGCTGATAGAGTGACTGAAAACCTTCTTTTTTACTGCTTTTGTACTTTGGTACTTCTTTCTCTTTTTTGTTTTGTTTGAGGGTTGGTGTTTTTTTCTTTTGTTTTTTTTTGTTTACCAGGAGCAGACCTGGTAAAAAACATCCTCACTCTAATGGAAACCAATTTCTGAGTTTCACTACTCACTGTGTAAAAAAACCCACACCATTGTTAAAAGTTTTTTTCCAAATTTATGTCCTAAAAGATTCAAGGGATACTTTGCTCTTCACACATTGTGGGTTTTCATAAATAAAAGCTCTGCATTGAGTTTTTCCACCACCCTCATGATTTTATAATTTTTGGTTCCTCACTGCTCTTCTCTCTTTTTTCAAACCCCATGATATTCTTCTTGAGATGCAGAGACCCAAGGTCCCCAGAGTGTGGATGCATCGAAGTTTTATGTGGCAGTGAAAGGACATCCTAGTCCATTCCTCACTGCCCTTCCTGATGGTGCCTCTGCTCCTGTTGGCTTGTTGCTTGTCACTGCACATAAAGGCAGTGATTTCAGAGCCCTCCCACAGTGATGCCAAGGTGTGAACTCACTGTCAGTATCGAGGAGACATGGTTTACATCATTTTCCACAGATGAACTACAGCACATTTATCCTCCTCTGCCACATTCCTTACCTTTCACTCAGTTTCTTTAGATATTTCTAGAGTTCCTTACTTTCAATGAGACATTTGTTAAAGATAGTGAGGATAATCTTTATTATCCGGAAATCTGAACCTTTAACAGCTTGTTCACTTCAAGATAATAGATCAGTATCAAATAAAACTAAGAGTGCCCACATTTCTGGCTGTGAGCTCAGGCATACTGGAAACTCTTTCATTAGCAGACAATCCCTAAAGGCCGTGCCAGTCACTGAGAAGGGAACAAATCTCACTAATCCATGCAAACTCAAAGACCTCTCATACCTGCTAACAACAGCGTGAGCTGGGAACGTTGGGAACACATGACTAGATCACTTTCTCCAGCTCCTGTAGGGTTCTACTGCTAACCATTTATTTTCCATGCTTGCTGTTACAGAATGAGCAAGGTGACACAAAGATACACATGATCACAAGTAGCATTAGTGACTAAATTCTCAGCAAGTTTTGCATGCGAGTTTTTCTGCCTGGACTGAGAAGAGCCGGAATAGTGCAGCTGGCGTGGCTGTCACAGCAGGAGCAGCAGGTGCATGGAGAAGCCACTGAACACATGAGGTTTGACACTGGCTGAGCTACTTTGCTGACAGAAGTGAGAATGGGTCAGGTTTTGCCCTCCTGGCAGAGGAATAAATGCATTGCAAGAACAGCATGGAGTGACAGAGAGACTGATACATGAAACTAAGTGAGTAAACATGGCGTTATTAAATTCTTTTTGTAGGTTCACTTCTTCTGGGTATTTTTTCATACTCCCCCTCCAGCAGTTTAAGAAAACCTCACTTTTTGCAGTGAAACACAGAATTCCCTCATCACTTTAACGAAGGGGTTCAGCAAGAGGCATCCAAGGTTTTGAAGTCTATACGAACCAAACATAAAGCTCTCCCTGTCCTAGCTCCAAATGCCACCTGTGATGAAAACTACCACAAACTAAGGTGTCTTATTTCCCTTTTCCATGCAAGATTCCCTTAAGGCATGTTTTAGCAGACATTTGTGTATCTCCTCTTCTTCTCGGCACCTTGGATCACCTAACATACAAGATAAATCAATAAAGTGTGAGCTAAACTTCTTTTAAAACCTAAAGAAGAAAATGCAAAGCAATTCCCACAAGTCCTGCAGCAAATTAAGTTGATGTGAATGATGGGTTCTCCCAGCATCCCAGAGTGTTTATAGTCTCTGTTCCTGGCTTCGGGGACCGGGAACACTAAAGATCCATTAATGTGTGAATAGTTTTAGAGTAGAAATATAAGGTCTTCCTCATTCTATAATCTTCTTGGCTGCAAAAAAAGCCCAAAGCAACTACACACAGAGAAAGCAACAAAAAACAAACACAAAAACTGCCCAAAAAAACCAACCAAAAAAATCCCCCCCCCCCCCCCCCCCAAAAAATCACCTAAATTTAAAAGCGTGGGGGCTTGGATATTTTGTATGGTTTCTCTTTTTTTTTTTTAGTTTTTAGCGATGACTCAGGTAGCTATCACATATGTCCTATTTCTTATGATTTATTTTCCTAATGCCAGCATAAGCTTTGTCAGTTCCTTACTAAATATGGATGCAGTTAAACCGTAATGAGGTTTTAATATGGTGATATTCAAGGGTATGGCCCAACCTCTGGAAGGAAAGAGACTAAATTGATGTAGAAACACACACAGCTGCAAACATGTTCACGCTAGCAGGAGTAGCTAACATGATAGAGATTCAAGCTCAGCCAAGCCCCCAGCTTCAGAGTGCTTGGAGGTCTGTGCCCAGTAAATCTATCATTTCTGACATATGAGTGACAGAAATGGAGTTTCTGCTGTTTGACCACTTACTGCTTGTCAGCTTCATCGAGGTAAAAGGCCACCCTCGCTCTGTCAACTGAGAGGAAACGGTACCTGACACCACCAGGAAGCTTTGGATGGTGACTGAAGGAACTGAGGCTGATGGATCTCATTTTTTTGGGACAAATAAAGGTTGTCTTTGTGGAAGAAAGGGTGGCATAATTCTATGGTGGGCTCAAAGGAGTCTGAGCTATCACAAGACTCCCCTCAAGTGCAAAGCGATTATCATCACAACTTCCCAGTGAAAGAGTAATGAATTTTAACAGGTTGTGTAGCAACCAAAGTCCAAAGAGACCAGTGGGTAAACCTCTCTGACCTGCTACTTGCTGTCAAGCATCTCTCTTTATAAACCATCCTAAAGGACCTAGTCACACAACTATTATATCCCCAGAAAAAAAAGTTGTGTCCCACAGGCATAAATCGGGACCACAAAGGGGCTTGACATCAAAGCACGTGTATTGGCAGAGGACTGGTGACATGAGGAACCCCAGAGAAAACCATAAAGCAAGAGGAAGATGTGTCCCCAGCAACTAATCCACATCTTCTCATCAAAAGAGCTGCCAGTCAAGAAAAAGCTAAAATATCCCCCGAGTCAAGAACTCATTGCACACATTTCTTCCTCTGGGAAGAGACGACACTGATCACAGGTGCTGTCTCAGAGCACACTGCTTGGGAAAGTCCTGGGACAGGCTCCAGTGAGGGCAAGGGACACACTGGAGAGAGAACACACTCAGAACAGATGCTCTGGATGGAAGCGTGAGCCCAGCTGCTTACCCATGCTGCAACAGCTCACTGGGCTGGTGTTCACGGATAATACCTCCCAGGCTCAATCCCCAGTTCCACCAGGACTCTTTCAAGGATAAAGGACTTGGATTCTTTCAAGGATAATTATGAGATCCCCAAGAGTAATAGCATTTTCCTGGAGGAGAAGTTTGCTGTGTTCAAAAGAGAAGAACATCCAGATTCATTTCATCCAGGTTTTCTTATTGTCCTCCATGGATGTTAGAGTGCTATTATGTTAGCAATTGTGCTGGTACAACATGGTGTAGCTGCTGAGAGAGCTCCCAAAAGCAGCAGTTGCCATTACAAAGGTGTCAGCATGTACACTTTACACTTTCATATTATTTTTATTACTGTTAAAGTAATTACCCCTGAAAGATTGTCCATCACTACTGCTTGATAATTTAACCATCGATTTGATCCTCAGCAGAACTGGTACCCAGCATCAGGCAGATTATTGCCATGAAAATATTAAAAACCCCAAACACCTGTTTACTGAGCTACTATATTGAAGAATTGGGTTTTGTCCAGTTGCATAGTGATCCAAAAATAACATTTGTTAATATGCAATAAACCTTTTGGCAATATTCCCACCTCTATTTAGTTTTTTCTACTATGTTAGGCAGAAACAAATATTTTGGCTTTCCATTTAAAAATTGAAAATAGTCACTTTAGTAACTATCCATGTCTAACTAATTCTTTGTTTTACTATGCTTGTAAATTGCTTATTCCTTTACTTGTGAGGGAGCAGAAAACAAAGGCTCTTGGAATCACTGGCAGATTTGAAGAGCTGGTCCTCACCCTCTTGTGCCTTCACAGACACATTTTCTCTTCCTTTCCTACCACCATAATAGCTGAAAACCTATATCTGAAAATCTAAAAGTTGAATGTTTGTGCCTGTTCTTAATGAGCAGTATCTCTGGATCCAAACAAGCTGAGGAATTTCTCTCTATGAAATGAAGAGTTACAGAATTCAATAAGGGAACTGAGGGAGAAACAGTCAGAGAGTGAGAACCACAAGTGTTTGCATTTGCTCTTCTGAGCTCTCCACGCAGTGCAGAGAGTTCAAGGTCTTCCCTCCCAACCCTGTGTGGGATATTTTGGCAAGAGGTTTCCATTACTGCTGACTCAAACCATATATTTAATTCCCCTGCACAACACACAGGAGCTCAGATACACCCACAAGAGTTTCAATAGCACTGACAGAAATTAAGAAATCTGAAAGAGAAAGAAATCATACTCTTCGGTTTATTTGATTTAAACATTTTTAGCTAAGCCAAACACGCTAATTCTAACATGGGGCTTGCAAGACAATGAAGAAGGAGGTCAGAGCTTGACTGTCAGGAGCAAGCAGGCACCTCCTCTGTCCCAGAATGACAGATTCAGCAAGAAAGCAGAAAACCATTCACCATGGAAATGTCAGACTGGTACTGCTCAGTCTCCTCACAGCTTTTCTACAGGTACTGGTCCTTTTCAGGGCTGCGAGGAAATGACTGGGTCACTCCTTAAGCCCCAGGCTGAGGATAAGTTTTCTGAACAGGACATGGGAAACTGCTGGCTGAGACAAGAGCAATGTGCAAAGCTGACAAAAGTCGCAGCACCACGAGGGGTTGCTGGGTTCCCATGTCACATGCCTTCCATTTGCCATCCAAGGGAAAGGCATGTGAGAAGAGGCCAGACTGCTCCAGGAATTGAAGGGGACCTTTTGGGGTTACAGTCTTGCAAGGCCATAGTGCCCAGGGAACCTGTCAGTAACACCAGCAGCAGCATGTACAGTATCAGTAGGCAACAGTTTTGAGAATACCAGACTTTGATATCAATGCAGCAAACCGGGGCCATTAGGGAAAAAAGTCAATTATGGATGGTTTGTGCATACGGGATAAGATCAGGTCAGAGAAAATGAGGTACAAGGAAACTGAGTAGAAGCATCCAGAAACAGCAAAGTTGTGCAAGTCTCAATTTACACCATTAAAAAACCTTTAAAATCTTTAAAACTATTCTACTCATTGGAAGACTCAGAAAATTTCTGAATTTCCATGCCCCATATTCAGCCCACATTTACAATTCTGTGCGTCAGAAGATCCCAGCATTTTAAAGGTCTTTCCATCCTGGAAAAAGATGTCATTCTTGAATGTACTTTACATTATTGCACAGTTTTTCCTGACTGAAAAAATCTAGTCCAAAATCGACTTTTGCAATTTTAAATCACCAGTTTCCTAGATATTAAATAGTCAGAACAAAATGCACAGGTAATGAAGTACCTGTGGATGAGCTTGTAGGAAAAAAAGCAGTAAAGAAAGATGTTCTGATTTGAAACAAAGACTTCAATATGTTAGAAGCTGGCTGTGTGCAATTACTTTGGGTGAAAGTTTCTAAGTTGTCTAAAGGGATTTTGCTGCCTTTAAAAAATAAATTTGAGCCGTGTTTTCCTGCTTGCTGATATATAAACACAGCCCACAGAGCAGTCACTGCCTGGTATTTCCTTTGGGATCAAGCTATAACCTTGCAATACTATACATTTAAGCTTTGAATCCTGACACATCATAAAAATAAAAAGCAAACAAACAGAAGCAGCCCTCAGACACATTGAAAGAATTCAAAAAGAGAAGGATATTAAGCTCATAGAGCCCAATCACTCCTTGCAGACCATTTTGTCAGTTTGTTTTCTTGCTAACACACAGGATCCACTCCATCATGTCCTTCAGACCAGCACTGACTGTCAAGGACAAAGATCCCACAACTGGGTTCCTCCTCCAAAACCCAGTTCCTTTCTTTTTCACTTTTCCAGTCTCTCGATATATCCATGCTCTTCCATTTTTTGGTCATCTCCACCTTGAAGATGATTGATGTCTATAATTTCTGGCTTCTCTCACCCTTTTTTTGCCTAATATGCTGAAAAAAACGTGACATTGGAGCAGAAACTGTGCAGTTTGTTATCTGTGTCTTTGCTGGACTCTTTCAATTGTCCTTTGAATGTAACTTGTATGTAAAACCATCCTTTTATCAACAAGGTAATACTACAGATTAAATCATGCCAAAATGCATCATTTTATCTGTCACTTTGGAGAAATCATTGCCTGATCATCAGCACTGCCCCAGGTCTGCATATCCTGGGCACTATTTTGTTTCTCTATGAGCACAAATGAGTGCTGATCTTTTCCCAAGGTTTCTCAGTATTACTATGAAGCAATCTCACCAACCTGAAGCTATTTAGAGGTCTGAAAGTGGAATTTTCAAAGGATCTTGGTGCACTACTCCTTCTGATCTTTCTCTTTTAAAAATCTTCAATCTTATTTTCTCAGAAAAATCCTCCAGCTTTGAGTTTTCAATGTTTCTGACAGCAATTGTGACTCAAACACTGGATTTTCCTTTCAGACAAGATGCATTAGAATTGCAATGATCTGCTGACATTCTTGTCATATTTAAAAAAGAAAAGGGCATGTTTTCATAATTCTTTCTGCAGTCTGTGACAAGACTCCTTCTGCCTCTCACACAGCTCCCTTAATTTCTCTTTTCCAATTAGATTTGATTGCATCCTGTCCATCCAATGCTGACCAGCAAGAAGCTGCACTTCACATTCAATTCCTACAGATTTAAATAAAATCAAATGGTACAAGCCAATGGTGTCTTGATCTAAGAGTCCTAAAGGGGGAGACTACATGACAAAAAAGTTATTCCCTGTACAGATCATCAGGGCTACAGCTACAGGATTTTTTTATGACTGAGGAAAAGTCTAACACACAGAAACAACAATGTTCAGATAGTCTGTAAGAACTTTCAGGAGAAAATAATGATCTTTGGGGAAATCCTTCTTGTTGTACACAGTTTTTATAAAGTGTACCTTATAAATGCATTTACAAAAACAGAAGTCACAAAAAGTCTATATTTTTAATCAAAATGGAGAGGGAAGAGAACACTTTCTTAGCACTGCAAAGCAAATAATCGTTCTCTTGTCATCCTCTACTGCCAGAGAATTTTCCCTGCAGAATCATTCCAGAATGTCTTTTATTAAAAGTAGTATTTACAGAAAAACAGCAAGTATAATTTTTTTATCTGACTGTTTTCCACCTGCTTTTTACCTAAAATTTTCTCTCTGTGCAGCAGGGTTAATACAATGTGAGTGCCACTGTTGATTTCTATTAATACGCTTATAATTTGAGCATTTCTGCCCAAAAACTAACAGATTGACCGTTGTGGCCACTGAGTACACTGGGACTCCAAACATAACATCCTACAAGGCACCATGGGTGCCTCCAGCCCGGGCTATATATGATCCAGCAGAACTGGATCCACCCATCCTCTGAGCCCTGGTCAAGCTGGGCTCCTCAGCTCAGCAAGACTGCAAGGTGAAATCCATTTCCTTGACCTGTTTCCCATGCACCTCACTTCCAAGCTTCTTTTACATTACTTTCTTGTGGCATGTGGCAGATGTCTCATACTGGTATATTTATTTATTGTGTGTGCAGTGCTCACTGGAGTGAAATGTGTGCTCAGCTGTGTGGCACAGTGTAAGGTCTGTCAGTGAATTCCTAGTCTAAAAACCAAAAAATCTATCCTTTTAATGCTGCCTGAAACAATCACAATCTTCCACCAGCATCCCCAGCATCATCAACCCCTGCACCAGCTGGTTTTGTTTGTGAAACACAAACTTTTGTATCGGTAATATTCTAAGATATACATGCAGAATATTGGTGACTATATAAGAAAATGGCAATTCGCAGCTCAAAATATCTCTTCCCTGAAGATGTAATTACTTTTACACACAAAAAAAGCATCAGGCCCAATGCAACACTGAATTTGTACATAGATTTTGTGCTGGTCTTTACATTAGAGCTGGTCCCACACGTGTCCTCCAGTCACTCCTTTTCTGTGTCCCATGTTTTTCCAGTAGCGCTATGAAAGAACACAGAGCAAAAGTCAGGCTTCATCTGCCAATAAAACTCTCCATGTTTCTGAATATTTTTCAGTATTCCCACACAGACCTAACATAACACAAAAGGCCCAAAAATATTTTAAAGGACCACAGGCTGTTTGTTCAGTTGTTTGTCTGATTGCAGTTGCTTGGCTCAGACTGCATGTTATTAAGTGTTTATAGAACTTTTAGGAGTTACTGTTTCTGGACATGCTGATTTAAAACAAAAATAAAAGGCAAAAAAAAAAAAAAAAAGGGCAATTTTTAACTATACAGACAGAGTAAGGGATTTTTAGTTCTTAATTTCCTGAAGAGAGTTTCTCACTTTTCAGTGTGTGTTCTGCATACCCGTGCACAAGGATTTATCCCTTGTGGCACCCACACATTCAGCAGCAATGATGGGATCTGAGCCCTCCAACTAAGTGCTGTTACATTCAAATTACCCATGGGAGCCAAGACTTGGAGGTTACATCTCTATTAGCCTGTTCTGTAGCCCTGAGACCAAGTGACAAAGTCTGCCCACATGCCTGTTGTTACACCCCTTTAGCCTCCAGAACAGGTAACGCATGCAAACTGCCCTTGGGGAGTTCATACAATTATAGGAAAACTAGGAATGGACAGGAAATGTAAATTACCTATGAAAAACTGTTCTACCCTGAGGGCAGTTAAATGGTTACAGAGACCAGAGAGGCTGTGAAAAGCTCATCCTCGGACATGTTCAGATCTTGACTGGCCACAACCTGAGCTCCATGCTATGACTGGATCTCTTTCAAACGTGGTGTTAAGACCAGGTGATTTCCAGAATTGTCTCCCCACCTAATTTATTTTATAAATACATGAAATTTATTCTAGGAATGGTTCTTGGCCTTTGCTAACTTCTAGATAGTGTTTGGGAAGTGTTTGAGAGACTGTATGTGGTCCAGACAAAACCATGCCAAGTACTTTGCTGAAAATTTAACAGTGGCAAGGATCAGGTTCCAGTGCTCAGGGATATTCTCTGTCACTGGTTAAAGAGATGTAGACAGAGAGGCTGGTATTTCCAAAATCATAAAGTCTGTAACAGAGGAGGAACTTCAGTGCCTGATCTCCTATCTGAGGTTTGCTCTGTGTCTCTGGTATTCCTCTTCTCATTTGCCAGAGCATCCAGCTTAGTCTGTGGTGAAATCTTGACATGGATTTTAGCTATGATGTTGTGGTCCTTGTTGGAATAGTATTTTCACACACAGCTGTTCCTTTCTGATACTAATCTCCAATCAAGTACAGATCTCTTTTGTGAGCAAGATTAAGAGACTTTAAAGGCAACATATGGCAGGAGTTGTTGATGACAAAGTGGTTCTCATGGACTTTTCAGAATCTGGAACTTGGTGAATAAGTTACAGTCACAATAGACTAAGAACATCAGAGACCTCTAAATAAAGGCCTTAGAACTAAATTTCGTACCTCACTGTATGATTTTAAAGATGACACACGCCCCAAAATCTGCACCCAGATCTATTTCTTCGTATTACTGGACAATGTGTGTATGTCTATAGCCTTTGTTTTCAGTCAGGCAAGCATTTTCTTTGCCTCCCTTCTAGGATGACTGGATGCTGGCAAACTCTGATTTTAAAGTGTTGGGATTAACAAAATCAATAGGACTAACCACATCACAAGCAAAGTTCTGCCTAATTCTGGCAGCTTCTGGATCAGCACGTGTTCACATCAGAAGGGCACTGCAGACAAACTGTGCTTCACCTTTTGTGATTGTTTTGGAAGCCATAATCAGGACCAAAATTGTGGCAATCATTTGGGAATTTACAGTGGTTATTGCTTTGATATCTACATGTGAGAACTGCTTTGCCATGATTTCACAAGCAAGGTGAAATGACCAACCTGTGGCCATGCAATTTGCCAGTGACAGAGCTAGGACAGCCTGCTCTGCTGAGTGCCAGCAACAAAACCCTTTACTACTGTGGCTAATCTTTTCCACTGAGTGAACAATATTAGTTGATTGGCAAGGGATTTTTTACAAGGGCAAGGACAAGGAGGAATGGCTTTAAACTGAAAGAGAATAGGTTTAGATTGGATTTTAGTAAGAAATTTTTTATGGGGAGTGTGGTGAGGCCCTGTGGCACAGGTTGCCACAGAGAAGCTGTGGATGCCCCATCCCTGGAAGTGTTCAAGGCCAGGTTGGATGGGGCTCTCAGCAACCTGGTCTAGTGGAAGGTGTCCCTGTCCATGACAAGGGCGTTGGAACTGGGTGGTCTTTAAAGGTCCCTTCCAACCCAAACTCGATCCCATGATTTGTGTCTCAGGCTTTGTCCCCTAACATCCCTGACAAATGGCCATATCAGTGATCTCCCTGTAAGTAGAAATGTAATATTGCTGTTCCCTCAGCCCATTGGAGCAAAGTATATTTATTATCCACCTTGAATTTGTTTCCTTTGCAGGTTACTTTGCACCTTTCAAGAAGAGTCCCTGGGTGCCATTGATAAAGGAGCAGCTGCCTCTGAACGCTGGCTAGAGGCATCCAATAGATCAGCACTATATGAAACAGCAAGGACAACTAAACAAGCTAGGTAATTTTTCTGCACTAAAAATAAAGAGTGAATAAACATTTACATTTAAATAAGCATATTCAGCATGTTCACATATTATATTCTAATTACTTAATAGCTTGAACTTTGTTAAACGGTGCAGTTTACAGCGTGCATTCAATCTTTCTTACATTGCACTGATGATGCTGACAACAGCAAGTAATTGATCTGGGCTGTGCTTCAGGTACTCAAGTAAATCTTGATGTTTCTCTCTTCCTCGCACATTCATTCAATTAATTTCTCCCTGACTTTAATTGACATTCCTCTTTTTTCAAGGGTTCCCAGACTTTATTTCTCCGAAGATGCTTTGTCATTGAACTTGCTTCCCAAACCCCTTGCAATTTGCACACTTTGGTCTTCTTCTTCTGGCTGCAGATATGTCTTCCCTAAACTGTCCTTTCCCTCAAGTCCCAAATACCTTTTCTATTTCCAGTCATCTCAATTATTCTGCATTTTTAGGGGGTCAGAATTAGGTACTCAGTTGCTATTGCTGGTGGGGTAAGGGAGCCCTGTGAACCCACAGGTTGGAAGATTGCTGCTGTTAAGTAGGATAAACACTACTAATAAGCTCCTATCTGCGTGAGAAGGACAGAGAATGTATTTTTTAGTGAGAAAAAAAACTAAGATCTTGGGAAAACACATGTAAAAAAATGCTGCTGCGTTAATAAATAGGTGCCTCTCCCTACTGGTTGCCTACCTTGCCCCAGGGTTTGGAATTTAAGGCTCCATCCAGCCCATGTGTGTTAAGTTTCTTCCTTCTCTCATACTAGGAGATGCATACTTTGTATAGCTCAAATATAATAGTAGAAGAATTACTTAATTGTGGAAATCTCCCCTCTTTCTTTAAAAATATCCACTAGTAGTAAGGAACAAAAACATTACAGCAAATTTATGCCTCAGGGAGGTGATAAAGTCACCCTAGGGATTGCTTTAGTCCATTTGTTCCCTAAAGCCAAGTGTCAGAGACAGTTGCACAAAATAATGTGCTATTCCTGACTCTTTGCATGCACAACAACCCTAAAGCTCAAGGCATATTTCGAGCCCTTACTCTGACATTCCTTATGACTGCAATAAGTATGTTAATGTTATGAACTTCTACTCTGGATTCTTCTTATGTCTTTAAAAAGGCAGTGATTCATTGCTTCAAGCTACGCTTCCAAAAGCATCTTATTGCCGGCTTTTATGAAAAGTATTTTTACCAATGCATAAAAAATAATAGGCAGAATTATGTTTCCGGCTGTTGGAAAAGCTTCCAAATGATTCTTCTACTCCCCCCCTCAAAAAAGGAAGTTTAAAATCAAAGCAGAATAATTTTAAATAAGTTAAAACTCATAAAGTTTCTCTCATATTAAATCCTGCTCTTAACAAGGCTGCTGGAATAGCCACACAGGGAAAGAGCCCTCCAGATCCACAGGAACTGAGCTAAGCATGCAAGTCTGTGCTATAAAGCCACCACGGGTAGAGATGGACTGCAGCTTTAGTTTTGCTGGAGTGAGTCTAGCATTCTTTGTGTTTACATAATTCCAGTGTCATTCCACAGGATTTGATATTGCTCATGCTGTAAAATGACCAGGAACCTCTCGGAGTGTGATTGGTGCAATGGAACACACAGCTCAGTGTCAGCCAACAACCAGCCACGATGGCAGTGCAACGAGGCAGCTGCTAATGGGAATTGGGCACTTCAGAGCCGGAGTTTCCTTCATTTTACAGCCAGCTCCTCATCTATTGTGTGCCATTTGTGCATGTTTCTGATAAGGTTGGAATAACTCCTCTGCAAACACTGAGCTTTCAGTACTGCCTTGATTACATATACATACCAAAGGGCAATCTAAGTATTTTATCAGAAGTCATCATTAATACCACTCCTGTAACAATTTAGGATGATAACATAAATACTCACTGAAAAATGCTATGAATGTTCTCATTTCAACAGCATCTCAAGCCCTGAACTTAAACAGCACCTCCAGAGATTAACTTAAACTACTGGGCTTAATGTTATTGAAATCAGGAAAGCAGAAAGGCCTTTTAAACATAAAAGTCTTTGTATTAGAAGCTGTTTATTTTAATAGGAATTTTTAAAATGTAAAGCATGCTTCCAAAGAACAAACATACCTGAGATTAAGAATGGAAGCAAATTAAAACAAGGGGACTACCATATGCAGTTTTAGCAGGTCATGTTCCAATCATGCTTAGATCTTAAATCTTATCTGAATCAAAAATTATATATATTTGAGAAAGGGTGACCCCCATACACATGCTTACACCAAGTAAAACTTCATTTAATTTCTCTTCTTTTTTTGGAACATAAGAAACAAGGTGCTATGTTTTCTGGTCTAGTCAGAACAGAAATAGTGTAAGAATAGTTCAGCTGGAAAGGACCTAAAACTATCATCTAGTCCAAGTGCCTGAGCACAGCAGGCCTGACCAAAAGCTAAAGCATTTCATTAAGGGCATTGTCCAAATGCCTCCTAAACACTGGAGCATTCAACACTGGGGCATCAACCACTTCTCTAGGAAGCCTGTTCCAGTGTTAGAACACACTCTTCTCTCCACCATTGCTCAGCTGCCTGCTCCTCTGCCAGCCTGCTCTGGGACAGCCCTGTTCAGACCCATCCTGGGACACCCACAGCACCAGCAACTCCCACAGGACCCAGCCACGACCAGTACCCTGACTGTTGTGACACAGCTGTGACATCACCAGGTAGTGCCTGCAGTTAATGCTGCATCGCTGTGGTGTGCTCCTCATCTTCCACCTTTCATGCAAGAAGAAACAATTAAAAAAATTTTAAAAATGCAACATGAATAAATATATGTCTCCAGTTTCAGTCACAGCTCCTCACAACGATATTGCAGGAGGCACCTCCCTGAGTTAGAATAGCTTTTCTCAGCATTATTGGTGCTCTTTGAACAGACATGCTGTGAATGCCATTTTGCTGCAATGCATTGCAAAATTTGGGAAAAATAAATACTTCCCTTTCATTATCTCCTATGTATTATACTAACATGCAGCTTTCATTCATTTAATAGAATAATTAGAAATGGAGAATTACTAAGAACTTTTTCCAGAAGTAAAAGTTCAAGTATATCTTTTGACTGGTTTTATAATAACTCTGACTATGTCTCTGACTTTCATTCATTTAGACATCTCAGAACTCAGACAGCTGAACATAAACAACATATGAGGAAATGGTTTTTAAAGCCTGTTCCCTTTTCCAAGTTTATTTTTCAAATAATACTCAAGATATAAAGACTCATTTCAGGCGCCCTTCTCAAATGTTGTGCTCCAAACATATATTCTGTGCAGCAAAAATACATTCCAGGAACAAAAACAGGGAACAAAGCATTTTTTCCTTGCTTTGGGAAATGTTCAGCTATCTAGACTGGAACTCATAATACCTTTAGAGAGAAAAAATATATATATTTTAGTAGAAGTTTCTACATTCTCTGAGGTCTGAGCTTCATGTCCTATGAATACTGTGACAAAACAGCCACAAAACTAAGTAGAGATTGCAAAAACATATAAAACATTGCACAATAATAAAGAATATTTTGACTTTGGGATGGTCAGAATGAGGGGAGGCATTTAGAGTTTATTTCTTTTGAGAAAAATAAAAGGAAAAATAGTTGTGGAAAAGGCAAAATACACAGTAACCAAAATGGTGCAGTAAATTGAGCATCCATGGGCCCACTTCCAGCTTCCTACTGTGAAAAAAGACATTCCCCTTTATGTGCACATCCCATGTATAATCACCTTTAGTTCTTGCTCTTCCCCTTTGAGACAGACAATGCTGCATGTTCCGGTGTCAGTGTCATCAGATCCTCGTATGGACAGAACAAGCTGGACAAATGCTGAAAACACCACATTTAACAATGTAAATGGACAAAGTGTATGAACACGTTAAAAACCATCACAGGTTTTGTCCAGCTGAGCATGAATTTAAGAGTGTGGCGACAAAAACCTTATTCTACAATTTCCAGACGTATCAATCAAGTTGGGGCAATTTTCGTTTCATCTGTTGCCTGAAATTATGGGAAAAGCAGAAATCACTTCCCTAATGGACAAAACTGGCTCTGCCACAGGGCTTGGACAACAAAAATACACAGAACAGAAGTTTGGTCTGGCAAACAGCAAAGTTTCATTGCATCTGCACAGCGATGCCAGCTCCTGCCTCCAGCTTTGCTTCCTCTCCTCTTCCAATCTGTCTAGCAAGTGAAGGAACCTCATTAACAATTAATCAGCCTCTCTTGGACTCAGATTCCTGTGTGTGTTATGGAAGGTTTCTAATTATGGACGGCTTTATTTAAGAATGCATTAAATGCTCTACAGATTTGAAAGGAATTCATCACAGCGTAATTAGGCTGATAGCTCTTTGGTCATCAAGTGTCCTCCTATCTCCCTCCCGATGGTGGGTTAGATAACAACAGTGAAAAATGTAATAGCTGGCTCTAATGATTGACCCCAGACATTTGCTTTATTAGAATTTATTAGAATAAATTGCTTGCAGGTCACAATTTTGACTCATCACTGACAATTTCTGTCCTCACAAAAAGCTGCCAATCAAATATATTTTTGACTTGTGAGCAACATGCAGGATCCTCCGGTGGGACAGTGTCATGAGACAGTATCCAGGTTAAGAAGCCCTGCACAGGAAGGGGACAGAGAGTCAGTAGCTGATCTCTGCTGGTGACAAGGTGCAGTTCAATCCCCATCTATTACATTCCTGTCATCAGGCTGCGAGCTGGACACTGGTCTACTCCAAGGCACTGCAGGAATAATAATAATAGGAGAGCTATAGAGCTCAAGCAAATAAAAAAAAAAAAAAAGAAAAATCTGTAGAGACATCATTTATTGCATTTCCAGGGTAGGGAAAGCCTTGTGGTTCTTTTGGAAAACTGTAACATTTAACTTCAATGGTCAGTTCCCAAAAGTGAGAGAAAGGGAGAAAGTAAGGGACTACTGGTTTAGCCAAAGACAATTGTTCTTTTCAAACAAAGAAAAAGCGGAGAAATCCCCTCCAAATAATCCATTTTGCATCAGACTAAAACCTGTTCATTTCATTTTCCATTATTCATGTCCTTTGATTTTCTCAACTTAGCTGATTTTGATATGAGCTGTCATTTCTAAAAAAAAGCCAAAAAATCCATATTTTCATTTAGGTCAAAACAAGTTTTCCAGCATTTAAGCCATTTCTCTCATTTCTTGGTAAAGCTCCTTGTTTCACAACAGGCTTCATTTCCCCTGCAACCCATTTTCAAGCAAATTCAATAAACGTACGCAGAACTCGCCTGCTTGACTTCCCCAGGAAAAGAATTTCAAGTCAGGATTCTCTGTCCTGCTGCTAAAAACAGCCTGTTTCCATAGCTGTCACCTCCCCTGCAGTGAGGGAGCCTGAAACATCCCTAATGCTTCCCACATCGATCGAGCCTCTCCTGGCTGGCTGGCAGGCTGCAGGCAGGAGGCAGGAGCAGCCCTGTCTGCTGCAGTTCTGACTCACTTCCCTGGCCCAGCTTCAATCGGATGGGGAATTCCCTGGAGGATGGATGTGTCGGCATCACAGCTCCTTTGCCAGGTTTAAAGGTTAGAGGAGCCCACAGAGATCTGGGAGAGGTCTTCCTGCAGCCACCTCCACGGAAGCTATGGAAGCCTCTCCAGATGCCAGCACCAAGGGCACCAGGGAAGGACTCCACTGCAAGCTGCAAGCACCCTTTTGCCGGCAGACTTGCATAAGAACTTGTTCAGGCTGTTTCAACTCATTTTTGTCCCCAGAGGAAAAAAAAAATAATTAAAAGAAATCCAAACTAGGCAACATAATAAGCATTTTGCCTATCAGAAACTGTTTTAGGGCTGCTAGAAGTGCCCTGAAGGCAGCCTGAGGTGGTGGAGAGCAGCAGAGCATCCACTGGGGTCCGGCCAAAACGGATCCAAGTCCCACTGGCACCATTTGTACATCCTGCAGATTGCAAGGATATGGTGGTGCACTGGGAGAGATCCCCCCAAGTCTCAGCAATTTCTGCTTCCTTCTCATCATCCATCAGTGTCCAAAGATATAAAGCCTTTTGGGAAGAAAACCCCCTTTCTGTCATCAGCGACAAAGCTTTGTCCAAACTGGAGCTGGGCAGCAGATCTTAGGCCTTTTCTCATCTAGATATGGAAATGAGGGCTGGCAAGTTTGTCTTGACTGCATTATTTTGCTTTTCTGACAGAAAAACAGATTAACTATTTCGTTTCCACATTTTCTTAGTGAAACATTTCAATGTTAAAATCAAAATAAAATAGCTGTGGTTATGAAGTTGAATTTCAACACCTAAGTGTACCTAAAAGTGCAGTTACTTTGACTTGGACATAGTGCTTTTTTCAGTCCAAACCCCACTGTTTACAGCTGTTTTGGCTTGGATTTTGATCCTTTTTTCTTTTGAAAGAATCCTTTCACTTAGACAAAATTTTTTGTATTTTCTTTTTGTACTACTGAAACATTGAAAAAGCTTGTTCTGTTGATATCCAAACCAGACTTTTCTTTGAAGTGAAGAATTCTGTAATCTTTTTAGGGAAAAGTCTTTTTCTGTAATCTTTTTTTAGGAAAAATCCTAAACCATACGATGTCGGAGAGTTTTGTGCAGCTTTACCTTAGTGAACACCGGTTTAGACAGCTCTAAAGATTTCACAGATTTCACAGACTACTCCAATTTGGAAGGGACCTGATCCTAAGCCTGCAGCCATTGGTAGAACCATGTAAACTCACATCTCCATTTACTGCAAAGTCCATGAAAATGGTGTGTCCAGGTGTGTTCAGTAGGACACCCAAAGTCAAAGGCTTCTCCTAATCACAGTGCTCACATCCTTGGAGCACATTGTAGCAGCTCAGTGTGGTCCATATGCAATGTTAATCATTCCCTAGAATCATGGCTTTTATTCTTTGCAAATTGTGCAAAGGATACAAGCTATTCCCAAAGGATGTTCCTATTCCTAAAGGCTATTCCCGCTCCTTTGGGGATTGCAAAGGATGCAGTACCTAAAGGGGTTTTTGAGAAGGCTGGAGAGGGACTTTTAACAGGGGCATGGAGTGATACTAGAAAGGGGAATGTCTTTAAACTGAGGAAGGGTAGATTTAGAATAGGTATTAGGAAGAAATTCTTTGCTGTGAGAGTGGTGAGGCCCTGGTACAGGTTGCCCAGAGAAGCTGTGGTTGCCCTGTCCCTGGAAGTGTTCAAGCCCAGGTTAGATGGGGCTCTGAGCAACCTGGTCTAGTGGAAGGTGTCCCTGCCAGGGCATCCAGTTGGAACTGGATGATCTTTAGGGTCTCTTTCAACCCAAACTATTCTGGGATTCTGTGATTTCAATCACCATGACCTCCAGGAAACCCACTCTCTGTTGTCTCTCTCTCAATATCTCTCTCTCTCTCTCAATCTCTCTCTCTCTCTCTCTCTCTCTCTCTGGACTAAATTCTGGAGACAAACAATCATGGCTGGGCCTAGGGTTTCAGAATGAAAAGACAAAGAAGGAGGAACAGCTGAAGAAACTGCATCAGGCAATAGAGCAAGATGGACTCACTCAGTGAGAGCTCAAACTTCTTCCCTCCTACATTGGGAATTATAATTTCAGAACACTGTTATGTTTCAGTATAAGGGACTGTGGTTTATGCTCCATGAGAAAAAGTGCAGAAGGTACAGCCACTCTATAAAAAGCCTCCAGATTAATCCATATCCATGGGTCTGTCGGGAGTGAATGAAACCAGTTGATGGAAAACAAGGAGCAAGGCAAGCAACACCACATCCAACCCACACAAAATCCAGACTTGAAACTGTTGAAACCTATCTGTTTAAGCAGTGCTTCTGATTTTTGCCTCAGCACCCTCTCTGATGATTAAAGACACGAAGATGATGTCTGGAATAGGTATACAGAGTATTTGTTGATTCCATGGGAACAGAACAGACTGTTGGATGCCCAAGACATCAATAATCCATAGTGCGAGCAGCCTAAAAGCAAAATGATGCTGATTCCTGTAATTTAGGTGAAAAGCAAATTGCCCTGCTCTGGTTTTAGTACTTTGATAGATTTACCTATTTGATTACTGATTACAAGGAGGGGAATGGAATAAAAAGCAGGGGCTGTACTGCAGGCTCTGAGATACCCTTCACAGCAGGATCCAGAACACACCTGCGACTTCAGGAAGTGCACGTGTTGGTTTAGCACTCTCTGGAGCAATGAGGAGGAGGGAATTGTCACTAAGTCCCCGCATAAATGCTGGTAGGTCTGTATCCCATGGAAGAAAGGAAATGGGCATGCTGCTGAGATAACAGAAAGACAGAAAGCTTATAGACCTGCAACAGGCAAAAGAGGATGCAAGAAAAGAGTTGGGCAAGTTGTGAAATCAGTCAGAAAGTTTTGTAACAAGAATTTTAGATCATTTCTGTATTCATCATATGCTTCAATAAAAATATTATGGAAACAGGATGTATTGTTAATCCATTTTTCATCCTTACTTTTGTTGTTGATATCAAGGCAGTGTTGTCTTATCGGCACCTTATGCATCCATGCATTCACAGACAGGGGGAGTCAGGCTTGTTTTTTCCTCTAGTTTGGCAATATCCCATTACACTGACAGATTTTTTTTTTTCTAGAGCGACACTTAAGTGGATTGATTTTGAATCTTTGACATTGTAATCGATACATGTAAAAGAAAAAATTAACTCACAACTGCCAGTTTCTGCTGTGATCATGGTTTTCTTCCTTAGCACCAGATAAGATCAGTAACTATCTAAATGAGAAGAGCTGAGTAAACACATTTTACATAAAAGCAAAGCTCAACCAAAACAAACAAGGACAAAAAGATCAGAGATCCTGAGTCTTCCCAGTTCCACAGTGTCCCAGAAAACAAAGCCCTCCCACCTCCTCTGCGCTTTGGGCTCTCCCCTGAGCACCTGCCCAGTCCATTGGATTAATATAGGACTGGTCATGGGTCACGTGAAGCAAGAAGAGACTAATCTTCCTCCTTCTGGTTGTTATCAAAACTATACAAGACATATCTTCCTGTCCATCCAAAGCAATTTTATTCCCCCTCTCCCTCAAAATGCATCATTACACTGATGCATTCCTTCCCAACACTGCCTTCTACACATAACTCTGCAGTTACCAATGGAATGTGGGATCGGGATGTTTCTGTGGAGAGCGGCCAGAATTAAAGCAGCTTTTGTATTGCCAAAGCTCTTGCAGGTTATTATGTGTCACTAATTAGTCAAATAACAGATGTAACTCCTACAGCATGAAGAGCTGTTGTTGTTTTTTCTGGCTTTTCAATTACTGCCCTGTGAGCTGGGACAAAGTGTGTGAAATAGGAGGTTATTGTTTTGTATATTTAATGTCCTTGTGATAAAAGCTGTGCCGGGCTCAGTTTTCAAAATTCAAAGGGAGCATGGGAAAAGAGACACTGAGGCTGTGTTTATATTAGCAAATTTAGCACTGCCAGGCCGAAGTGCTGGAAGTCAATCTGCTCTACTGCTGCCTTGCTAGAATAGTTCTGCACCACTTCCCTCCTGGCCACCAGTCCCTTCTGAAACACAGGCCAAGGACACACCTGCCAGTGTCCTCTGCTGCCTCTTCCACGCAAGCTGACCTCAAAGCTGGTGGGTGGACACTGGTGTAGCATCTGCCACGGCACGCATTTCTGCTTCTTCCACGAAACTGTGCTGCACACTGCACTTTTCCAGGAGTTTTCAGCTTTTTCCGTCTTTCCAGGCTAGATGGCCAGTTCACAGCTCTTTGTTATGTTTATGCTGTTTGTTAGCTTTTAGCATTAACTTCCTTGGTGGTCACACATCACTGCTCGCTTCCCTCACCCGTTTTTCCAGTGATCTCTGTCCTCCTGGATGTTGTTTTGTCAGGATGAACAAACCAGCCCCAGCTACTCTGTCTCCTGTGACAGACTAATCCTCCCAGTCACCACTGAGCATGGAAGTAAAGCAATGATATGGATCAAGATCAGCCTCCACTCCTGCTGTGGGAACAAGAAGTTTCATGGACCTTTGTGTCCAGAGATGAATGATGTTAATAAAGAAAGGTAATTCCCTAGCATTAGATCTGAAAAATACCTCTAGTTAGTACAGAAAATCTTACTCTGTGCACTCACAGGACTTTATAGTTTTCTTTAGCTTGACATAATTTAGGAGAGATCTTAAAATATTTTCCCAATAACTTAATGAGCGGGAATTCAACACATCTCTGGGGTTGGACTTCCCAATCAAGAAAGAAACTGCTGACTACCTTAGCAGCACAAATTCTTTAAAGTTTGCTTTTTTAGTAGCTGCTCTATTTATCACATTTTTCTCGAACTTTTTGAAAGTCATTACTACTGAAAACCGGACTTATAAATAAACTATCGACTTCCTTTCACTGCAGTCCTCAGTTTCTTTGCATTCCATTACGTATGGGAAATACTGTTTTTATCTGTCCAAATCTCAACTTTGATTCTAAGAGACAAAATTTTGAATTTTGCCAGTCCTCCTCAGCTGAGTATTTGCAGGCACATCCATATCTACATGCAATCACCCTCACACATTTGCACGAGATAATGAATATTTTAGTGTTCTTCATTAGAGAAAGACAGAAGTCAAGAGTGACAAACGAAGCAGCTGTTGATTAAGACTGCTCAATTGAGAGCCCTGAACCTCTCCACAGTTCTCTAAGAGATAAACTAGGGAACAGTGTTCGAGCTTCGTGTTGTGTCACGTTCTAGTGCTGGAGAGATTTTCTAAATAGCTGGGAGCAAGCACTTATGGGAAGGGTCAGAAACCAGGCTGCTGTCATTATTTCAATGGATTGTGCAGGTAAAAGGTAGAATTTGGTTAAAAATAACTCAGAGTGCATGCTCCAAATCTCTATTTGCCAATGGAAAGGGATATTTTGCATTTGCAAAATCAGCAAGTGTGTTTAAGGGGGTTATTAACATCCTAAGTGCTAATCTCGCACCAGAAAATTAAGATGTGCTTAACACTTGGGTGCTAAATCCCGGTTGTCTATATGCTGTTAAATTGTTAGAATGGTCCCTGGCCAAATGCAGTTCCCCCAGACAACTCTTGGACATGGTTCAGAAATTAACATAAGGCAGAAACTATTCCTGATCGGCACTTTGGATGCAGCCACCCTGATTTGAAGGTTAAGATAGTTTAATAGTATAGATGCAGGTCATTCTGTGCCAGTTGGCTTCAACTACTCAAATCTCTTCTCTCACCATTTAATTAGCTACTGAAGATACAGCCAAGCTCACCAAGGTAATCTCTTTCACTCCTTTGTCTTTAGTTATTAGACAAATACTAAACATGAATACCTCAAACATCATGCTAGGTATGTAAATCAATTTACAGGGGTTAGAGGGGGACTCTGAGTCATGGGAGATACAAAGGAAATAGTTCACAGACACAAAGGCAGCCTGCAGCAGAGGAACTTGGCTCTAGACCTCTCACAGCCCAGTTTAGGTAAACATACACTAGTGGACCAACCCAGCCCAGTTTTTCCCTTCGCTGGAGACTAAACAAACCTTTCTCTGATTGCCTGGCTAAAGAGCTTCTTTCTTATTTTGCATTATTTTAGTCTTTTTAGTAAGGCTTTGTGTTGTTTATTTAGGAATTTTGTGTGTAAAAGCAGCCTTTTTGCTATCAGTTTGCTCCGAGTGTTTTCACATGCATGCAGTGGAGCAAGTCAGATGAGCAGGGAGACTCTTTTCACAATTTTCCGCTCTTTACCTCCCTGAATACACTAGAGACAACACCAACTTTCTGCATATTAGTCCATCCCTAATATTTAACCTCAATGTGTGGAAGGGGCACTCGGGGATTCTAACTGCCTTATAATCTTTTGTTGATTACAGTAAAGCAATTCAAGGCACTTCACACACAGCAGTAACCAGATCACGAGAAGGAGAAAGCACAGACCAAGCTGTTGACATCAAGAGAGATATGCACAACCTGAGGTGTTTTCTTCAGCTTCCTAAACCGTGTTCGGAAATCCAGACATATTAAATGCCTATTTAAAATAAAATAATTTAAAATCGTAGTGTTTTGCCAACTCTTCCTCATTTCCACTGCTCCAAATTATGCAATTTTCCCTGAATAATTGTTGGTACGAGCACAATCTATTAATTCCAACCCAGCTGCCCACTGGTTACCACCAAGGATCATTTGCTCATGAAGGATATGTGCCTGTGCTCATTTGCAGACATATAAATGCATGACGTTCCGCTCTGCTCCCAAAAGGGAGAAGCAGTGCAGCATCTTCCATCAGAATTGCCACTCTCTTGCCTCCTGTTACTGCTAATTTGGCTGGAAGAGCTGCGGATGCTGAGATTTAAAGGCTTGAGGAAATGCAGCCATTCTGTTGTCAGCGGAGTTAATAAGCCAAACAACTCAGATGGTTGAATCCTGCACTCCTTCCCCAGCTGAAATCGGTGGGAAAGAAGCCAAAGGAGCCTGTGGAAGTTTGATAATGCACTGCTAGCAGTCAGTCTGCCTGAGTATGGGCAGCCACCAAGAAATAAACATTGATTAATCTCGGCTCTTATTGAGGAAGTTTAGTGCTGGCCAGTGCAGCAGAGATGGGATGAGGCTGAGCAGCTTGAAAAAAAAGCTCTGTACGCGTTTGCAGTGCTGTTCATGCTCCTCAGAGAGAAAAAGGCCCCGAGACAGAAAATCCTGTTCAACAGACAAGAAAACACTTCATGAAATCGCATCGAAGAGAGGTTCAAAGGGACTAAATGGTCAAGCAGGATAGCTCTTATGATATTTGAATGTCCAGTTTCATCACTTTCAGAATAAAAACTTACCATTTTACCTTGTTGGAACCCTTTTTCATTTTTTATACACTAATCAAAAATAGAGTGACCTATTTTGACTGTACTGGAACTACTCTTTTATACCTCAGAACTTCACTGAAATATTTAAAGGGAAGACAATCTTCAGAAAAGATCTAAAAACCCCATGATTTCCCTTTGTTCCATTCATCTCATGAATGCCTCCTATAGAGAGAGAACGGGCGACATCCTCATCTGTAAACCAGGGGAACAGGCACATGTTCCCTAAGGAAATCATTAGGAGCAGTTAGATGCAGTCAGACTGGGGAAGGGATTGTTCACCTGTGCTGGGCACTGGTGAAGCCACACCTCAAATCCTGGGTTCAGTTTTGTGCCCTTCATGACAAGAAAGACATTGCGGGGCTGGAGCATGTCCAGAGAAGGGAACGGAGCTGGGGAAGGGTCTGGAGCACAAGTCTGGTGAGGAGCAGCTGAGGGAGCTGGGGGGGCTCAGCCTGGAGAAAAGGAGGCTCAGGGGGGCCCTTCTCGCTCGCTGCAACTCCCTGACAGGAGGGTGCAGCCAGGTGGGAGGCAGGCTCTGCTCCCAGATAACAAGTGACAGGTCAAAAGGAAATGACCTAAAGTAAATTACCTAAGGTTGCACCAGAGGTTTAGATTGGATATTAGGAAAAATTTCTTCATGGAAAGGGTTGTCAAGCACTGGAACACACTGCCCAGGGAAGTGGTGGATTCACCATCCCTGGAGGGATTTAGGAGACATGGAGATGTGGCACTGAGTGTCATGGTTTAGTGGTGACTTGGCAGTGTTGGGTTAACAGTTGAACTCAAAGATCTCAAAGGTCTTTCCCAACCTAAATGATTCTCTGATTCTTGAGTCCTATGAAATATAGCAAAGGAAATGTCAGGTGGTCATCAGTAAATCTTTATGTCTCCATGGAGCAGGTCCACAGGGGATGAGTGGAAATCTGTTTGACTCACAAAGGAATTCATGTCGTCCCCTTAAACATATACATGAGGCTATCAGAAATACTGAAAATCGTGGAGTTTTCAAGTTCTCCCGGCTAAGCCATGTAAAACACCAGCCACCTAGTCCAAACCACAAACAGCTGGAGTTCAGAAAACAATGTAAAAGGGACCAAATTCCAATTTTCTTTCTGACATCCTTCCTCTCAGAGTGCACCATGGAACTTTCTGCCTGGAAGTATTTTTTTTCAGGACTTTTTTAAACTTTATTTTGGGACAGGAAACAGAAGCTTCCTGAGAAATGAAATTTCCAGGCATCTTTTGACCATCTGCAGTGGTGATAAGTTGCAGGACATTGTGCAGCTTGAGACCTTCTCATCCCTGCTCTGTATTTTACCACTGGTGCACAAACCCACATGCATGATGTGACACAGGCCGGTTGAGCCACAGTGCAACACAAACCTGCTTTTCACCAAAACACAACCTACAGACTTGGTCACCACCTCAACACTTTGAGTGACATCCTGATACCACCAAAGTCAAACAGAAGTTTCTCCCATTCAGCTGAATTCAGCTGAGAATGGAAAATGAATTAGTTTTCTCAGCCTTGGCAATCTGCAGCATTACCACCTTCCAAAGAGTCAATCAAGCACCATTTTGAAACAGACCTTTTCACTTCTGGGCTTTCCTTCCTGGCATTTGTCAGCAGGTGCTGCAGGGAGCTCTCTAAAGCTCTTCCCAAAGCAGCACTTTCAAGAACAAAAGCCTTTGGCCTTGGCATAAGCACTGGAGAATGATAACCTGGTCCCAAGCCTGCCCAATGTATTTTGCAAACCCCCAGAGAAAGCACTTCCTTGGAGAGGAATGCCTCCCCCGACATGAGCAAGTTCTAAAAAGGAGCTGGACATTGAATGTTAAATAATGGAAATATGCATCAGCACTTTCTCTACCCAAAAAGAAGGCACCTGTACTCTGCAGCAATGCTTTCCCCTCCTTCCTTTTGCATTTGTCAGGTTGCTTCTGTAGCTCTGTCCAGCACACACAGCAAATCCTCCTTCATCCTCCCACAGTGCCTCTGTGCCTTGTACAAAGGCACTGCTCCTATAAAGTGACTTCTGCTCTCTGAAGGGTGGAACTTGAGCCATGGTCCATCACTGCAGCAGGAGCAGAGCTGAACAAGCTGCTGGCAAGGGATGTTCCTTCCCCATCTATTCCACAGCCTCACAACCTGTGGTAACTCCTTGTGATAACCACAAGCAGAGTCAAGGCAGATATAAATGACAGCAAGAATTATTTAGGTTTTAAGTTAAAAGGGTCTTTTATGCTGAAGATGTTTCATTTCCTTAAGACTGTGGCTTGAGCTAAGCTTCCTCTGCTTGTGGCAAGTGTGCATCGACACTTTAGATGGGGTAGTGGTAACACATACTTGTCCAGTGGTTCATGCCAACAATGATTTCAAATCCCTCAAGAGAACCAGAGAGATGAGACTTATCAAGGAATGGAACCAGTTAGGAATTTTCCCACTCCCAGAACTGGGCTGGATACGAAAGCAGTATTTCTATGCCCTCTCAACATTTGCAGAGCAGGCACAAGAACAAGTTCTTTGTTTCGGTGAGAGCCACTAATGTCTCACCTGAGCTTGAATATATTTTCATATACTGAACCATATCCCATCCCTGCAGACAAGGCAGAGGGATGATCCTGAGAGAAGAATCACAGAATCACAGAAAAGTCTGGGTTGGAAGAGACCCTAAAAATCATCTTGTTCCAACCTTCTGCCACGGGCAGGGACACCTTCCACTAGACCAGGTTGCTCAGAGCCCCATCCAACCTGGCTTTGAACACTTCCAGGGAAGAAACATGACTCCAAGTTCTCCAAGTTAGAAGCCCAAAGCTGATGCCTCCAACACATCTTCTGCTCAGGATCAGCTCACGTGGCTACACCACAGACCCTTCTTTTCCCCCTTCGTCCTATTTCCTTCACCTTGAACACTTCACATATTCCATCTAACTAGTGGTTAACACAGAATTGTTTTCATTAATAAAAAAGGCCTCCTGTGTGACTAATTCCTCTGTTAGACAGAACAGGGTGGGTGTAATAATGACTGCAATTGGGTACCATATGGCTGCAGGGCAAGAAAAATATTAGAGAAATAAATTATTAGTATTAGAAACTTTATTTGGAATAAGTCTTAGAAAGTGCTTCTAGAAGCAATAATAACAGTTATAATTAATGAATGCACTGCCAAGTATTGACCAAAAGATTCTTACAAGTTCACCTTTCATTTCCTCAGTGCCTGACTACTCAATTTGTTTTCTTATTAAAAACCAAGGGCTTTGTGAAAATGTCTTTGAAAACAATTCTTAGGATACAACTACTCCTTGTAAAAAAAACTCATCAAGAATCCACTTTTATGCACCATTTTCATGTCAATATCTATTGTTTTAGAAGCTTTGCATGGTATTTTAAATGTGAAAATAAAAGTACTGTCATATTTGCCTGTCAGATAAATTACATATTTGAAGACATTTGTGTAGACAATGAAATGACTCTGGGACCTGAAAAGATCTGTGTTGGGGAACTCTAAATTTGCCAGAGTAAAATTATTTGGAGAATAACTAGGAGGAGGGGCAGTCAAGAGAAGAGGAGGATAACATGACAGTTGATTGTAATTGCTGAATAACAAATGGCAGAAATTTGTTGTCCAAAGGATAAGCCCAAACAACAATGAAATATGGAGAAAAAAAATATAGATTTGTAAATCAGAATTCTCAGGCTAAATTTAAATCGTAATTTTCCTGGCATACTTTTCCTTTTGGTGTTTCCACTGGTAGTATTTTATGCTGCTGTATGCAAGCAAGCCAGAAAATTTAAATCACTCAGATTTCACACAAAGGGATGCTGAGTGGGTCCATCCTTCCCAATCCTTCCACAAATATTCCCAGGAGGGACATTTTTTGCCCTTCATCAGCGCCCACATCTCACTATGTGCTTGGGTGAGCCATCAGTCACAAGGACTGAAACCTTGAGCTGGAGTTTAATACACATAAATCACTGCTGCTGGAGCCAAAACCACGCTTGGTAAGTGAAGACTGCAGGGATGCAGGTGCTAAAGAGAGACATGCACGTGCCTTTGGTGCCCTACCCATGTAGGGCAGGGGCTGTGAGAAATGGGACATGAAGAAGTCTTGCTTCCGTGCAGCAAGGCCACAGAAAATTTGCAAATTATGGAAGTGTGGTGATGGATGCAGTTAAATGTACTAACAAGGTTGTCTTACCTGCTGGCATGTCAGTACACAGAATTATTTGCATTAAGTTTGTCCCTGCAGGGGAGGGCTGTTCAGCAAAGGGGAATTTCACAAAATCTAAAGTTTTCCCTTCCTTTTTAGCAAAGGACATGCATCATACAGGCATTTTCAACACCAAAGTCCTCTGCTATTTTAGTACCTCCATTATCAACAAGGTCCTTTGCTGTGGGACCCTGACATTTCCAGAGCTTTCCCATGGGATTGTGCTCTTTTGCTCTCAGACAGAGTACACAAAAAGCCATTGATGCAACTTCTAGTCTTTTTGCCTTTGGTTTGCTAGCAATCTGAAACCTTGCAGTTCATGTTCTGTGGCATGGATCCTTAGACCCAGCTGTCCATAACCCAGTTTGCCTGCAATTATGAAACAAACAGATTTCAATCTCCCACTGTCCTTTCCATCCCTATATGCTCTTATGCCCTGAGAAGTTACTTCATCGTATGTTTATATGCTAGACTATCAAACAATGATTGTTTCCCATTTTTGCCTCTGTGTCAGATACATTGGACCAAAAGGTTTCCCTTGCTAATTAGGATATAAAAAGCAGTGCTTGACATGTGGGCTTTGCTTCCACATGCAGCTGCCAGATGGACTCGAGCAGAGGATGTCTAAGCACGTGACTGCAGGAGCCAGCAAGGCAAATACAGAGCCTCCTTTAAAATAGAAACACTCTCTGCAGGGAGGTATTACCCTTTCTCTAAAATCATAGAGCCATAGAAGCATTTATGTTGAAACAGACCTCTGAGATCATCAAGTCCAACAGTTAGCTCGGCTCTGCCAAGTCCACCACTAAACCATGTCTCTAAAATGTACCTGGGCTTCTGGAAAAGGGCAAACTGTGGCAGAGGTAAGTTATGGGCCTTATCTGTGATGGCCAGAATGGCAGGAGGAGCTGAGTCCATGAAGTGTACAACTCCTAGGTCCAAGCCTTTGCTTTATTTGCTGCCTTTGCTACACGAGCTAAGGGGAACTGTGTGTGAGATAAGACGATAAAAGTTCTCAGGAAAATACTGTGCTTTTCCAAACTTCTTCCCACCATAGTGGAGCAGACAGCCCAAGCTGGCTCCCAGGCCAGATGTTGTATAAAAAAACTCTCCCAAAGTCTGAGTGTTTCCTCCATACGAGTCACTGCTCCTTGCATACACCCATTCCAAAACACGATGTTCCCAGTCCTGGTTTGCCTGTGATACCCTCTGAACTAAGGTTTGAGAGGCCTCTGGCCTCATCCCTTCCCCAAATTGACCCTTTCACCTTTATCAGGTGTGGACAGATGTTCACATTTTAGAGAGATAGACTTGAAAAAGGGCTTCCTTAGCCAATCCAGTAGGGATTCCCTAAGACTTTAATATCATTCACTGACTTGCAGATGAAATGTAGGATGGGCTTCTTAACTTCTTTGAGCTAACTACTCAAATGCTCTTCCAGCCCCCCTGAAATGCATAAACATTTTTTTATTTGTTCAGCCATGTTCAGAGGTACCAAATAAACATGCTGGCAACTGAAAAGCCGATGGAGACTCAGCTATGACTTTTTTCCCCACTATATGTATTTTCTTTGTCCTTTAACACTCAACTACAAAGTGAGTGATGATAGATGATTTTTCAATTTGAATCATGATCACTCTGAGATGTTAAAGGACAAAGGAAATAAATCATCTGAAAAGGAGGTGGTGGTGTTTTCATCATTCAAAGCCCTTTCCAAATTGTTGGCAAATAAAAGTCTTTCTTGATAATGGTAATTTCATGTCCTTTATCTCTCCTTGAGGAGGAAGTGCATATGATGGCTTTGAATTTTTGTTATCAGCCTGGTGATTTTTCAGGGCAAAAAGGTCAAAACCTTGCATAACATTGAAAAGAAAGCTGTGAATAAGAAATAAATAGAGCAGGTGAAGAGGAGTTTTATACTCTTTGAAATTTCTGTAAGAGGAAAAAAGCCCCTCATCAAACTATGTTTGCCTTGCAAACTCAAGGAAAAAAAAATCAAACTCACTTCCTGTCAAGCCAGGCTTCGAAGTTTTTGTCCCAGTACCAATGCTAACAAACCATGCAGGTCCATGCCATCTTCACTTGTGACCATCTGTTGGAAAGGTGCTGGATGCCGTAGAGTTTTGGATGCCGTAGAGTTTTGGATAACTAAGGCATCTTCTCTGGGGCTCTGCCTCCAAGCCAGTGAAGCATTGATATTGTGTCCTTCAGCCATTATAAACCATGGTTAGGAACAAGGTTTTGAATGGTGAAAAATGTGCTAATCTGCAGACTGTTCTGTTTCTTACCTATCGAGCAGTACCACTGTCAGAACCATCTTTGGTTCATATTTGGTGCCCAGCAATGCAAAGCATTTCATCTGAGTTTCCTCACAGAAGCTGAAAATAAAAACATTTTGCACCTTAACACAGACTTCACTTACCCTCCTGAAGTAGCTTTAGAACAGAGTGCAGCACAAATTCTCTGGTTTTACAGCTGTATGATCCAAGGGTCTGGGTAACTCTAAATGTTTACACTCTCCACATCTCCGGGATCATGAACATGTAAAGTTACTTTTGGGATTACTGATGAAAACATTTCTTCCTGTGAAGTGATCCAGCATTAATATAAGATTCCTTGCCATCCTCCTTAGTGCATATGGTGGATCCCTCACACTAATACTGGCCCACTGGAGTCTCTGTAGGATTGATATCCAGGAAATGCATTTCCCTGTGACCTGGATATTCTGACTAAATGACAGACTGAGTCCTTCAACGAGGCACAGGAAGGTGGAGAGATTTAGAACTTTGCAGGGATATTTTTACCCTCTGAGGACTGGAGAGCAGCCTGTGGGTTACATTTGGGTTCTAGAACAATCTAAAAAGAACATGTAAATACTGTTGCTTGTAAATAGAAAGAAAAACCTTACACCAGCTTATTTCCAGAAATTGTGGAATCAAATTGCTGCCTTTTTGCAGCACATTGTTCACACATATTTATTGATACCTTACCAAAACAGCCCTGGTTTTACAGTCAGAGGTATCACAGCATGAATCCCAAACAAGAGAGTAGGTGAAACCTGTAGAGACAGTTTTGGTCATTAACTTTTACTGACAAATCCATTTGATATAATTATCATATGTTGCAGGTAATGGGCAGAGACACAGTTTACCACTGCAGGTTTTTTTTCACCCATCACCACATATAAATCCTTAGGCTCAAATCCCAACCAAAGTCCTACCCTGTGCCACAGTGGTGTCCAGCAATGTAGGCTGTTGTAGCTGGAGAACCACGCTGCTGGTAACTGGCCGTGATGGATTCTGCCACATTGAACATCAAAGCCTTCCTCCAGATATTTAGAATATAGTCAGGGAAGAGAGGTTTCCTTCTGCACTCACACACTAGGGTGGGCCACCCAGGTCACTTTATGGCACAGCTCCTTGTTTAATACTCCTGAGGACCTGGGGTTAGAGGCTATTTGTAAGAAGATGCAATTGAACTGTAGCTCTACTATTCAAATTTATTTATTTGCTGTGTTGCCTAAGACACTATGGAACACTGGAGATTTCTATCATCTGTATATCATAAGCATCACAAAGCAACCAATTTAAGCAGTGTTATTGATAGTGAGTACAATGCAATACTCACTCTTTCATCTGTTACAGAATAGGCAGGGTTTGTAATAAGATGTTCCTTTTTTTGTATCTCCTTTTCCCTCCAGCACATTGCATGTGTCTCATCAATGCATCACCTCTCCATCTCATTAACTATCTGTGCTCAGAAGACCTCATTTTTCCCCTTGCCTCTGCTCATTAATTTCCTTCTTCCTCCTTCCCACTGTTTCTCTCTGCCATGTTATTTCTTGTGTCTCTGGAGTATTATGGGAGGCCTGGGGGGAGAATGCTGTTTGTGGTACAGATGATATAGTACAAAAAATCCTATTTTTCTCATATGAATGGAAGCGTGTAGCAGATCTGGCTTAATTTGTCAACAGTCTATGTGTAATCATGTTTTAGAGGCACATAGAAAAGATTTGGGACCAACCTGTTTAAAACCCAGTTAGAGGGACATGGAGCTAGGTACAGGTTAATGACTCAAGTCAAGGATGAAAAATATACACGTCTGTGGTGCTTAAGCTGAAACGTTAATGAAGACAAAAAAAAAGGGAAGCCTGTGATAGCAATCAGGTGAGACTGCATTTTTTGAACTTCAACTTTACAGCCCAATGCCTTCCATGTAAACTTTCCAGGGAAGGAAGGTCTTCAAAAAGTCTCCTCCCTTCCTAGATGTTCTCATAGCAAAAAAGCCAAACAGGCCTTTAGGCAGAGAAAATTGAAAAGAGTCATTGAACAAAAAAATACCAGGATATCATGGAATATAAATCAGCACATTTCCACAGATATCAGAGGAACAGTAGCAAATTCTACAAGCCAGAGTTAAAGATCTCAAAGAGAAATCAAAGTTGTCAGTCCAGTTTTGGAAAGACAGTGCTGTCCGTCTCTCTGAAGAGAGAAGGGTTACAGTTAAATAAAGAGCCCTAGCAGAAAAATAGCCAAGGCTTGCACTTTGGTCCTTAGTGTGCACAAGCTGCAGAGCAGTGTGGAAGTCAATAAATCAGGAATTCACTGCACAGTGACCATTACCTCTGAGAACATGGCGGGATGATTTGGGTTTAAGGTTGTTGAGTGGTTTTTTGGAAGGAATAATGCAATTATAAATGGCAATTTGCCATTAGCCACATTAAAACTTTAGTAGATTAATAAGGTCCCAGGTTTGACCATCTGGATAACATTAGCAAGATCATTCAATCCAGTTGCTCCCTGGACACAACCTTATTCTTTTTTTTTTTTTAGACACGTTTTCTGTGTGGCCAGTCTAGGGGTACCATAGTGGCCTGACCCAAAAAGAAAACCTTCCCTTTCTATAGCCCATTTTGATCACCTTTCCCTGAACAATTTCTGTGTCTATTATATCCTTTTTATGACAGAGCATAAAAAAGTAGGAATCAAGGTTGAGATGCAGCACTGACTTATATGGAGCAATGAAAATGACCTTAAGTATTCCTATACCTTTATTACTAAATAGTCATTTCATCAAGTCCCTGGATGTTCCTGACCTTCAGCAGCAGTTCCCTGCAGTCTCCTGATGCCACAGTGGTCATCAGGCAATGAAGGTAACCCTTTTCTTTCTATTATTTTTATCTCCTTCCCAAAGCATTGTGAGCTGCTATTAATCCAGCCAGTGAAGTCTCTACCTGTAGTGTTTCATGGTCATAATTTCTGCAGTTAAGGTGCCACTTATTAATTCACAGGTGTAAGACATCAAAGCACAAAACAGACACGAGTAGCACGTGTTTTATAGACTGGTTACACACATTATCAGGAAGTGTCAGAAGTGGCACCCCTTGTGACACAGGATTGTCACCTCTGCCATCAGGAGTGGCCTGATGCTGTGTTATCAGTCAGGCCTAGCAAGGAGGGCTGGGATGTGCTGCTCAGTGAGAGCACTTTAAAATAGATGGGCAGTGGTGCTGCAGGCACCTGAGATCGGGTGAGGGGACAGGCTGCACTCAGAAGGGATGCTGGTGGATTTCAGTAATATTGGGAATTATTTCCTGAGTGTCATCTCCCGCGCTCCTGGGGGAATCACTCATGCTGTGGAAGTGAAGAAAATGTTCCTATCAAGCCCATCACCAGAGACACTCAGGTGTTTCTCCTCTGGGAGGAGTGAGGGCAGAATGATTCAGTGTTGTCTGCCTCTCTCTGCCAGAGGCAGGGCACACAGACATGTCACAAGAGGTGGGAAAGGTTATTTATGTGTTTACCACTTCTCTGGTGTCCTAAAATTTCCCCTCCTCCCGGCAAGTCATCTGATACTTCTCAGCACCTCTGTCAGGACTGTGTGTGACTCCAAAATCATTACAAGAAATTCTGTGGTTCAGTGCCATGTGCAAAGAAACAGCTGAATTGGAAGGATTTTAGAAAATATTAAACTTGCTGCTTGAATATCCTCGATATCCTGTGGCTGGCTTTCCAATCAATGGGATGTCATGCATGGCTCTTCAGAAGCCTGGGTAGATACAAGTGAGCATGTTCTCCTTTTAGTCTTCCTCTTTTCAAAAAACTTCTCTTTGTCTTCTTTTGCTCTCCACACAGACAGACACAAACAGACCCTTTCCCAGCCTTCCTCTCATTTTTTTCTGAGCATCCTTAGTTATAAGAGCAGAAACCCAAGTGTTTAAAAAAAGCCTCTACTTAAATAACCCCATTGGAAACCTGTCTGAAAGGAAGACACTTAAAAAATGAGGTGAGTGGTACATTCAGACTGTCATAGGACTATTTTGAGCTCCCCTTCTTGGATTTGGTTTGGGTTTTTTTTGAGCTCAAGTTCAAAGATGACAGCGCAGTAGCTCTTCTGAGAAGAAGTGGAATAAGTGGACGACTTTGATAAATGAAATTATTCTTTCCCGTGATTAGCCTATAAGTAAAAAGAAAGATAAGTATGACTAAACTCTTCCACAGCAAAAGAATAAAATAAAGAGAAAAGGACAAACTCCAAGCAGACAGTACCTCTGACTGCTATTTAATAGTGACTGAAGAAAAAAATAGAAATAACCTGCAAAGAGGGCTTACAACTGGGTGTGTTTTGTTGGTAGTAGTGATCAATCCCTGCCCCATCCCTGGAATTGTTGAAGGCCAGGCTGGATAAGACTTGAAGCAACCTGGTCTAGCGGAAGATGTCCCTGCCCATGGCAAGGATTTGGAATGAGAAATCATCTTTAAGGTCCCTTCCAACTCAAGCCATTCTGTGGTTCTCTGGCTCCAAATACCAGGGAATGCAATTACCTAAGAAACTGTGATGCTCCTTATAACCTCACAAAACGAGAAGTACTCACCTCAGAAAACATGGCATTCCCTACAGAACATCTCTTCTTTAGAATTATTGTCTAAGAAAAAAGGTGGCACTGCTGCCTTTGAGTCTCTTGCTATTCAAGCTGTGCTACCTACTTGATAATATTCTTAAAACTTTTGCTGTGTTTGACATTTATTATAAACCTGCAGCTCTACGATTGGTGACAGTATGGAAATATCAAACCACCACTGTTTTTCATGTATTTCCCACATGTCTGGCAGAAGGTATTTCATAGGAAACAAATATTGTATATTCCTTGGACAAGAAATATTCGAAAGTTTAAACATCCTTAGGAGACCTTTTCTTCTGTAAAAAAATCATAATTTGTGATACCGTTTCATGACTTTGAAATGGTCTCTTTTGTGATTTTGACTATCAATACTAGGAACAGCTGCAGGGTTTAATTCTCAGTCTCAAGACAGGCCAAAATAAACCTTCTGAGAAGAGAAAACAAGTTGTTTGACTTGTTCAGCTCAATAAAAACAAAGTCATCAGCTTCACTGTTAATTTCTAGCGGAGACATCCATCTGTGAACAATATGAGAAACAGTCAGGGGACAAAACACGGACATGAATCTTTTTCATCTGGATCCCCAGACACAATCTCAGTTACTGTGCTGGGTTGCTAACACTTACACAATAAATAATGGTTCAAATTTATCCCAGGTGTAATTCAGTGGAGTTAGTACAGGGATGAATTGCTCCGTTCGGGTGTGATTACCCCCATTTATTATAAACACTTTTGATAACATGTTATAAATCTGGGGTATTTCTAACTTCCATGCCAGCAGTACTGCTGATATGCTCCACACAACTGCAGCAGAGGTGGCAGTTTGGCTGACAGAGAAAGAGATATTTGGGCACAGATGCACTTCGCTGCTGTGTGAGGCAAGATAAAGGCTGCATTCAGAAAAGGAGGTCATTTTAGAGCAAGGAACTTCATACTTTGAAGTATTTGTATAGCTTGCAATTGTTGGGAGGCCTCCAGAGGTCTCCATATATGCTGAACTATTCCGGTTTTTCCAGATAAATAAGCAAACAGAAGGTCTGGAGTGGAAAACTGATCTTGATGTATGGATGTGCTGTATGCATTCCTCCTCCTCCTCTCACCCTGCAAAGCTGGAAAACTCTCACACAGCAGCTGCCACGAAGGATTCAATCCTGTCACATACTGCCATCCCCTCCACTTAAGCCCCTACAGGAAAGGACCCACTCCTGTGCCTAGAGCAGGACAAGGCACCTTTCAGTCTCCAAGAGGTGGCTGTTTTCCCACTTGCTTATCTTCCCATATGGAACCCAAAGGGCAAAGAGACTCTGACAACACAGCCAGAGTCAGCTTGAAAAAAAAAGTAGAAGCCTGGAAATGTGTAATGGGGGAAGAAACACCTTGCAGTGAATAGAGCAGCACCTGGGCTGGTGCTGTCAGAAGCAGCCCTGTGTCATCACCACCCTGCCCAGGCTGGGACAAGTGTCCTTCCCTGGAAGAACATGGGAACACAGCCCCTGCCCAGCAAGGGACAGCCAGGGGTGAGCAGAGACCCTCAGGTTCTGTGTGTGAACTCATAGGGCATTTCACCCCAGGACATACATCTGGAGCACCCACACCACACCCCTCGTGTTGCCCCAGCTGTATTATTGAGGTTGATCTGTTGAATTAAATGACATTGAGCCTGCACGTACTGTTCAGCAATTATCAGCTAATGACATGCCATTATCAGTGCATTTCCTTGAACACGATTTGGGTTCAAAGTGTATGAATCGACTCATTCCAAAAAAACACAGTAGCATTAGTTTTTCATTCCACCAGTAAAACATGCCATCACATTTAATGGTGACTGAGACCCTTAGCTCCACTAATCATTTGTTAGGTCTTACAGGGAACATAAGATACAGTGTAATAGCACTGCAGTGTAATAGCCTCATCCTTTCCCCTTGGGACCTGAAAAAACTGTACTGCAACAATTCCAGTTTAAAACTTGTAGCTCATTTATCCATTCACTAAAGTGCCTCAAAAGCAATTTACAGTTAACCACCAGGTGGACCTGGAGAAAATACAGACTTAATATGGCAAGCCATTGTATTGCACCCATTATGCTTTCTTCTTCTTTAACAGTAACATCTTGGATCAAATTAAATCCAATGCTAAACCAAACTACTTCAAGCAGAGCCTTGCCAGCTTCCTCTTCACACCCCTTAAGCACAGCAATTTTCCAAATGGATATGGCAAAAACCAAATCCCTCGAGCCTTGTTTATTTTGCCTGGTAATTGATGAGCAACCTTGGGGTACACGTACGCATCCCCCTGATGAAGGCTGAGCTCAAACACTTGCTGTGTTCATTGTAGGTAATGGGTTTCCTTTCTGAGCTGCTCAAAAGCAGTTTCCTCTTGAAGGATGAGGAGACACAGGGTGACAACCATTTCATCTTTACTGCAGAGAAGGGTGACAACCTTGCTAGGGATCTGACTTCCCATCTAGCCACTCTTATAGGAAGATTTACATGTGTTTTGATAATTTATTTACTAGAACTATACTGTAAAACAAAAGGTTTAAAATCACTATATGCTTTTCTGGTTATTGATTTCTTTGCTTTTTCATGTTGTCTTTCACAGCAGCCAGTTTTGCTAAAATCTCTACCTCACCTAAAACACAAAAAGTGAAGAAAATTTCCCCTTTTTCAGTGTTTTGTCAGTCAGTGTCTTCCTAAACCAGATGTCAACTTATTTTTTGTAGTTGTCTATGGATTTTTTTCCCTAGAATTGCTTTTGGATATTTGTTGCTATAGTGTGATATATGCTTGGTAGTCTCTACCCTGGGACTGAAATGCCACCAAGCAATGTTACTTGCCACAGAAGGCATAATTATTATACAACCCAATCCAAACATATGCAGGGATCTGCTCAAGTCTGAAGCATCTCTGGATACAGTGTTTAACAAAGATTTAATTTTGCAGAGATCCCATACTGTCCTGTTTTAAGTGACACAGCAAAGGTTTTCAGGCTTGACAGATGGGGTCAGTCCCTACTCCAGCTATAACTACAGTCACTCATGTGCAGCTACAGCCTCTTGGGCACTTGCCACCTGAATTTAAGGAAAGAACTGCAAAGGTCACCTTCCCTCAAGCACATGCTTTAGCAGATGTTGCATCAGCAGTTACCGATTCTACAGAAAATAGGACGTTTCAGGAGCAAAGCAGGTTCAAGAACACCGTGAAGACACTGAGACACCCGATGGGAACGTGGTTATCATTCATCCTCCCTCCACTAGAGCAGACAATAGCAGGGGTGTGCCCCTGTGGAGGCAGGTGTGAGGGAAGGAATGCCCTGCCATGAAAGGAAATGCCAGACAGAGAAAAGCCACAACCATCTTTCTTCCCTTGGCAAGTGGAGACACACCATTAACTACACAAGGACACAAAGAAATAAGAGACTGCAGTGGCCTGAACAGCAAAAGTTTGGATCTTAAGTCACCCGCCTAAGACTGGGTGTATTTAGGCTGATATCCATTAGCTTATAGATAGACTGCCTGCTACCCTATCCTGTGAGCGAAGGGAGGGAGAACTGGAGTGTCCACAGTGTCAGGACTAAAGGTCTGTCTCCTGTCATCAACAGGAAGAACGAAGTGGCCCCTTTCACCAGTAATTCAGAGCAGCAGACTCCTGAGTGGATGAGATCCTCACATCTTGAGTGTGTTGAATAGATCTCCTACTGATTGTGCCTGTTCCTTCTGACCTCGTACTAAAAGCAGGTTTGATTTCTTTGCCCACATGCTGTCACCTACAAAGTAAATACTGATATTTGATGCAATTGTCCAGGCTCTACACTCAATGGATGTTCACTTTGAACTCAATGGATAGTGTAACCATCTTGGGTCCTTTTCTTTCACTCTGTCAAAGACAGCTAAAATAGATAAAATTGCCCATTGCTTTCCATCTCCCCTAAACAATGTCCAAGACGACTGTTTTGGATGCAGACAGATACACTGCAGGCATACAGAACCAGAAGGATGGAATCCCATTCCTGAACAAGGTGAGATGAATCTCATCAATATGAGTCTGTGCTCAGTTAATTCAATATTCTGCCTTTGGCAGTAGTAAATTGCTAAAATGCAAAGACAGACCCAATTCAGCTGTGATAACTGTGATCATTACTGTCTTTAGACTCCTTTCCAATTAATGAGCCATTCACAGGAAGCTCTGACTTTTCATCTAACATACTTATGAATTTTAAATATCCACCAAATAGTTTCCAGTAAAGATTATGTGATTTTCAAAATATCCATTTCAATTAACCCTCATATGCACAGGATCAGACAGTTTTCTATATCCCCTCATTCAGTGTTTTAAACAGTGGCCTGGTTTAAATCCTAATGAAGATGGTGAAGAAAATCCATTGAATTTAATAGGTTTTGCCTCTTGACGAAGGAAAATGTCAAAGTGTGATTATCAGGGTAGAAACTCCCTACTACTGATCACATGAAAAATGTTATTCCAGGAATCACCAACAAATATCTGATTATTTTCTTTGGAGGTGTCAGGCAACTGTGAAGGACAATAAACTGACCATGGCATTTTTCTTCACGAAAATAATCTCAACCTCCAAGCACAGGGGCTCTATTGCCAAAAATATGCAATGCCTGCAAGTGTTGGTTCCAAGCAGTAGTGCTACAGACAAAAATGATATCTCCTACAACCCTGGAGATTCCTATTCCATGCTGGGAAACAAGAAACTTGCTGTCTCATCTTACTCTGAATAGCCGTCATTTTAACTCCAAATCTGATGTTTTTAAGATGTCTTTTGTTTCATAATTTAGTGGGACATGGACTGGTCTCAGGCCACCAGTTTCCAAATTATAAAAGTGATGTTTCCTCTTCATGTCTCTCTGTCAAGCCTCCTGTCAACACCTTTCTGCAGCCTGTCTGTGTCCCTCGACACAGCCACATGCTCTCCATATATCAGCCACAGATGGCTGATGAAATGTGATGCTGTCCATGACCTTGCTGACAGAGCACTGCCCATCATCCTGATTATTAATAAAGACATTAATCAGTATTTACCCCAACAACCCTTCAGGGTTGCCACTAAAACCAGATGCCATTTGTCCCCACCCAACATCGCTCTCCAAGCCCAGTTTTCACGAAAATTTTTCATGATTTATCATCCATTTCTGAGCTCTTTTTCTTCTACATTTGACCATGAGTTTGCTGTGGGAGATTATGCTGAAAGCCTTGCTAAATTGAAGGTAAACAACATCTACTGCTCTTCCCTTGTCTTCTTATCACAGAAGGTAATCAGTTATTAACCAGTATGCTCTACTGAAATTTCAAAGGTTTTGTGCAGAGAAAACAGTGGGAATAGATGTAATAGAAATCTAAGCACCTAAATATCCACTTGACATCAATCATTAAAAACATTGCAATGCCAATGAAAACTCAGGCAGCATTTTCTCCTGCCTGTTGGCAACACTAAATATATCAAATGTTCACAACCATGGTAAGAAGAGACTTTTAGTCCCTGCCTTAGAGCTGACAGGGACACCATGACTAGCATGATTTTCTAGTACTTCAAATTCTGTGTTTCCAGCTTGAAATGATGGGCAGGTGGTCCAAAAAAATGAGGATCCTGGGTTGCAGTGCTTAGCTAGTTAAATGAACCATGGAGGGCTTGAGAGGTTTGCTTTGTATTTTCTTTTCAGTATTGCTGCTAATTGAAGAGATCTTTATTGGGGTGCTAAGCAATCAATATTAAATGCTGTCTCACTCTGACTTGAGAGAAAACAGACATTTCTGGTCCTGCACCCCTGCAATGTTCTGAAATTAGATGCCCTGTGAAGCCTGAAATTCTTTCTTCATTTGCCACTCTTTGTACCAGAAAATTAACAACACTGGGGCACAGGTACAGGAATTCAGCATCTGTGATGGTAAAAAGATAAACAAGCCCTTCTCTGGTTTTGGCCCAGACCTGTCAGTGGCCTCCCAAATGGTTGGTTTCCCAGCACAATTTGGGAATCTGCTCAGACCAGGGACCTTCCCCTGAAGCACTGGATATTGGAGGGAAGTGAATGGCACGGCACAGCCTGGATGTGCCTGCTGGCCCCAGGGCTCCACAGCAGCTCCTGGCACTGGAGAGTTGGCTGGTAGTCATGTAAGTTAAATGTTTTGCCTATCAAGCCAGAAGCAAATCCAGCTTTTCCCCCATGTTGTAAACCAAATGTGTTTCCCCTTCCCTCTCTAAGGATGTATAGGATTCCTCCACTGCCATTGAGAAGTTGGAATACATTCCCCAGCATCTGGGTTTCTCAGTATCTGGCCTTATTGTTTCCTCGCAGTGTCAGACAGAGGCTGCTGCTGCCTTTGAAGGAATTCAGTACTAATAGCACTGTCTGGCAGGGACTGACAAGCTCAGAGGATCAAAGACAAGAACATAAATCTAGCAACCTCCGGCTCAGGAGCCCTCTCCCCCCTCCCTACTGATAAGGATGCAAAATTGAAGAGAAGTGGGAGGATTTATTAGGAGCAGAAAAGTGTATGAGGAATGAAGGAGTGAGGGTTAACCACTTAGTAATGAACTGGAGAAGGCAGGATATTTCCCTAAATATTTATATGCACAGATCACTTTTAAGTCCCTCTGAACCCTCTTAAGTTGATTAGTTTTGCTGTATTTTCTCACCCTGGGGCAGGGAGATCCCATTGCTGTGACACTTGTCAGGCTAAACAAGGTCACCTTCTCCCTCTCCCACAGGGACATTCCAGCCAGGTTCTGACAGCTTGCCTGTTCCTGGTTTCTCTTTGGGATAATATCTCTCTTGGACGTGATTAATGCAGTGTGGGAGCACTCTGGGTCCCTGAACAAAAGGATTTGCAAAACTTACAGACACCTCCAGGAGCTGCAGGGCCGAGGTAGATTTCTTGCTCACTCTCAGCTTTGTACCAAGACAGACTGTCCTTTCCACTGCCTTCCTCACTGGGAGCTGGGCAGCCCTTGTTCAGGAACCACATGCATCACAAGATCCCCGCACAGCAGCTCCTCTGTTTTCTCAATGTCGTAGAACCAGAGAAAAATTTGGGTTGGAAAAGACCTTCAAGACCATCGTGCCAACTGTTAACACAGCATAGACAAGTTCACCATTAAAATCATCCTCCAGAGCCACACCTACACATCTTCTAAATACTCCCAGGGATGATGATCCCACCACTTCCCTGGGCAACCTGTCCCAATGCTTGACCAAGTGAAGAAATTTTTCCTGATATCCAATCTAAACTTCCTTTGGTGCAACCTGAGGCCATTTTCTCTCGAACTGGAGATGTCCTTCAGTCTCTTCTGCCTGTTCTCTGCTGTCCAGTCCTGCCAGGGTACTCTTTGGGGAGCATGACATCCATATCAGCGTTAATTAATGTATCAGGGTCTGTTAGATCAGTGCTTCAAGGGCAGGAGAATTTTGAAAAGATACACATAGCAAGGGACATAAAAAGTTTACTGGATCCCTCCACTGTTTTCGTTTCTTCATCCCAGGTGACTCTACTTAAACTAATTTTTTTATTTATAATATTAATTATGTTGGAAATTCTTGTTCAAACAGACAATGATCCCAAACGAATTTTTTACCTGGACTAGTCTACATTAAAACATGAAAGTCTTCTTTCTACATTCAGAGACTTCTTTGTCCCAAAGGAGCTCAGCTGCTTCAGCCCACAGAGGATGGTCCCTGTTAATAACTGGAACACCACTGACATTGACTCTTTCAAAAATTGGGCCCATGCCATTTTAGAGGCAGCAGAACAGGCTGAAGGAGAGTTTTGGGTTGTAGGAGGTGATTTTAACCAAAGACTAATTAAATTTTGATCTCAGCCTCCACGTGATCACTGACTTCCTTTCTTAGGGGAAAGAGGAAGATCAGGCTACATATCATTTCTAAGCTCACCTTATTAAGTGAACCAAGTGAGGAACAGAAATGCTGTGTCAGGAAATGCCTGGCTGGAAAGGTCCACACTGTAGAAGTCTGCATACTACTAGAATATATGCAAGTGAATTTTCTTAAGATTGTCCAAAAAATGCTGATTTGAAGCATATATGATGTGACCCTATGTGAATGGGAACAGTCATGATGGTCAGCAGTGCCAGCTTGCAGATCCACATGAAGGCTGGGTCAGGACTGGAAAAACAGGATTTTTAATCTTGCCCTAGAAGTGCAATTGACTGACTTTCTCTCTAAGTCAAAAAGCAATTACCATTTTCTCCCTGTCACCAAAGCTGCTTCTGCATTTCTGCCTCCTATCTCCCATAATTAGAGCAGACACCCATAAAGTTGATATTGACACTGAACACTGCTCAGGGGATAGAAACCTCCTGGAGAAAGAACAATCATGAATGGGTGTCTTGAAGTTTTATAATATCTTGTGTTGCAGCCTCCTAAAACTGTCACAAAAACATAAATCACTTGTTTTACAAGTAAATGACTACAAGATAAATAGGTGGTGCTATTTCACTAATGTCTTTGAACATGACAGCTGAAAAAATCGAGAGTTATTGAATGAAAAGAAGTAAGTAAAAATATCAATAGTATTTACCCCAGATGATCACGTGCTGCTCTTTAGTGGTACACACAAATAACAGACACACCAAAGTTTTTTCCCATGCTAAATCATAAACCTTATTGTTGAAACTGTTCTGTGCAGATACAGAAAGTCTTTCCTTTGGTTGATAAACTTGCATCAAGAAGTGCAGCTACTAAAATAAAACCATTCAAAAAGCCCCCAACCAGTCACATGAATATTAATTGCTTTTTAAATGGAAATGAATCAGGCCAAATGAAGATGAAATCCACATATATGTGCTGAGACAGTGGTTTGTATTTTCTGTTGCCTTTGGTCTGAATTTCAAGTTTTAGGAGAGCTTCCTTTCTATTCATAGTTCATTGCAGTTCAGTCACAGTGGGCTCATATGGGTGTCTTCTGCTCTTCCTCAGTCACTGCTTACATCATGTGTCTGAATTGTAAATCAAGAATATTTAGAATGCTTGTTTTGTGTATTTGTTTAATTGCACCAGACTGGGCAGCAGGTCACTTTGCAAAAAGACCAAAACCAACACATTTTCTTTTATTCTTCTTTGGGCCAATACCAAGTCTTTGATGTTTAAATATTTTTTCATTTTAATTATAAGGTGAGAGGAGAGTAAAATTTTTGTGTTTGGCATTGAAAGACTTGACTTTCATTTTATGGTTTATGTGATTTTTTTTTTCAAGGATTATGTCTGTTAAAAAACCAGATTTTAGAATTCTAGTGAAAAGCAACCAATTGTAGGGGCTCTGTGGCCTCTCAGAAACAATTTGAGTACCAGAACGCCATGTTCCATGCTGCTGTCCAGCCAAGATGGAAATCTCACTATAGTTGTTATTTTCAGGCTCTCTCTATAACCATTATACAGCAGAAATAACAGGAAAAGCCCTTAACTATAAAAATGTTGCACACAGGAGTAATAATAGAAAATTCCTTATTACAAATTTTTTGTGCATTACATGAGTTAGGCCTTTTATTTTTTTATTGGTAAAAAAAGCCCAACCAACCAAACAAACTGAAAAATGAGCAGATCATGTGTTAGAATAAGAAACCGGGAAATAACATTCAGATATGGGCCGCTGTAGTCAAGGATGGAAAAGGGGAAGAACTGGCTCTGAAGAGGTTAGAGTTTAAAGGAGAATGGAGATATGAGCAACATGATCTAGTGAATGGCATCCCTGTCCATGGCAGGGGGCTGGAACTAGATGACCTTCAAGGTCCATTCCAACCCAAACCACTCTGTGATTCCATGGTTCCTTATCCTTGATATTTCCAGACAGAGCTCTTCTGAAATGAGGGTTATTCCCCAAAGACCTTAAGTTACTACAAGTGATGTCCTAGTTATGCCAAGATGGCTGAAGGGAATAATTAAGTTGTATCATACTCCTCTGGGGAAACCCTCCATTATTTTCCTTTTGTATTAAGCTTCCAATCTAAGATCTGCCTGTGTTCCCCTTTTTTCCAAGGATTCGGCAACATTCCCTGCACCTTGAAATATTTTTTTTAGACATTTCGTTCAGTTTTTATGATAATTTCCCTACAATTGACTGGCTGGGTCACCTTCCACCCAAAATCCCATTTGTCCTAGGTCTTTCTATTTCCACGCCTGCACAATTCAGTGACATTTTGTTCCATCTGTCCATCTGGTTACCACACCTGCCTTCCCCTCCTCCAGGTACAGAAGCTGATGACTGTGACAAATAAAAGTTTAGACTGAAAAACAATGTTGTCTTTTTCGTTCATCACACATGCTATTTTTAAAGGTAAACGTCAATGAAGTTCCAACTCACTTTTTATTTCAGCGGTAATGGTCCCCTGAAGATTTGCTGGGAGTGAAAGTCAAAAGGAAGATGTAGGGAAGAAAATCTGTTGTTTGAGAAGTCTGAATCATCACAGCAGAAGAGCTGGATCAGTTCTTTCAATTTTAGATCACATTGCCCACTATATTACAAGCTGTTCCAAAATATTTTTGTACAGTACAAATTTTACTGATTGTTAAGGAGCTCCAAGATTTTTTCAGCTTAAAGCAATCATTGAGTTTTGACTGGAAAAGAAGACAGAAGTGTAACAAAACTATGCTAGATGTTGTTGTTTCTGTCATTTAACATAAAGAGGAAAGGCATAGCTCCAAACTACACTGCAAGAGGATTCACAATATATATTCCTTACAGACAATATGCAAATGGATTTTTGTGTGTCAGAGAGAAAGAGAGGGAGAACAGGGAGAGAAAAATTTATTTAATTTGTGGTTTTCCTCAGCAACGCTTCATAGTAAATTATTTTATTAGTCCATGGCCTCATGATTGATGGTACTTTACTTTCCCAAACTTTACTAAGTAGAGGTGACAGATGTGATTCTCCCACTGTCAGTACTGTGCCTGAGCAACCCTGAAGTAAGTGAAAACATCGATATGAACAGAGGGAAAGGTAATAAGTGTCTCACACTCAAAAGGATCTGTGATGTGGTCGTCCACTCCTTACTCAGCTTTTTATTTAATGACAGTTATTTTTCATACAAGTTGGAACTGTTCAGAAAAAAAAAATGCCTGCAGGAGACTTCTGCAATTTTAGTTGAGTTCATTAAACTAGTCAATGACTGATCACTGTCTCTGCAGTGAATCAGGGGTCTGACACAGACTCTCAGACAAGGAAGGAACAGCACCAAGTAATTCAAGGAGTTCTCACTGGCACAGGAGCAGTTGGGGTGGCTGCAGAGATGTTTTATCGTTTTGGATGAGCCTTACAAAACCTGGATAGAAAAAGAAGAAAAGTATCAAACCTGATCTTGCTACAGGATGGTTTTGAACTTGTCTGTGAGTAAGTTTCCCTCAATAGATGAGCCTGAGGTTCAGGAGATGTGGATTCCTCTGACCTCATTTGGGTATCAAAAGTCTGGCTGTCTAGATGGAGAATTTAGATCCTGCTGCTCTTGATGAAAATAAAAGAGCAGAGGGTAATTTCTCTTACCCTGAAATACAAGTTTACAAGACTAATTGATCTCTGGTGCTCAGCAATCCAGTCTTTCTGAAGCATCTCCAGTGAGATGTTGCACCTGCCTAAGCAGCTGATGCCAAAGGATGTCAGACAGGATTTCCCTCTAGAAACCTTCAAAGGCAGCTCATGCAAGGCCCAGGTGACTCAATAAATGAAGATATTTACTTCCAGCAGAACTGTTTCACCCTTATTCTAAAATTTAGGTTCAGCCTGACACCTTCAGATCCATAGAGAATTTTTGGCCAATTTTCAGTGCTGGTCTTCAGAAATCAAGTGAGGAATCCAACATAAGGCCATTAACAAGACCTATGTTCCCTTTGTAGTTGGAAGAGAAGGACTCTTTCACAGCCACACACAGGAGGGAATGCCAAACAGGTGGAAACATCTCCAAATTCTCTGTGGCAAAGTTATTTTGAAATGAAATTGATCTTTGGAAACTCATTCACGAGACAGTAACTGCCAGGTATTTAATCTGGCATAGGGTACATCCAAGTTCACAGGAATCATGTCAGGAATGTTTCTGACAATGCCTCACATCTGGAGCGGGAACACATAAAAACCTAAGCCTGATTGCTGCAGATATGGAACTGATAAATTAAAGGAGCTGCCTTGGCACATTCCGTAGTTGGTTCACAGGAGGGGCTGGAGCTGATTCCACAGTGAGGGGCTCCACCTCACAGACTGCCTGTAACTGGTGAGCTGTCTGGGGAAGAAACAAAGAAATGGGCAGGCAAGAAAAAACATTTCAGTCTTACCAGGTGAACACTGGTGCTTTGGTGGTCCCTCTGCTCAGCACCCTGGGACCCACACCCACATCTGCCCCGGGTGCAGCCGGGTGGCACTGCAAGGCTGAGCAGTGAGACAAGTGTCTGCTGCTCTCTGCTCAGAGACAGCTTGTCCCTGGAGCCAAATTGTGCTCACACAAACCATAAAGTCTACTCACACCACCCTGGAGACACGATCAGGCCTTTTCTGTTACGTGCTTAATGCTCCTCCAGTCGGTGCTCATGAAAGATGATAGTGTGCTCCTCCAGTTGGTGCTCATGAAGGATGATAGTATGCTCCACCATGAGAGCACTTCATCAAGAGTGAGAAACAGCACCAAGGGAAAGAAAAAAGTTCTTGAATTGAGCAGTCCAATGTCCCAAAGCTGTAAAATTAATCTATAAGGTCATATTCAGCAATTGTTTTGCAATTACTGCAAGCTCTTAGGAGACAAATCTTTGTCCTTAGCTTTTGTCATCCCAAAAGAATCATAGAAGCTTAAAAACATAAGCTGGGAAAGACCTCAATAGGTGATCTAAAACATCACTCAGAGTCTTTGTTATTCAAACAAAAAAGGAGTAATTTCTCTAAAATTACTCTCCTGCAATTACAGTTACAAAAAACCAGCCCTTTACGAGCATGGCAGTAACCAACAAATCAAAGGCTGTGCTATTCTCTGAGCTCCTCTAAGATTTACAGCAAAATACATCCCCATCTTCATTTTGCACCACGAAGTACAGAGAAATTGTTATAACACATTGCAGTAAATCTCAGAGAACCTTTCCATAAATCAGGCGAGAACTTTCTCTGCGCTACCAGGGCTGTGTTTAGGTGTTGAGCTGGTGAGGGTCCAGTGCAAACAATATCAATGAGTGCTACCACTGCGCTGTCCACACTCAGAAAAAGGCAGAATCACAGAATGAAGCCATAGAATCATAGAATCATAAAGATTGGAAAAGATTTCCAAGATCATCAAGTCCAATCTTTGACCAAATACCACCATCCCATTAAACCATACCACAAAGAGCCACATCCACTCATTTTTTGAATATATCCAGAGATGGTGACTCCACCACTTCCCTGTAAAGCCTGTTCCAATGCTTAACCACTCTTTCAGTGAAGAAATTTCTCCTGATATCCAACCTGAACCTCCCCTGGCACAGCTTGAGGCCATAACCATCATAACCAAGACTTGCAGTCTGGGCAGGAGGTGGTGCAGGACTTCTCTAACACCAATCAAGGCATGTATGTATGATCACATTAGTTCTTCTGTGAGAGCCAAAAATGGTCAGAAATATCCTTCTTCATGCTGGGCCCCCATCATGCTGCCAGATTTGGGATCTGTAGTGGGGCAGACAGCAGCCACTGAGATGCTGATAACACCAAGGTCATGGGTTTGATCCCTGTATGGGCCATTCACATAAGAGTTGGACTTGATGATCCTTGTGGGTCCCTTCCAACTCAGAATACTCTATGTGAAAATGAGAATGGAAAGTTTTATCAGTGCCATGTGTCTATATATCCCTCCACCTCTAGACAGACAGCGAACAGCACACAATTTCTGCAGCAAGTACCCCAGAGCAACACATACCCATAAGCTCCAGCAAAGCCCATTGATTCAGGGTAGGGTTTTTTAGGTACGGGGTGAGGGGCTTTTTTGGGTTATTTTTGTATTAACAACTTCAGCCAAATCATCACTTGCATGGCTGAATGATGCCTTGCTCCTTTCACCAGGAGGGAGACACTCCTTTCACCTCTGAGGGAGACGTTGCAATCGGGTTTTACCTGATAAAATCAGAGCAGATGAGCCAGCTCACTGTACATACAGTAAAGGAAAGCTGCTAATAAAGATGTCTGACCTTGGGACAAAGTGGCTGAGATCCATAGTGGAGGGTGAAATAGCACTGGCAGTGAAGGTCCATCACATGATAAGCTAAATGTGACAGCAGACTAACAGAAAAATTAATTAGCAGCAGCTGAACTCTTATATGTGACCCAGTTTCAGGGAAAAGAGTGAAAGTGTTTTCTTTAAGCAGCTTTCAGCATCACCAGCTTCCTTGACACTTTGGGATCTTTTGTGAAAAATGAGACACCAGATGCAGCGGATGGTAACGTGCCCCCAGTTCTCTGTCAGTTTTGATTCAAACCACTGCAGGATACACCCCAAAGCCCCATATTTTATAAGCACTAGGAAATACGCATTTTCTGGTGGAAATGTCATTTTTTAATAGCAATGTGATAAATATGAACAGGAGCTGTGCTGAAAAATTACCCACAGAGGGCTTCCACAGTGCACAAGGCTTCATTTATCTGGGGTCTCCTGCTCCACCGTACAGCCCAGCCCACCAAAGTGCCCCTCCAGATCATCAGATCAAGGCAAGTAAATATCAGACATGGTTCACATAAGAACTTTTAAAACTGATTGATTGTTTCACATGAAAAAGGAAATCAGATTTCAGAAGTGCAAGACCTGTAAATGAAACCCATTTCTTTACACAGTTCACGCTTAATTACGGCCGAAGATCAGATCTTACATTTTTTGCCAAAGAGAAATCAGAAAACCCAAGGAGCAGCCAGAGGTATTGAGAAACATAAGTCCAGTGTAATTGAGTGCTCATGTCAGTCTTGGAACTGGAATTTTGTTGAATGCTGCAACTAGACTTAAAATATAGCAGCATGTCTTGCCTGTTTGCTATTTCTTTGCATAAACAAGTGAATGTCAGTGATAAGGAGAGATTCCAGATCTTTAGCTCTGGAAGCTGAAATATTCTACATGTCTAGAGGTGAAGTAAACCTGAGGAAAATAAATGTGATTGTGAAACTTTCATTCATTGCTGATAAAGCCTTTATTTGCCACAGTTTCCATAACAGAAGGATAATTTTCTAGTCTCTTATTTATTTGCTAAAAGACTGGTAGCAGTTCTATCATTTTTATATGAGCAACTTTATCCAATTTTGAGGGAATAAAAAACTAATTTTAAAAAAATCCTTTGTAAAATAAATATATAAAACAACTGAAATAAAATGGCAAATAAGAAGAGGATGTTGCTGACTGGTTGTTGGAAAGTGTTTACTTGAATCCCATGGACACAGGCTGGAAGCCTGGGACTGCACAATATCAGAGCCAGCCAGGGAAGAAAAACTATTGATTCTTCACTATGTGGATTAATTTTGCAGCAGACATAAGAGAGGCCTTTTTGCACCTTTTCATGAAGAAAAGGAGAGATTGGCACTTGCAGAAATATCAGTTCAGTGATCCTGGCACAAAACATTCACAGATCTCAGTCCCTGCAACACCACCTGGTCACAAGGGGGGACTTCAGATGAGTTTTCCCCCAACACTGGAAGGTCTCATGAAAGCTACGAGCTTTGCTTTGTTAATTCTTATCTAAAGTTACATCTTACTTAAGAGAAACCTTTCCAGGTGAACTTTTTGCCAAGCTGAGTACATTTCTGCACACACTTCCTATGTCTTGATAGCAATTTCAATAACTAAGATCTTGATAAAAAATAAATACACGCTATCCAGCTCAGTACGCTGTAATCAACAGTTTCATTTCCCAGAGTTTCCATCTGGTGTTTCCATCTCTATGGTGCTTAGGGTTTTTAGCCTAAAGAAAATGACCTGATGGAGTGGGTGGCATCCCTGTCCATGGCAGGGGGTTGGAACTAGATGATCTTTAAAGCCCCTTCTAACCCAAACAGTTCTGTGGTTCTATGATTCTATGAAAAAGGGCTCTCAGTGCTTTCTTCCACCACATAAAGGGTGCCCAGCTCCTCTCATAAGCAAACATTGTAAGGGAAAAATGCAACAGACACAAGATGCAGCAGGGGAATTTCTGGCTTTATAAGAGGAAAATAAATTCTAAGTGATTAAGCACCAGGACAAGTTCCCAGAGAGATCATGAATTGTTGGCCTTTGGAGATGTTCAAAACTTGAAAGCAAGCAAATCCTTGAGCAGGCTAAATTCAAAGTTAGACCAGCTCTGAGCAGAGAGTTGAACTGGAGACCTGCAGAGCTCCCTTCTGGACCAAGATATTCTGTGAATATATTCATTATTCCCTTCTGTATCCCAGAATTTAGTAACAACCCTGAAGAGTTGCCCTGATCAGGGAGAGATGCATTCAGCTTTCAGCCAAGGTCATAAAGAAATAAACCCTCACAGGATGCTGCTTGCATTCTGCAGCTTCAAACAGAGAAGATATTTATGCTGACTTAACCTACATCCTATCACTTCTGTGCCATGAAGGACGGTACAGGCCATAACAGCAAGATCCAGATACAATTTCCACCCTCATGTGGCAATTTTTTAAGGAGATGAAATATAAGAATATTACTCTTAACTTACACCAACACTACAATCCTTACACATGAGGCCATCCAAGGAAAGTGTAACACATTTTAATATATTTTAATATTTCACTGGTACACCCTCCCAGAATCTGACCATTTGCAACTGAGGCTAAATTCTAAGCCAAAGATTTCTTTTTTTCATTCTTTCAATAGAATAATTTTTGATTAGTTGTCTGGACATTTTTTTAAGACATTTTACTATCCACAGCATCTTGTGTTAAATCATCCAGTGAAAGACACTGAATAAATAAAACATAGAATAACACATCACATCACAGAAATAGGTCTTGGTTTTGTTGAGCATTGCAGAGAAAAATTCCCATCCACAGCAAGCACAACAGCTTCATCAATACTTAAAAGCACTTGGACTTTTGATCAACTCACACAATCTTTTAAAGTTCAGTTAAAAAAAAGAAAAAAGCCAATTAATTTCATTTCACCCAGAAGAAAGTGAAATATAACCTATGGAAATTAACACTGTAATATAACTGCTCCAGTTTTCCAACCCCTCTGGCACAGCTGTGTCTGTCTGGAAAATGTCAGAGTGGTCCAAAAACCCCAGTCAGGAGGAGTGCTCAGCTTGTCTTGATCCACATGACTGCACCGTAGGTTTCATAACACAGGCTGAAAATCTTGAACACAACCCAGAAAAAAGTAGATCTGGAAGCCACAGAACAAGCAGCACTAACCATTTTTTAATCCCAGCCCACATTTTCTACTACTTTCAGCTGATTTTCCTATTATTATTTTTAATTACTCTTTTTCTTAATTCGCAGCTCAGGTTTTCAGGTCAGTTTGAAGGGAAATTGATAGCTCATAACTCTCATGAGGCCCTGAGATGGTTAACATCATTTTGTCACTCATGTCATTTCTGGAAGGGTGAGTGCCTCAGAAAATCCAGCTCTGGGAGGCATCCAGGCAGTAAGTGGGATGCTACTGATGGCAAAAGGGGTTTCAACCTATTCTTTCTATTAACCCTGTGTTGGGTAACGCAGGACATCCTCTTGCTCCTCTCAGGGCACTGGCCAGTAGCTCTTCCCTGGAGGTCCACACATAGGCCCTTACTTGAAACAGGAAGCAATAATTGCCCTAAAATATCTTTTGCTCTATCTCACTCTTCCAACACCTCAATTCCAGTTTCACCATCACCTCCAGGAGTTTATGCAACTGCTGACAACATCTGCTATGTCTCAAATCCTGGGTTCAGTTCTGGGCTCCTCGTGACAGGAAAGACATTGAGGGGCTGGAACGTGTCCAGAGAAGGGAACGGAGCTGGGGAAGGGTCTGGAGCACAAGTCTGGTGAGGAGCAGCTGAGGGAGCTGGGGGGGCTCAGCCTGGAGAAAAGGAGGCTCAGGGGGGAACCTTCTCACTCTCTACAACCACCTGAAAGGAGGTTGTAGCCAGGTTGTTTGCTCTCTTGTCCCAGGTAACAAGTGACAAGATGAGAGGAAATGGACTCAAGTTGTGCCAGAGGGGGTTTAGATCGGACAATAGGGAAAAAATTTCTTCACTGAAAGAGTTGTCAAGCATTGGAACAGACTGCCCAAGTGTTAGAATCGCCATCCCTGGAATTCTCCAAAACAGGGTGAATGTGGCACCTGAGGACACGGTGAGTGTTGAACACACTGCTGGGTTAATGGTTGGACTCTATGACCTTAGAGGTCCTTTCCAACCTGAATGATTCTGTGACTCTGTGATCTCTGCCTCCCTCTGCTTTGCCAGCAGGCTTGCGTGACCATCAGTCCTGTGGGTGCCATTTCCAGCTCAGGATCATCACCTGGCACAGTCAGCCTGCTCTGACGGGCTTTGCTGGCTTGCAGACGTGGCTGTCACGTGCACTTTGATGGTTGCCAAAGCCCCCATCACGTTGATACACATATTACTGCCATTAAAGGCAAATAATGTCGGGTACCACCCGGGCCAGAAGCTTCTATGGGTTAAACAAGTCATTATAATTCATGACTCAGTTGTTGTTGTTGGTCCAGCACATCTTTTCTCCCACTTCAGCAATAGCCCTTACTGATTTTGGCTCAGATTTAATTCTGAATATTATTAAATATTTGTGAGACCTGCTTCTTATCAGAACTCAGCTGCTGTTATAGTATCTTTGAAAATTTTATTTCATTTGTAAGCTATTTTCTATTGTTACATTTTGAGGATTTTATCTCATTTTTGATGGATTTCCTTTCTTATCAGTGTGTAGTTCCGATTGATTTGCCAAGTCATACATAGAAAACCACCAAAACTGAGGACTCTTTAAGATAAAATAATGAGATCATATTGATCAGAAATATTCAAAGCCAGAAAAGGCTGAACTGTTAAAAAATTGAGTGTAACAAAACTGTCAAGTAAAAATATGTTTCTACCAAATTGAAATTAATTACAAAGCTGCAGATTCTCTTTGGAAGCTGCCAGTCATTTTCACTATGTGAAGCAGCACACAGGCACTTCCCAAGAAATAAGCATTTTTCCCTTCACAGTTCTGTTAGTCAGAAATGGATTTCATACACTGCTCAGGTGCAGTTTGATAAATGTGCTATTGCAGCAGTGAGCTGCTGAAGCAGTGGGGGCCGTGAGGCAAAATGGGCAATACTCGACATCTATTTACACCTAATACTTTCCAAAGGATTTTTGGCTAAACATAGGCTTTTGCAAAGCATTGGCATATAATTAATCCCCCTGAAATCAGCAGGATATATTTTTCTGCAAATAAAGCACGGATTGTGAAGCAACAAAACCTTGCAGAAGGAGAAAATTATGATTTCAGTTTGGTGAGTGTTTTCAAAAAGGAAAACAATTATATGAAAAATATCACTGTGGAACTGAACACGTGGTTGTGTGTTCCCATGTGTATGGGTCATTTAATCCACCCTACACTGTTATTAGTGGATTAGTAAAACAGCAAAGTGTCCAAACAGGATCCTTCATGGAACTGAAGAACCTGAGATTAAATATGGGTTGCAGGACAAGTGAGTAAAGTAATAATGAAGAGGAATTATCTCCTGCAGTTGGAAGCTGTGAAGTATGAATGAGCCTGGATTGAATAAGTGTGAATGGTGCTCTTTTATCTTACTGGAATCAGCCTCTTTTCTAACCATGGGGTAGAATGACTATACTGAGGCAAAGATACACACAGAAAATAGAGTATTCCAAGCACGGTGCAGATCTATGCACAAGAATGACTGAGGATTGACGAATTTTCATTTTTAATTAGAATGAAAAAATGCTGATGCTTTTGAAGGCGCTGGCAGCAGGGCAAAGCCAGAGGCATCCCTCTACATTAAATGGAGGATTTCCTCCTGAAAGCAGGAATTGAGGAAGGCAAAAACATCATTAAAGAGCTGAAGCTGGAAGCATTGCACACTTCAGTCAGAAAGCTCCAACTTCAAGGACTGTTGAGCCTCCCAGCACCTTGCAGGATCACACCTCCCGTGTTTGCCTGGAGGCTGCAGTGCAGGCAGGGGTTTCAGAGAGAGAAATCTGTACACTTCTGTGGGCTTCTGGCAAAAAGAGAGTGGTTCAGGCAGGAGGCAAATGTACAGTGATGATTTCACTCTCAGTTTGGAGTGGCTGAGGAGAGCAGACACAACTGTCCCTCTGGATAAACGGTGCCCTGAAAGCCACAGGCACAGGTATGCCCTGGCAAGGCTGTCATCTGTGCAGGTAAACCTCATCTCCATTCCTCCTTTTGCTCCCAAATAATTTTATTTCAAATATATGTGATGTTTGTGGTACTGACACTCAGCTGTTTGTTCTTGCCAGGCAGCACAGGTCTCTCTCTGCTACTGAGACTTGTATTGATTTCACTCTACTATTCTCAGTTTTCTCTCTTTCTGCCGTGGAATAGTTGTTCTGTTATGTGAACACATTTAAAACCTTGGTTTCTAAAGGAAGTCATGTGGTTTAGAGTCTGATATCTTTATGCACCAACTTTCTTAAGGAAGACGTACACTCACTACTCAGTATTTCCCTGTACATATTTATTTGAGAGCCAAAACTAATGAGGTTCTACTGTCTCAGGGTTTCATCTCTTCTGACTCTAAGGAGCAACAGTGCTTTTGGGGATGAGAGAGTTTTTTGTCAAAGAGTGTCTTCACCTATGTTATTTGGTTTAGAACAACAAAAAACAAATCAATTTTCACACAAGGTGTAGTTATGTGGCAGAACTCATCAGCTCTGCAAACCCAGACCCACCAGCCACTCAAACTATGTGCTTTGGGTAGAGTTTAAGTAGCCAGAGCTGTACAGAAAAGATGCTTCTTCATGCTCCCAGGAAAATACCTGAGCCATTATGGCTATTGCTGGTAAGAGAACTGAGGAGTTGGTACCAAGAGTTGTCATTGTTTGATACCTTTAAGAACAGCATTGATTATGATACTTGAATATGATTCTTGATTAATTATATAAGACTGCTGTTTCTTCACACACTGAGATTCAGAAGAGTTAAAGACCCCAGTGTAGGGTTACAGGGCTGTAACCAAGGATGATGTGGGGAAAAGAGAGCAATGGGTGCATAACTGCACTGCCCCTAAGCACCCCTGGCATAAATGGCCCAGAAGAGATATTTGCACAGTCCTACCTCTGTTAATCTCAGTGGCTACCAAAGGTAGCTGTGTGAGGTGGGGATGTCAACACCTCTGTGAGTGAGCTGTCCTAAGTTACTCCACCTCTTGGAGAAATTCCTTTTTGAAATCCCTCCATCATCAATGGAGAAAGACACAACAATTCTCACTTTGAAGGTCTGTGACACAGAGAAAGTCGTTTGAGGGAGAGAAAGTCTTTTATGACTGTACCATCATCATGACCCTCTGCAAAATCCCTAACTTAGGCATTTGTTCTTTAGTACTTAGGAATAATCTATTCTTTACTCTCTTCTATTCCTTACTCCCATGCTTGTCTCTGAAATGTCAATAAGAGCTCATCAAAAGCTCCCCAACAGGCATTTCATGAGAGCAAGTGCAGGTTACATACAGGGAGTGAGGTCCTGACTCACATCATTGCATCACAGCTCTGAGATTTTTAATCTGAATCAAGAGAACACAGCCCAGTATAGCCTGAACCCAAGAAAATTGCTCTTGAATAATTCATTTTTTCATAAGGAAAGTTTTTGAGATGTTTTTAGATTTCTAGCATGCCCTGACATTTCTTCTGATTTATGTTTTGCTTTTTCATAAAGAAATTAATGCTACGAACATCAGAACAACTCATAGTTTAATCCTCCAGATTTACAGAAAATGTTGAATGGGATCCAGTGGAAAGACATCACATACACGCATTCACTGTGTCTATTTCTATTTGGGTTCACACCTTTAAAAAGAGGGTCAACAACAAACCCTTCATTGGGGCACATGTGGGTGTGAAGACAGAATAGAAACTATTTTAATTCATTGTCATCTATATTTGATATGGTCTATTCTAATACCAATCCAGAGTTTAAAATTAAGCATTGATCTCTGGTCATTCAGCCCTCAGAAACTCCTGCTCTGAATGAAAATTGTGTTTCTGAGAAAACCTGTGCTGAAAACTTAATAATTTTTAACATCCCTTTCAACCTCCGTGGGGAAGAAGAAAGAATCAATGTCCATAATGGAAGAATATTTTTTATAATTTGAAGAGGACTTTTAATGGAAAGTCTCAGGAAAAAAAAAATAAAAGTTGTGAGGTTGTTTTCCCCCAGAGTGAAAAAGGAAGGACAGAGGGATGGGGGCATCAGTTTGCTGTTCTATTTTTGTATGCAAAAGATATAAATATATGTGTGTGCATACAATATTCTGTGTCTTACAACTTTTTGTTGAGAAAGTTCATTCATCCTTCAGCTTTTACAGGAAAATCAATTTAGTATCAGGTATACACCTTTTACCATTTCTTTGAAAAGCACCCACTTTTTTACTGAATGTTTAAAATCACAAGGCCTCTTCATTGTAAATGCTTTGCAAAGGTTCACAAGAGTCCAGCACATAAATTATGTGTCCAGTTCCCTTGCACAGAGCATGGTCAGCCTGAGCAGCATTGAGTTTGCTTTGAGCCCTTCACTCCTTGTGACCATTAACTTCTTGCTGATGGGACCAGGACAGAACCTGCTCACAGGAATTGTGCTGACTTGCATTCAAATGAATAATGAAGCAGAGTATTGATCTGTCTCCATCACTACTTATTTTTCAGCTTTTGCAATGAATAAGGAAAGGATCATATCAACTTACACCCACAGTCCAAATCCCTAGAAAGGAATGCTTAGGCTGTAAACCAAGCAAATCAAGTCCCCATGTAACCAAATAAAAGATGCCCATGGAATTATGGATCATTTCTACACAAGAGAGGTAAATTAAAATTTCATTTAAAGTCTTAACTTTGACATGTGTGAAGTCTTAGTCTCTTACTGAGTGTTCCTTGAACACAGTTGCACCTGCCTGAAGTTGCTCACATTTGATTCAAATGTGGAGCTCAGTGGGCAGAGCTGGAGCCCCTGGATCTACCACACGAGCCTCTTTTGTGGGCTTCTTCAATCAGGGGTTTGAGCACCGCACTTGGAAGATTTTGTCTGGTGCTCTATCTGCATCTCCATTTCTCAGCTAAAGGACATCAGCCTAAACTTTCCCATTTTACAGATTTTCCCTCTTTGCTTGTATATTCTTTTCCTTCCCTCCACCCTATTTCAGGAATAACAGAAGTCACCTATTCTGGCTTTGAGGACAGCTGGGCAGAAGAACTCTGTAAAAAGCTGATTTCTTGCTATCAAGTGCCAGACAGGGCAGTTCAGTCTTCAGGCTCACCTTTCCTACTGAGAATAAAAAGATCAAAAAATGCACCTGGGCAATGTGAGATGTGATGCAGACTTGTCAACGTGTGCTTGTCTGCTGGGAAAAGGGACAACACCTGTAGCCTGGGCTGAGCACACATTTCATGACAAATTATGGAGTTGCCCAATTAATTTCCTTTTTTCTTCTCAGAAATGATTAAGAAAAAAAAAAGAAAATAAATTCCCTAGACACATTTTTTATTTGGCTTTGTCCAAAGATTATTGTGTTTGGCAGAGTGGCTGACAACATCCAAAATTCACATGACATTGCTGAGAGGAGACAGGAGAGGTGAGCTGTTGCATTGGAAAGGACAAGGGTCTGCCCTTGGGTGACTTCAGTGAAGTCACCTCATTGCTCTGCACCTCAGTTTTCTCTGTTATTGAAGGGGATGACTCAAGGCTGACCTTTGTATTGCACTTTTCGAAGCTCTGTTGTAGTTCAGCCTCCTCTTCCCTGCTCACGAGATAAGATTTCTCATATTATAAGAGAGAAGATCTGGGAAGACCTCAAAGGAAGCTTCTCTACTAGCAGGAAATCCAAGTTTTCCCCCAAGAAAATCTTAAGTTCATAAGAAAACAGTATTTCATTGCTTTAAACCCTTTCTTTAGAATGATCAGAGAAAACTTCAAGGCCTTGGGAGTGCAAACAGTCCTCCTCACTTTTATTTATGGACATTAAAAGTTCAGGTCATAAAGGTTGATGGTGGGAAGGCTGTTATTATTTCCCTTTTATTCTTCAGAACAAACCAATCTGTGCTGAGAGGCACACAGTGACACTGGGAAGATGTCATGTAATGGAAATATGTCATCAAAAGATGATGAATACATGTAATTAACTGCAGGAGTACACACCCGAGATTATGTAAATGTATAGATAAAGGCATCAGAGTGCTTGGGTTCAAATCCACCCTTCTGCCTAGCCTTACCCTGTGCTATTTCCTATGTCATAAGGATGATGAATGAAAAATTCCTAATGTGCTCAGAATAGAAATATAAAAAAAAATCTGTCTTTAGAGTATAATGTTATTTCTTACAGTTAAGAGCCTGTATCTGCAATTCCCATCTTTTCAAAGAATTGGCTCGGTACTTAACTTTACCCACATGCTAAAGACATTCTGAATTGTTCATATCTAAATATTGTGTCAGATGGCACCCAAGAGAAGGCTGCTCTGTCTGGAGGGCAACCAGAACTCTCCAGCACATCCCTTCTCTGAGAGAGAAATCTCGATTCTCTTCACATTACAGTGAGTGTCTAAACCTGACAACGTGCCTTCCTCATCTGTGGCACATCCATCCAGCCGACAAATGACAAAAATACAGACAGATGAACCCTCTGCCCTGCTCAGTAATGAGGGAGACCTGCAGTGTTCAATCAGCCACCCCAGCCTGAGCAAAACTGTGCTTTGCATGATCCTTGCCACCATTTTTCCCAGTTTGGCTTTCTTTAGACCAGGCTACCTTCGGCCTTTCTAGGATGATGTTTGCTAATCTGAAATCAATAGAACATCCCACTGAAGACTGATGGCAATTCTGCAGTAGTGTCACCTTTGTGGTTTTTCTAAAGCATTAGAAGAATGAGCTGTCCCCAAGCCAAATATGGAGAAATGGAGACAGGTTTCAAGCTGTGAACACGAGTCAGAACAAAGCTGCTGGGAGCTTTGGGTGTAAATAACAGTTTTGGTGCTGAGTTAGACAGAGGTGGGAATTCTGCCAGGCTACTTCAGAAACTGTCCTTTTGATTCAGGACCACCTGAACAGGACAATCTCTTCTCCCAAGAATTAATTGATTCATTTGTCCTTGCTTTTATTTGTCCGGGAAACAAAAATGACATCAAGTTTTACAAGGTGACACAACAATACACGTGGGGGTAAAGCCTCTGCTGTAAAAAGCTTATAATTAATTTGACACCCTATTAAGGGGTAGGCAAAAGAAATGTACCCTTAACACTAAAGGACACACATCAGATGATGCAGGGGATAACATTGTTTGTAGCATCCCTGTCACATCTATGGCAATAAGCAACCATGTCCAAATCAGGGTTATGATTTCATTTTGTGATCAAATGAACAGATAGGGATATAAAAATGTTCCTCTGTAATACAGAAATCTCTGCAGTAATAACAAGAAACACAGAAAAAGAGAGCCCATGAACACTTCTGGTAATATAAATGTTCACTTTTACAATTGAATAGCACCAATAACTACAAGCTAGGGCCTGCACCCAGAATTTGTCCTGCTTTAGCTACTACTGTAGACATAATTCAATAAACCTCCCAAGGTTACCTGGAGGGTTAATTTGGGCAAATGACCATTCTCCATGTGCAGCTCTATTTCTAATTCAGAAGATAAAGACTTTATTAGTATGAACATGTACAGACGGGTCTAAGAGTGAACAACAGAGGCCGTGGCACTGCCATCTTTTGAAAATGTAGTCTGGGAGTCTTGGAGCAAGATGCACTCCTGAAATTCTTGGCCATGGGTCTGGCATTGGAGCAGAGAGGCACACACTTTGTTTTCTTCTGTCTCCTCTCCACGTGCTAGGGGTTAACATGAGACAATTTTACAATTGTGTCAAAAATGAGGCAACTCTCGGTTTCTAACTAAAAGAAAGGTAATTTTATTACAAGAAAAATAATTTGGAAAACAAAAGAGTTCAAATTCATTAATTAAAACAACAAACCGGGATCACAGTGATAACAGACTCTTAAAACAGAACCGGCTATTCACCCAAGGCAGAGATCTGCAGCACTGGGTTTCTGCTCCAGCTAATCCAAAGCAAAATTTATTAAGTAAAGTTTCTGGATAGAGAAGTAGGCCTAAGAATCCCAGTGCTGGGCTTTAACCAAGGTTAGTCTGAGGTAAAAAGCAGCTCTTGACATCTGACAGGTGATTTTATATCCCGCTGGCCCCTCCCATAACCGCCCGCTGTCCAGCCTCCAAGGTACGGGGTGATTGGTAGAGTCTTGGAATGAGGTAATGTGCTTCCGCCAACAGCTCGCTTGCTGCTAGGGGAACAGTCTTGGAGTGAGGTCATCAGCTTCAGTGGCGGGAAAAGTCCTCATTAAAATTCCACGTTGCCACGGAGCTTGGTGACAGGGGAACGGTTGAGTGCTAAAATTAGTCCTTGGGCCACTTGTAAGGATCTGCTTTCTCTGTAAAAGACTTAACTTGGACAGGAATTAAAAGGGGTTTCACACAACTTCATAATGTCAATTGAACTTGTAAACATAACTGGAACATTTAGAAACTAACAGGGAATTGTCATGTCCCCTGAAATAAAAGCTGGAAGGGTTGAAGAATTGAAAGACCCTGATAATGGAAAAATATACTGGTGGGATAATCCTACATAGGTATTATAAAATGATAACTCCCCTGTATAGTTTCTGAAATACTATGAGAAAAAGTATCTCATTGGTCCACAGTTCTCTCCACCCTCCCTCTTTAGTAATTGGCTGTAAAGTTTCTCCCCGCCTTCTTCCCTCCCCTAAGCCCCGTGCTGATTGGTTGCTGGTCCCCTGAGCGCGCGGGTTTAAAAACCGAGTACCTTCCTGGTGCTCGCTCTCTTTCGCCTCCTGTCCCCTTTGTAGCTGGATGAAATAAACTCCTTGGACTATGGAATGCAGTGCGTGAGAGCCTTCCTACCTCTTTGTTTCTGGACTTGTGGCTGGGCATTCCGGGTGTGAGTATTTCTCCGTGCTAGCAACTGCACAGGCGATATCCTTCGCTGGTTGGGTGAATTTCACCCCCAGAACTGCTTCTTCTCAAAGGAGGTTTTCGGATTAAACCACAAAAGGAATCTGCTCAGGAGAAACCCCCCCGGCAGCCATTAGGGAATGACTTCTTAATTTTAGGGGATATTCTACCATTTACACTTACTTACATTAACAACTTTAACAACTCTTAATTTGGTCTCAGGACAATTAACTACGCAAAGGCCAGTTTCATGATTTTATGAATGACAAATTGTAAAGTAAATGACATTTTATTGATGAAAGTATTTTCAGTATTAGAAGAGCCAGGACCTTATGGCAGCCTTCCAGTACCTAAAGGGCACCCACAAGAAAGATGGAGAGAGAATTTTGACATTGTGAGTTACAATGATATTTTGCACGATGTGGAAAGACAAGCATAGGGTTGGTGAAATAGGAGTAACTGCATTAGCCATGAAGCAACCCAGGTCAGAGTTAGGAGCCCAATTTTTGCCTCACAATGACATTTTTGATCCGTGATTTCAGTGGTAACAGGTTCATGTCCCAGTTATCTCACTAAGGCAGTGCTTTGAAAAGACAAATTTAATTCTTGCTCATGATAATTAAGTTTTCTCATAATCATTAGACTTTCTGATTATAATTAAGTTTTCTGATTATAATTAAGTTTTATGCATATATTTGTATATGGAAATAAATATTTGCATAAACAAAGAAAGCAAAATTGGTCTACACCTTATTGGTACCTAGTTGTTATTCCTTATATGAGTCGGAAGAAATATTACATTGCTGTGTTGACTTTGAAAACACCAGCCCATCTTTTCCTTTTTTTTGCATGTCCTGGTGTCATTTACATGATTGAGTCACCCTTTAATAAATTTTTGATGAGCAGCTACTATTACCTTGTACTAAACTTTCTCCTCAATAATGCAGATTTGTGTATCCAGGGTGAATAAGAATGCCTGAAAATGGAGGTGTGCCCTCCAAAAAAGATATATTGCACTTTTACCATGTAATTCAGGGATCAATACATTATTAACTAGTTTACTGCTGAAGATTTGTGGTATTCATTTATTTTTTATCAAACATGTCACCCTCAGGACTAGGCAAATTTACAGTATCCCCCAGGCACTAATTTTGCCCTACTCATAAAGAGAAAAAAGTGCCAACACATCTAGTTTTTGCATCAGAATCTTTTGATTTCCTTTGACACAATGAAAATTTTGTTATAATCTTTAAATATTGTCTCGGTGGAGCTCATACAGATTGTGAGGATGAGATTCTTCACCAGCTTTCCACTATTGTGCCTAATCCACTGATGTGCTGGATCGCATTGGGAGTGGCACACGATAAAGGAGAACCATCTTCCGATGTTCTTTCCTCAAAAAAGGTGTGGGAGGTCCCTGAGCTTGAAGCACTGAGAATTCAGAGAATATGGTCAAGAAGCTCCATTGTGTGTTTTCCCTGCTGTTATCCTACAGTGAAGGCCCAGCACTGGGTAGGAATAGCCAGATTCCAGAGGGATTTGCCTTCCCTTTAGCAGGGCTAAGCAAAAATGGGACAACCACATCCCTCCTTTGCAGATGCTCAACTTGATGTATTTCTTATACGAAAAGGGGCAAGACAAAACCATCACTGCTTGGGGCTGGGATGCTCACACAGGAGCAAGCTGGAAAGATCAGCAAGGGCAGGTTGCTTTGCTATTCCCTGCTTCCCTGAGATCCCTGGGAGCCAGGAAAGTTGGAGTATGATTTACAGCTATCCTGGAGAAACGGCTGCTGGGTTCACGGAGTCGGTATTTGTGAAGATCCTGAGAGCCTGGCTGCCTGCCTGCTGTTTATCAGGGCTGTCAGAAGGAAGCAGCTTTTGGAGAAAGGTGAAACTTGCTGCTGTGACACGGACACATTGCAGGCAACAGATGAGGCAGCTGCACTGTGAGATTAAAAGAAAAGCAGATCCTTTCATCTCTGATGCTCTGCTCTAGTTTGAAAACACAGAGAGAGTGGGTGTATTTTTATTTTTCTGTTCTTCCTTTGAGGTGTCTCCTTTCTTTTTTCTTTTTCTCTGCTTCACTTTCATTGAAAATGCAATGCAAATGGGTCTGAAAATGTGACAGAATTGTTTCATAATCATCACGAAATCCAGGTGCTCGTGTTGTTAGAAACTGGTGCAGCAAGATATGTCTGTGCCCTTTTGATTATGTTTACCAAACCTCAGAGATTATCCATCTGATGGATAGAGCCAAGGCACAAGGTTTGAATGCACATTCTCCAAAAACTGAGCTTAGAACTTTTTGCTCAGCTTCCAGTGCAAATCTTCTCTATTTAATTGACAATCCCAGTCAGGTAATACAGCAAAATTGGCTGCATTCTAGCAGTTTCATGGAGTAAAACACTCAATGTATTATTTGCCTTTCATATTCAGTCAAAGTAACTTAAGCAGCACCTTCTTTTTCTTTTTTTTTGGCATTAAGCAAGCTGCTGACACAGCTGGTGCAATTAGACCATTGCTAAAATTCAGGAACTCAAAGAGAAGTCTCTTGCCACCCAGCATGTCTAAATGAAGCTTGCATTTCAAGTTATGGGACCATTTTTTGTGTCATCTTCTCCTGTAGGACCGGTGGAGAAGATAAACCTGTGCACAAATGGCGCATGAGTAAAGAAAAAATCCTTAAAATCTGTGCACACAAATTTCAGAACATTAATTTATAAAGGTGATCTGAGATCAGAATCAGTCACAGTGACTCAGGTAATGGGTGTCCATAAATTCAATTCATAGTTCTTGTTTTCACTGTTTATTTGCCATTCAGGAATTCATAAGCCTGAACCAAATGGGGTCTGGCACAGCCATCCCTGGGAAGCCTGCGGTATGTTGGCCACAGTCATGGCCCTCTGAAAAATGCTTACCCCTCTAAATGGATAAACAGGAGTCCAGTGTGCATTTAATGCAAGGGGAAGAAGGATTTGGGAATGGTCTTGCTTGGGATGCCAACTCCAGTGGAAGGATGACACTACCCAGGATGGCAGGCTGGAACAGGGTGGTTACAGAGTGTGACCAGAGGTCCCAGCTCTAGAATTTGAGCTGTGGGGACAAGACAGCCTGCATTTTCATCTTAGGGACCTGCTTCTGACCTGCATTCAGCTGCTGAATTGGTCTTACAAGGAGACTTCCCTCTCTGGATTATCATCTTGTGGTTCATCTGCCTTGACTCAAGTGGGCATCATTCCTGGATCTTTCCCTTACCAGAGCACAGTGGGCGTGGGCATCTTCAGCATCTCTAAATTCTCTGCTGGTTTTCTCCCATGCAGTACAACTTCACCCATGCTTTTATCTGCTGTTGTCAGTATAGACAATGTCCCCATAAATATGAATAAACCTCCTGAAATTGTGTTCTTCAAACCCTCTTGCAGCAAACCTTGTGCTGGAATGAAGGCTACTGGTCAGAAAAAAAAAAAAAAAATTAAAAAAATTTTTGTGGCTAACTCCTGTCAGGCTGGATGCTCCCCTTACCCCAGTCTCACAATATGGAGGCAAAGACCATTCCAGAGACCTCTGTGCCAATATTTTCTGCAACAAGGTGGCTGGCAAACACAGCATGTATCCTTGCCCTGTTCTGTTCAGCCTTGGCTGTGAGCCTGGTGGGCACGGAGCTCACACAGTGACCAGGAGAAGCCAGAAGCAGGTCAGCTGCTCGTGGCCAAAGTTGCAGCTCATCCACCCTTCCTCAAGCACAGCAAATGCACAAGCTCCTGCCCTCTGAAAGTTCTCTGGTTTGGCTTGGATCCACACTCGGTGTCAAGACTGGGTGTCCTGTGAATGACAGGAGAGGCTGCACTTGGAAAGATGCACTCCACTGTCGGTGACAGATGGGATTCAGAACAAAGGACCTGTCCCAGCCACCGCTTTTCCCTTTTCCTTTCCCTTCGCGGGCTGTCTTCACCTGAGGGAATATTGCTGACGAGGACAGTTTGTGTGCTCTGCTGCCTCCTGGTCTGTGACAGAAAGTGTTTGCTCACTCCCAGGCACAGCTTGGAGCTGAGAGCAGCCCTCAGTGGATAAACAAACCTGCAACTGCGAGCAGAGGGCTTGCAGCAGCCACTGCATTCACATCCTTAAATACACCACTGGATGAATTCCCACTAGACCGTGGTGTGGAAGGGTGATTATGGACAGGGCTGGGGAATGATGGGCCTCAGACTCCAATGGGGATTCAGGAAAGGGGTTACAATTAATGTTTGGCCACTGACTTGCTGCCAGCTTGCTTGAAACTGGGTGATGATGCCTGTTTACGTAGAGTTTGGGGATTTTAATTGATCCTCCATATGAATGCTCATCCAATCCAATCCCAGCTTCTAAAAAACAAACAATTTTATTAAAAGTCTGAAAAAATATACTGTTTTCAAAGCAGAAGTCTGAGAATTGGAAGGAATCTGCACTTTCCCCTTTCTTCAAAAAGTGTGGCAGGTGCTGAAGGGTGTGGAGACATTTGGAAATGTCACTACAGTGCTCACTAATGTCTTGGAAGTCATCAGGCAAAAAGAATGAAGCATTTGTTTCCAAAAAGCAGTAAACCACAAGATACTTGGTGCTTGGCTGTCAATGGGACCTTTAACATGATTCTCCACATGCAGTCCATGAAGAGCAGCACACCACAAGTACTGGCAACTACAGGTACAAATCTAGAGATTTTAAAATAAGAAGCAGTGATTTCTTTTTGGAGGGAAATTGAAAGCCCATTTCAAACCCTTATCTTTATTTCTAAACAGGCATTGAAATACAGCTAAAAAAGCAAAACTCACTTTGCCTGAAGTTAGCAGCAAAGGCTCCTACGGTGGGTCTTATGGCAGGCAGGGATTTGATGCCATCTGAAATACGCAGCACAGTTCACAGGGAACACTGTGAAGGATTCTTACATTAATAAGGCCAGTCTGATTCAAAGCTTGACAGATTAGATAACAAACTTGCATGGAATAAACCTCAAGTAATAATTTTTTTCCTGCTCTACTAAACAAAACAACAAGGCAGAAACAGAATATTTCAGCTTGCAGCAGGACAGGCTGAGCAGGTTTTTTGCTATTTAGCACCAGACTTTTGAACAAGAGGAAGTGATTTATTATCTCAAACAACCAATTGATCCCCTTTCTCTATCAAAATGTATTATCTGCTCGTCACTAAAGGGTGTTTCCCATCCACAGTGAGTGGAGACTCTGTCAATATATATACCCTTCTCAGTATGTATATTTTTTTAAACCACCTTGCCAGGAAGCAAAAGGAAATCCTGAGCTCCCAGGGGCAGTGTAGAACCCAAAGCCTCATTGAATTGTTTAAATTCAATGTGTATCACCGGGGAGTCTGCAGAATACCCATGGTTTGAAGCCCACAGTGCAAACACTATGGGTTTTCCCATACCCATGTATCCAGATTAAACTTAAAGGGATCCTTCATGTATCATTTTATAAAGTACATCTTCCTGTCATAGATACTGGGTCTCGGTTTACAGAGCAGTTTAGCCAGGAACTGGTGCCCCTTGGAAAATTGTTTTCTTCAACAGATAAAGGACATTGTAATTTATTAGATTCCTGTGAGGGAATGGCAACAGAGCATTTTGCAATGATTCAGCAGTGAAAAATTAACTCTGGTTATGTTGCTGGTTTAGTGACAATTCCAGGGTTGTCAAAACCACTTTTGATTCCTCTGACACGAGGTGACACCAGCTAATCATTATGTAAGACTCACATCCAAACCCTGAGCCTGAAATTGAATGAGGACTTATAAATAATGTATCAATAAGGTAAATTATGCAAGAAATCATTCCAGAAAGTGTCTGAACTCATCAACAAATTAGATAACAAGGAGGTCTTTTTTCTACTAACTTAAATAAGCAAATTGAAATGGGATTTCTTCAAGAGCCTCCTCAGCGCTTTCTTGGGAGCTACATGCGGTTTCTGAGTAATTTCTTTAAAGCCAGGACTTGCAAAGGCTGGCACCACTAACCGACCCAGCAAATCCCCATTTTGTTTTCTCTCATGCTTTGCACTTTAATGCTCTTCTTTGGCTCTGTTGGTGGCTGGCCCAGCTGTCATTGCAGGGGCATCAGTGTTTGTTCCCTCCTCCCCTTCTGCAGGAGGAGGTTGCACAGGGGAGGTGGGAGCATCTCTAGAGCACCACAGTCTGAAGAGGCACAGGGATGGAGGTTTGTGCATCAGCCTGTGTGCTCTCTGAGGTGGTGACAGGCTGAAGGCTGCAGTGCTGAGGGGGCTCTTCAGTGACCTTGCTTCTAGCTTCAAGAGTCATTACCATCACACAGGATCTCATCTCTAAAAGCCTTTTTAGAGAGATTTAAGCATCTTGTAGGTTCACAACCTTATCTCCCTTTTGTATTTAGAGAGAATGATCATTCCTGCTGCCCTTTATTAGAGGAGAAATTCAGTGCTCATCTCTGCAAACCATTCTGCACAGTGAGCTTGGACTGCTTCTCGAGGCAGACAGTTTAAAATACTCGGTAAAGATAATTTCCAGGTCTCAATTAATATATTTAGTTTAAACACTCAAATTACTTCTGTTAAACAAATAGAGCTACTGTTGTTACAATCCCAAAGGGAGGTTGGAAGTTCAGGTGTGTTTCTCCTTAGTCTACTGACAGAAATACTCCAGCTGACTGCTGACACTGAAAGGCATCTGTCCTAAATTAGCAGTGGGTACCCAAATCCCTCTGCAGCTTAGTGCAGTAACACCCCACATACTGTTGTGTATTCCAGAGATGAGTGTAGGCTGCTGTGCAATGCCAGGATGGAGCAATGTCTCCACTTCTGACTGCGTTTCCTGGAGGAATGGAAGTTCCATGTCTCCCCAGCCACCCCGAGGTCACTCTGCTAGGCAGGCTTTAAGAGAAAAGAGGGAACTTATTTGACCAGAATACAAACTAATAAAATTATTATTATTATTATTATTATATTTAGGGTTAGATAGCAGATTCATCTAGTCAATTGTAAGCAAGTGGTCCTCCATGCCATCCCAGACATCTATTTTAGGATAAGAAAAAAACATACTGACTCTGCAGATAATCCAAGGTGATTAGCTCAGATTTGGACAGTGAATTTTTACCAGAAGAAAACAGGTGAGATGAACCAATCCAAGAGGATAGAACAATTGTTCATGTGATGAGCAACTAATGATGATGAAAAAAACCAAATTTTGGCCCAACATCTCATTTCAGTGGCCTGCAGCTGGCAGCCTTTTCCTAAATATTCAAGCAGAAAGGTGTTGTCCTAGGTTTTGCATTATAGATGTGTGGCTGAGCTGTGCTGGTCACCTATAATCATATTTCTTTCACGACGTGCAGTGCTCTCAGCTGCACACACTGACATTATTGAAGCTACTGGAATAATGGATGGCAGCAGGGGAAACATTTGTGCTAAATGGCCTGTAGTAATTGTGTCACTGAATGGAGCTAATAATCATCACACCGTGCTGCAGTGTCTTGGAAGAACATCTTCCCAGCTTATCTAATACTATAAAAATGGGATTCTTAGGCTTACTGAAGGCAGATTTCTCCTCATCTGTGAATTTTATTTGGGCAGGATGGATGTCCTGATTTACTGTTTCCATCTCATCTTTGGCAGCTTGCTGCTGGTCTGGGGAGCAGTGGAGCACAACCAAGCCCACCCACAGCCTTCCAGACAAGTATCTGCACTGTTACAGAGGTAATGCCAAACAAAATGTAGATTCCAAATCTTTTCTCAAACTTAGTTCATGCAGCATAACTCTGATGACTTTGATGTAGTCACACCTGATCCACAACAGCAGCAACAAGTAGAGAAAGAGCTGTGATACATAAAGGATTCATTTTTTTCCATCTGCGTTATAAATTTCATTTAATTTATCTGGAAATCCATACTGATTCACAAGACTGAGCACGGTCTTGGTTTCTCAGTTCCCCTCAGACCTCAGCAGAGGGTGCTCAACAGCTTAGCCCAGAATTATTCTTTGTAAAATTCCTCCACTGGGATTTTCCAGATTTTCTCTGCAGCAGCCATTTGAAAAGTGTTGTGTTCAGTGACTGAACTGCAAGGTGATTGTTCAGAAAAATATTGCACTTATTTGTAAAAATGCACTGCTTATTTTAGTAAGAAAGGGTTGCCCTTATAAACAAAGTCATGGTCTAATGGGGACTTCTTTTGAGTGAGAACATTTGGGACCAAAAGATTAGAATAGCTTCCAGTGTAGGAACTCCTCAGTTCTGAATATCAGTTTGTTTTGCAAAGGAAAAACTGCCAGACTGACAATAGAGTGCCTTTTAATAACTGTTCTTTCTCCAGAAACTTTAAATGGAAATGGTAATTGTTTTCCTAATTCAAAAGCCTCAATTAGCCTTGGTGTAAGAAGAACATAGAAGTGAAGACCCAGCCTCTAGCTCAGTTTCCATTCTTCAGGGTGTGCAGAGACCAGCTGCAGAGATCTGAGACAATTCCAATGGCTTAAGAGCAGAGCAAATCCATACGAAGATGACTCTTCCATGTTTTCACCTCAGTGTATAGATATGACACTATTTCATTTTCTCATTAGTCTCCTTTTGCCATTATTTCCTCTTTTCTCTCCTACAAGAAAAACAAATAACTTTGTTCCTGGAGGCAAACAAATAAAATTATTGCAGCTGTGTTTTCAAACTGTAAGTCCAGCACAATCAGCTCCCATGGGAGTTAGTTGACCACTGTAAATAGTAATTCATTAATCCAGGTGTGAGCAGCTGAAATAAAAACATTATGGATTTGCTTCTCTGATTCTGTTGTTGATGTTACTAAAACCAACTCTTCATATTTAGCTGCATTTTTAAATAAAACTCACATGATTGTGAGAAATTACCAAATGGAAAGTATTTTCCAGTGAAAAAAACAGTCTTGAAACAGGTTAACTGCCAAAAAAATGAGAACCACAACATTTCTTTATGTATTGCAAGCAAAAAAGTGCCCTTCCAGGGTTTCAGCTCTTTCCTGAACTTGATATCTGGGCAGTGGGAATGGAAGCATTTGTTCCAGCTGAACAGCAGGAAACAAGCTGAATTTATCAGCAAAGGAGAAGCATGAGCTTAGCTCCACATTAAATCTGCTTTCCTTGATGTCAGGCAGCTACATGGCTTATTGCCAGACCGTGCCAGCTGGCCTCCAGGCCAGACTGTGGGTCCTCTGCCTCCTCCCAGTACCACTGACTGGCTCTGTAACTCTTCTCGTGCCCAGGAACAAGGCTTCAGGTTGCTTTAACTTGCTTTTTTTTATGATGAAAGAGCATAGAGGTGAGTGTCAAGGGTAAAGGACCTGTCTCCAAACCTCTGCTCTCTATCAGGTTGTGCTCCCTTAAGAAATTAAAATAAAAATATATAAAAGAAGGAGACACAACATAGAGTCACTACAATCACAAAAGAAGCAATGGTCCTTGTCACAAGCAGAACAAACCTTACAGACATAGATTATGGTTCTGCTGCTAAATAAAGCAGGAGGCAGAACAGCTGACCTCGCCCACAAGCACACTCCATAGCTCTGTGCCCGCTGTGGTGGATGGAAGTTACATTTATTACTATTTACTGTGTCTGTTGCAGCTCAAAACATGTGAGGGCTGTCGCATCCCATGAGGCTGTTGGTTTGGTAGCACGAAACTCAGCACAGGTGTCGTGAGTTGTGGATATGTGTGAGACAAAGCATCCAGGAAGAGCTTTAGAGGATGGTATAGAAAGGCAGGACCCAAACCCAGTTTGATCTTGATCATACAGCCCAACAGAATTCTTTATTCCCCTGATGTATGACTTCCTCCCAGCCTTGCCTAGGCTTTGTCTGGTCAGTGGTACCTTGAGATGGGTTAAAACTGCCCTAGGCATATCCTAGCAGTTATGTAGCATGAAAAATCAGTGGTACACAGCCCTAGCTCGTACCTTGGCCTGATTTTCTAACCAGTGTGGTTGTATCCACAGAGAAGAAGGAAGAAGATCTGGAAATGGGAGTCCTTATGCTCACTGCACAAAGGAAAACAAATTGGGCATGGGTAGAACAAGACACAGGTGAAGCAGTGGATGAGAAGATCAACATGTGGTTCTCCTCATCTCCTGAAGACAAGGTAGAAACAAAACATGCAAAAGAAAAGGAGTTGTGTGATACATAAAAGAGAAGCATTGGGTGAGATGAAGACAATGGGGTAGTGGAAGCCAAGGAAAGCAAAATGCTTTGGTGAAACAAGTGAGTAAATTTAGGAAGAAAAAATAAAAAGAGATACTGAGAACAGAAATCAGAATTTCCATCCCCAACCACCTGTTTTCCTAATTTTGCATTAAATAGAGAAGGTGCTTACCTTCTCTTCCCTCCACCCTGCCTACCAAATTCATCAGTCACACTGTCTTCCCTTCCATCCCCTTTGGTCAGGAAATTGAAAAAGTCATTGATGTGCAGACCTCTCTTTTTCTGTGAGTACAAAACTGTACAATAGCACTTATTCAGCAATATGCTTTCTCCACAGATCCTGTGTTCAACGATTTCATTAGTGCATGATGCAGTTAGTACAGAGTAAAGTAACTACACAGGAGGAATGTTCCACAGCTAAGGAGGTACAGATGCATCTGGTAAATTCCCCATCTGGTCCAGTAATGTTGTTCAGTACCTTTTTTTTTTCTTTTCTTTTGGTAACTGAAAAATCAAATTGTGAATAAGCTGAATTTCCTGTATTTTAGATGCTGTACATCAATCCATAGAAAAGTACAAGCTGAGGATATACAGAGGAGGCAGACACCAGAGTGAGGCATTTGTCAAATTATGCACCTGCTTCCTGGCACATTGTCAAACCTAGAGGGTGCAAGAGTAAACAAATCTGAACAATAACTTCCTTCCCCCACGTTAGCTGTGTACTAGTGCTGCAAAAGGTCCTGGCAGGAGAAAAATCTACTAGAAAAAAGATCTGGAACAACTGATGTCACAAAGGGGTTGGACAAGGGTTTTGTGACTGTGAGTGGCCACATCCTCTCTTTCAAAAGGCTGCCCCTAATCTGATGGTGCAGAAAAGTAAGAAACTGCAAATATTTCCAAGGTGGGTGTCAAGAGGATGGTTCCAGGTGTGAAACCATTTTCAGAAATGGAACCAAAACCAAAAGGAACACTGCAAAATTTAGCACATCTGTTGTGGTGAAATACTGACTTGGGTACCTGGTCTACAGTGATCTGGTAAAAAGCAGAGCTCTCTTGGGTTAAAAATTTTGAAGAGGGTGACAGAATTTGATTTGCACAGAGATTAAGATGCTTGTAAGTAACGAGAAGAGGAGGCATTATAGGACATTTTCACTGTTTAGTTTTGGACTTTACCTTCCTAGGCAGGAATGATCCCATTTGCTCTGCTGAGAGCTCCTCAGCCAAAAGCTCCCGTCACATGACATGGGACAGATCAAAGGCTCATATCCCTTGTTCCTAGCATAGAATAGAATAGAATAGAATAGAATTATAAAATAACAGATTATTTTCAGTTGAAAGGGACCTAAAATGATTGAGTATTCCAACTGTCTGACTGCATCAGGGCTGGCCAAAGGTGAAAGCGTGTTAAGGACACTGCCTCTTAAAATGCTTGGGGCATTGACCACCTCTATAGGAATGCTGTTCCAGTGTTTAGCCACCCTCTGGATGCAGAAATGCTTCCCAGTGTCCAGTGTAAACTTGCCCTGGCACAGCTTTGACCCATCCCTGCACATTCTATCACATCCTATCCCTGCATCCCTGGGAGAAACAATGAAGCTGACTCATATTGGAGCCACTGGGCACAAGTGCTGTTGGTGTTGGTGGAAGGTCTTTCACAGAGCATGTCCAGAGAAAGGCAATGTCTTCTGATGCTTGAGAAGGCACAGAAGTGCAAACAGCCATTTCACTAAAATGTAGTTCTGGTTCAAGGCCTAAAATCAATGAAGGGATTTTCACAGTGTGCTCCACAGGACTTTTAGCATATGCTGTGTTTGGGATAATTACACCATTTTGAAAGACTGCACATAAAAGAAAAGTGTATTTCTGTTGAAACTCCTCAAACTTAGCAGAAACTGTATGGATAGATGGAACTGAAACAAAGAGTTATCTTTCATGCATGAAGCCATCAATACAGCTGACACTTCAGAACAGTCTGGGAGAGTCTGTGAAAATGGCTATACAGGTGCAAAAGTGACTAAGTACTCATTCAGCTGCCACTGCACGAGAGTACAGCAACCTGTAAGTTCCACTGCTCCAAGAAATGGACAAACACCTGTTTTATAGGCCTTGATGGGAAATAAAGGGCAGGGATGCTACAGGTACTCACACCTTCCAGTACCTAGGCAGTCACATTAACCACAAGGTCACCTTCATATTTTTTGCATCTTTGATGTGTACAAGAATGTTTGACTTGGTTGCGACAAAAGGCTGACCAGAAGTGTGAGAACTCAATTTCATTCACAGAAAATACAATCCTCTTTTTTTGTTCTTCATCTAGACCCTCCAAGACAATAAACAAACCAGAACATGCAGAAAGCAAGAGTCTTGAGGCCAGGATATTCACCTGGGAAGTAAACAATCCAGATATGAATCCTACCTGGGAGATTTTAGAGAGTGGATTTGAACCAGCTTGTATGTGACCAGTGCTCAGCCACTGACAAGGTACAGTTATCCATCACTAAGCAAATAAATATCTCAAATCAGGAGAATGCATATCTTCACCACTTCCTAACCAAGGAGCTGTTTCCTCATCTGCTGAAGCACCGCTGATCTCATCTCTCAAACCAGACAGGGCAGGGGGTCTCACTGTGCAGTGCCATGTGTGTGGGCTCCATCCACAGGTATCCCATCCATGTCCTGGAGAGCCCAGAGAGCAGTCTGGAATGGCAGACACTTCATCTGTGGCAATTATAACCTGTGAATGTGTTGGGTCTGTGCTGCATCATCTGCTCCCGAGGAGGATGTGCATGGAGCAGACGGAAGCAAGGGCAGCTCTGGGCAAAGCTGGAGCAAAGCAGGGATTCAATCAATGTCTCCCTGGTCAGGCTTCCTCTCACTCTACACATTGATTACACCACTGGCTGGTCTGTCACTCAGCCCTGCCTGTTAGCACAGGGGTCAGGTGTATTTTTTTGGTGAGATACCACTTGTTTTGTAATTTGACCATTCAACCCCCACACACACATTTAAATAAACAAATAAATAGCTTGGCTCTCACTGCCCTGCACCCTCAGCCAGATTTTGACAGCTACACAAGGCAGATGTGAAGTGGCACTGCTTGGGAGACAGAGGATGGGGAGGGTCAAAGCCTTATCCTGAGTGATGGAGGCTGGCCTATCTCCACTGAAGGCAATGTGTAGCTGCAATGATGGAGTCACTGACAGCTTCTGTAAGCTGAGGGCCTGCTGGCAGCTTTCTGTGCAAATTAGTTATCAAGTGCAGTCCATTCTTCTAGACCTTTCTGGAAATAGTCCAGATGGCTTTGGGGGTCTTTGGTGGTCTTGATCACCCCTACAGTCCATGCACACTTCTCAGCCTCATTCCTGCTCTTGCCTTGTGCTATGTTGTGCTTATTTCCAGGAGCCAGAACATGTATATTTGTCCCAGAAGAAATACTCCCCTATCTCCATATGTCCCACATCCTGTTCTTTCTCGCAGTGTGTTATTACCTACAATTCTTGGTTGGCTCCATGGTTATCTGTGTTTGAGACATACACATCATCCCCCTTTTCTACAAGGCTTCTACAGGGGTACCTGAGACATTAAATATACCCAAGCATTCACCACCATGAAGTGATGCAGTTGGTTTTATCTTCTTGAGCTGATGTTGGTAATTTTAACACATAGGGAAAGTTTAAGCTCTCACCAGAGCCTGAAACAGCAAGGTCTCCACCGAGTTGTGGTGTGAGATGCACTGCCTACATGCACAGCAGCCAGGCCAGGATCCCTCTGTGTGGCTGAATTCTTCACAAAACCCAAGGGGACAGACAAACTGCTCCATATCTCCCTCTCCACCACCTGTGGTTACCCCAGAGGGTGTCAAACACAGCACCAGCACCAGGGGGAAGGGAGCTGCCCACAGTCTAGTAGAGTTTCCAAACAACTCTTCAAGTTCATCTTCTTGGGATTGGGCTTCTCGATGGTTCAAGCCAGGAGTGGTTCTCTGTGACTTCAGCAGCTCACTGAACCCTGATAATGAAGGAAAAAGAAAGGGAATATCTTTATCAGGAACCAAAATACCCTGTGCAAGGAAAAGATACCTGATACAAGAGAGCTTTCCAATATCACTGATGAAGGGCTAATCAAATCCAATAGATGTATCTCAGCCCTGGGGAATTTCAAACTGCAAACATAAGTGTATTCCTATAGTTGGGGAAATTAGGAGTGGTTAACAAAGGGAAATGTGATGAGCTTTCTCCTTGTTAGAGTCCTTAAACTGGGTTCAAATCTGGAATCTCAGCTCACAGCTACCACAGGATACCTTGGATTTATAGTCACTTATTCTTGTTAATCTTCCAGCCTTGCACATCTTGCTTGAAAGCTATGCTCTATTTCATCCATAACCTATTGGATTCAGCACAGGAATTCCTGAATGAAATTCTATGGCCTGTGTTGTCAGGCTGGATGAACATAACAAACTTTTCTGGTCTTAAGTTATTTGTGGGACAATTAGTGTAAATCTGAATAGGTTTACTAAAGTCACTGGAATTCTGTGGATTTACATCAGCCGAGAACATGTCCCGGTTTTAATTTCTTCAGTGGTTTGAACCAGCATGACAAAACTGGTATAAGCAGAGGGTGAGCCAGCCCATTTTTATCCTGGGAGACAACTAAGGAGCAACCCTTTCTGATCCAGATGGTAATGCAGCCTATTTTAGAAGCAGAGGTTTTTTTTCCTCTTCCACTTTGATTCAGAGTTAGTCAGTCCTTGTGGGGGGGATGAGGCTGGGAGGCAGGTGTGTGAGAAACACATTAAATTATGCACAGCAGAAAATCTGCAAAATGCACTTCAAAAGCTGGAAACTCACCGTATGTGACTGACAATTGCAGAGAGACAGAATCCTAATTTCCAGATTAACTGTTTCATCAATTAAAGCTGCATTTGCAATCCTTTCTCACTTGTCTGCCAATCTGTGACTGCTGCTAATACAAAGCCATCACAATAATGGAAACCAAACTGCATACTTGATGCCATGTGCATATGGCAACCTACATTTTTTCCAAGCACAGTAGTTTCAGCTAATTAGTTTTGTAACGTATTTGCATTAGTTTGTAGAATTCCATGGTTCTTATTAAATAGAGACAGGTAATCGAACGAGAAAATTAAGCAAGCCCTGCTGCATGCTGAGTGTTTACAAAATTGAGAGGGGAAGATTTATGGTTAAGATAATGTGCTAGCTGCTTACACAAGAACAAAACACCTCCAGCTGATCCACCCAATTCTCAACATATTTTGCAAATGTAGTTCAGCCCCCAAACCCCTCATGCATCCAACTCCCTCCTAAGGGTGCCTGGCAGCTCCCTGAGATCCAAGCTCTGCTGTTGCTGTGCTAAGCTGTGGTATATTTTGCCTAAATCCAAGCTAAACTTTTCAGGGGCTCAACTGAGAAGCTGTGATCTGAGGAAGTCCAGCGGCATCTCCTTTGCTAAAAGGAGATGATGTATGGCTGTGTTATTATCAAAATCCAAGTCTGCAAGAGAAGTGGCACTGAGAGCTGTGCCAATGGCACGAACATTCACCCTTGGAAAACATGTCCAGCCCTGCCTTGCTCTCTGCATCCAAACTCAATTACTTTAATATTTCTGCATGCATTTAGAGTCATGCACTGAATTTGTACCCAGAATTGCATCCAGCCCCTCACTTCAGAACACTTCTGAACCTCACCCTTGCAACAGCCCTTTGGCTGAGTGATGGAGCTGTGCCTCACCCGGCTGCAGGTGCATCTGCAGTGTTTCCTTCCCAGCACAGTGGAAGCAGCACGTTTAGTCAGGGTTAGGGGAGACTTCCAGTATTCATGCACAATCAGTTTATGGCCCATTCGTGCCTTCCAGAAGGCACAGAGCTGTAAATGCCAGTTTGGGAAGTCTCCCAGATGGCCACCAAGCCAGACACCATCCAGCCAAAAGCCCAGCACTGACAGCAGATCCTGAGAGGCCCCACACATGCCAACAGCCCAGGCAAGGCTTTAAGCCAGGCTTTGGAGCCAGACCGGTGCTGATCCCCGTCACCTTCCAGCCAGAGGAGGTGAGAAGCATCTCCCAGGGGACAGGGTTCCACCATCAACCTGCAGATCAAACAGGAGGTGTTGGGAGCACTGAGGGTGAGCTGCAACAGCTTCTGCTGGGAATTGAGCATCACCCTGGACACTGAGCCTCTGCTCACGCCTCTCTTGGTGCCCAAGGCCGAATCGGTTCCTTGTGAAGTGCTCCTTCTGCCATTTCATTAAGGCAGTTTTAGTCCCATTTTAAGGAATTATTGCTTTGTTCTTAAGTAATTATTTATATCTACATTTGTATATGTCTCCCTTTAAATTGATTAAGTTTAACTTTTTGACTTTGAATAACTTGTTTTGAACATTTTGTATATCCTGAAGTCCCAATGAAGGGACCCCATGTTTTTTAAAGGAATATCACATATTCTACCACTTTAAAAGATACATGCTCTTTGGCTGAGAGCTAGCAGTACTGAAATTATCTTTTTTTTTTTTAAGTTAATAAAAAGCATACTGCCTGGAATACTTATTTCAGAGCTATATATCTAAGAAATTGTCTGCAGCTCCAACACAGTGAGGTTTGTTAAGGTTTGGCAGGGGTGGGGGAAGAGTGGAGTTGAATTATTGTCAGGACATCTGTGAGAACTGAGTCCAAAAAAGCACCAGACACTCTCATAAATCTAACCATTTTATATGGTATGTCTGGGACTTGTTATTGTCATTATTGTGGTGGGCAGAGTTTTGGGTACATGGTCTTTTTAAATTCTAGAACAGAATCAAATGAGTTGCTTCCTTATAAGTAAGTAAATCACATTCCACACTCTTTGAGTTACTTGAAAACCCACAGGCTCCTGCTGAGATTAAGCCCTTACTGTATAGACAAGTAGCAAGAGATAATACCCATTCTTAGGAATTTATGATCTGCATGCACAAAATGTTAAAGGCTATCAACAGTGAAACTACTCCCATTTTTCATATAGAAAACTATGGCAGAGAGAGCTGAGGGGCTCTGATTTTAATTCCCTCTCTCCGAAGTCCATCTGTATCTTTAAGGTAAAATTCTATGTGACCTCATCAGAAGTCACTCAGTGTGCTCTGAGGAGGGTTGGGGGATAATCCCCTGTTGTGGATGTTATGGAAATACAGTTGCTGCACCTCTCCCAGCTGAGCTGGGAGCCCTGGAAAACACCAGCTGCAGGTGGGACTTGTCAGGATTCTCTACAGCCCAGAAACTATACTGAGAGCATCTGCAGACAGGAACTGTAGAACCAAATACTGTCCTTTGGAAGTCACATTTCTTTATTCATTCATCCAGGCTGGTTTATTTGCCCATTCTCTTTCTCATTGACTCCCCACTTGCTTCAGAGAAAGTCCAAGGGCAGCCTCAGCTCTCCGAGTGCCTGATGTCTGAAGTTATTTCACTACCTAATGTGAGATCCACAACTTTAGAAACCTACATTAGAATTCTCTGAACATCATCTAGTCATGAAATCTTTCTTGATAGTCAGTAGAGAGACGTGGGCATCACTTCCAAATGAAACATATGAGCTGTTTCTCACCTCATCTACTTTGCAATCAGACAAAACTTTCTCTAAATCACCAATTTCTCTCCTGTTGCCATTGACAGACATTTGGTCAGACAGAGATATCTATAATTATGCAAAAAAATTCCACCTGCAAAACTTGTGAAGAATGTGCTCTAAGGCTTTCAAGACCTCAGGCTGACATCTAAATGTACCAAAATACATTTTAAAATCCAGGTTTTGATGCCTGAAGGATCCCCTCTGGCCCTCTCTGGTCTCAGCCAAGCTGAATGCATTTCAGATCTGGACAGGCTGGATGGGTGAGCCAAGATCAGCACTGTGAGGTTCAATAAGGCAAAGTGCCAAGTCCTGTCCTTGGGTCACAGCAACCCCCTGCAGTGCTACAGGATGGGGGAAGAGTGGGTGGAAAGTGGAAAAGGGCCTGGTGGTGCTGGCTGATAGCAGCTGAACATGAGCCAGGTGTGCCCAGGTGGACCAGAAGGCCAATGGCACCTGGGCTGTACCAGCAATAGTGTGGCCAGCAGGACCAGGGCAGTGATTGTCCCCTGTGCTGGGCACTGGTGAGGCCACACCCCAAAGCCAGGGTTCAGTTCTGGGCCCCTCACAACAAGACAGACATTGAGGGGCTGGGGCATGTCCAGAGAAGGGAACGGAGCCAGGGAAGGGTCTGGAAGTGCATGTCCTATGAGGAGTGGCCAAAGGAGCTGGGATTGCTTAGCCTGGAGAAAAGGAGGCTCAGGGGGAACCATATCACTCTCTACAACTCCCTGATAGGAGGGTGCAGCCAGGTGGGGGTTGGCCTCCTTTCCCAGACAAGTGACAGGGCAAAAGGACAGAGCCTCCAGCTGCACCAGGGAGGGTTCGGGTTGGGCACCAAGAAGAATTTCTTCAGAAGAGGGTGGTTAAGCTTTGGAACAGGTTGCCCATGGAGATGGTGGAGTCACCATCCCTGGGACTGTTCAAGAAACATCTGGATGTGGCACTTGGTGCTTTTGTTTATTTGTCATGGTGGTGTTCTGCACTGGTGCAGCCTCATCTCCAGTCGTGGGTGCAGTTTTGGGCACTACAATATGAACAAAAAAGCTATTAGAGAGCATCCAAAGGAGGCCACAAGGATGGTGAAGGGTCTGCAGGGGCAACCTTATGAGGAGCAGCTGAGGACACTTGGTTTGTTCAGCCTGGAGAAGACTGAACTGGGGTCTTCAATATCCTTGGAAGGCAGACACTGATCTCTTCACTCTGGTGACCAGTGACAGGACTTGAGGAAACAGCTGGAATTGAGTCAGTGGAGGTTTAGGTTGGAAATCGGGAAAAGTTTCTTCATCCAGAAGGTAGCTGAGCGCTGGAACAGCCTCCCCAGGGAAGTGGTCACGGCATCAAACCTGTCTGAATTCAAGAAATGTTTGGCCAATGTTCTCAGACACAGGGTGTGGTTCTTGGGGTGTCCTGCACAGGGCCAGAAATTGGGATCTTGATAGGTCCTTTCCAACTCAGCATATTCTATGATTCTGTGATATCCTATGACAAAACCAGCTTTCCTTTCAAGCTTTTTTCCCAGTCATGGGAAAGGGTTTCTGGGTGACCTCAGCAAGCCACAGAGATTTAAAGCTGTCTTTGAACCCACCCAAGCTGAAAGCAGATCTGGAGAGCAGCAGGGTCTCCCATTTGTCTGCTGGAGGTGACACATCCAACCTGTGTACGATCACACTTGTCAGTCAGGGAAGAAGCTCCAGGAAGCCTCTTTCTTTCCATATTGCCTCATTCGTTCATGTTTCTCCCATACTTTGGGGGCAAGTACAAGGAATATTGCACAGTCTACCAGGGGTTGAGTGTCTGAAGGCTTCATGGGACTGACATTCCCAGCCAATAAAACCATCTGTGAGGAGCTTGCTGACAAGGAAAGAGGCAGTCAGCTGCTCTACATCTCTGAACCAGGCAGGAAAAAAAATCTTTTTTACATTTTTATGCCTAATTTATGGAGGAACCTTCTGCACTGCTCCTCTGGAAGTCAGTGATACATCCGTGATATCCCTGGATCAGCAATGCCCGTTGTGAAAGTGAACTACTGCCTTTCCTTTAAGAGCTGATTCAGCTGCTTTTTTAATTCATTCCAAATGTCAGGAGCAAGTTATCCTGGAGCAGTAACCTCAAGAGCACCAGGCCCCACATGCATTATATAGGAAACGGGTTCAAAACAAGTTGGAAAGGAGAGCCAGAATCCTTAGATATAACAGTAAAAGTCCACCAATCTTACTAAGGGTTAGAATACTGTTCCTAAGACTAAAATCCCAGAGGTACATATTAATAAGATTATAGAAATGCAGGACTTAGTAGTACGACACGATACTGCCTTCTAGATGTAATTATTGAACTCATTTGCCTAATTTTCCTGGAATCATAGAATGTTTTGGGTTGGAAAGGACCTTAAAGATCATCTCATTCCAACCCCCTGCCATGGGCAGGGACTCCTCCCACTAGACCAGGTTGCTCCAGCCTGACTTTGAACGCTTGAAGAATTTCTTCCTAATATCTAATCTAAATCTACCCTCTCTCAGTTTAAAGCCTTTCTCTCTTCTACTATCACTCCATGGTCTTCTAAACAGTCCCTCTCCAGCTCTATTTTCATTAGCCCCCTTCACTGGAAGTCTACCAGATGGTCCTCCCAGAGCCTCCTCCAGGCTGAACAACCCCAACTCTCTCAGCCTTTCCTCACAGGAGAGTTGCTCCAGCACTCTGATCATCTTCCTGTCTCTCCTCTGCACTTTCTAGTAGACACTCAATTACCATTTGCAACAACAAAAATGTCTCTCCCACTGCCAGGACCAGATTTCCAGAGCAAGAATGAGCAGAAGAGGTACCGCACCCAGTCTCCCTCCAGCTTCCAGCCTTTGCAGTGTGTGTGGATGTCTCAGAAGCATCAGACCAGTGTGCCTGTTTGAACAGACCTGAGAATGCCTTTTTCAAGAGCTGCTCTTAGTCCAGAAAACTCCAGAGGATGGCCCCCAGCAGTGCCTCCAAATTTATTGTCTACACAGCCAGCAGAACTGCTTGGCCTGCAACTTAATTCCTAACCCCATTAAATAGGTTATTATTTTCCTGCAGGATTTCTTGTGACTATTAAGGCCTCAAGGGAATGGAAGTTCCATCACTAATTTGGAGGTCAGGAGTAAAACCCTTCATTTCCAAAACTGCCACTGCTTCAATCTCCCTTTTCTCTTAGCAGTACTAAGTCCTCACAGCAAGGGGAGAGTCAGCATGTGTGCAAGGTGATCCGTCACCTCCCTCCCCTCCTGCTCAGCAAATCTCACTCGTGTGCACCCAAGAGGGTTAAAAAGCAGGAAACCCAGGTACTTCCAAAGCTGTGAGCTCCATGCAGAAATATCCATCTCTCCCATTTGTAATGCCACCTGAGTTCACACGCCTGGTGGATAGCACAGGCAAATTAAATCATGCAACTTGAGGCATGTCCACAGGAAAGGCTGAAAAATAAATTAGAAATACTCAAAACGCAAAACAAGGTTTAGCCATGCGGAGCTTGAACTGGTTTATTTCAACCTGCTGAGAACCAGAGTAAATTATCTTCCCTGAGATAGTTCATCCAAAGCTGTTCTAAGGATTTCTGCACTGCAAGCACAGGTAACTGTGTGCTGCCTGAGCTCAGGTGTGGGAAGAAAAGCAATAGGTGCTGCCACCCACCCCTGCTCCCACAGGGTTCACAGCTTTCTCAGTCGTAGGAGCTTTACTCCCCAGCATCTTATCTGGCCTAATCGCACAGGCAGTGCCCTTTCCTCCCACTGAAAGAAGCTGACACGGTTTCAGTGCTGGCAGCTGCTCCTGACCTCATCTCAGAGATGGGCAGTGTGAATGCCAATGGGTTCTGCTTGGCAGAGCTCTGTCTCATCAGTATTCCGAAAAGAATCCCTCCAGAAATGCAATACTCTTGTTCTTAACTTCCCAGCAACTCTCTAGAGTACAGTTGCTTGCAGCAGTCACCCAGCTTTCCCTTGGAAATATATTTTGACAGAGGGAGGTGTCAGACCATGAGAATCTTTCCGTGGAATGATCAAAGGGTCTAGGGAGCAGAGACAGAAAAACAATGATGCTTTCTGAGAACTTCAGAAATCATTCTATAACCCTAATTTTTTACAGATACCTCGTAGCATGTGAATGTAATAATTGAAAGTTGTAGTAAATCTGTCTTAATATACTCTAATGCAGGGAAAATACCTAATATATGTGATTATGTAAATACTTACCACAGAGAATTCTGGGGGTTTTTCTCACTGCCAAGTTTCAGACTTTCTTAATAGGAGAGACAAGCAGAGCAATCACCTTGGTACAGAACCTATGGGGCCACAACTCATACCTGCTTATCCAGGGCTAATCTGTCCTCCAGTGCAAGCTCTGGGAGCCTTGCAGCCACGAGAGGGAAGAATTCATCTTCCTAACATTCCAGTATGAATTTTGCCACCAATCTCCAGTGTGTCTCAGTACCTGGGCAATAAAATAAGGATCAGACTTATTTATTCTCATTATTTGTTTGCCTGGGTTATTTAGATTAGAAGATTTTCCGGATGATGGCTGCTTTACTTTAGGCAATGTAGGGCTGTGGTCTCGGCAGGCAGCTCTCAGTTGACAGTAGTATGAAAAAATCACAATAAACCAGAAGGAAGAAATAAGATCAATTTCAGGATGTACAGTCATACCTCTAATATAGAAAATTTGGTTGAAAACAAACTCGGTTTCTATACTGAACTGAAAAAGAGTAAGTGTCAGGCTTGGAAAAATTAAGAAAATATCTCTAAAGAAGCACTTTCATTTTCTGATCCTTTTTTTAAGCACTAGCAATTGAAAATTGTGCAATATTTTAAAAACAGTTAAATACACCTAAAACAGTGGCAGTCCTCTAATAATATTAAAAACTCTTCATCTCATTCTACTGCAGAAAATAAATAAAGAATGCAAGTATTTCAATCATAATGGATTTTTGCAATAAAATTATTATCTCTATTAAAAGATTTTAAGAAATATTTACTCTTTTTCCAAATAATCATGAAGATCAATTCTAACTTAAACAGAGACACTCTCAACTTCTGCCAATTCATTTTGAAGTTGGAGTCAGAGTATGATTTTCACTACAAAAAATATTAAATACATTCATTTCAAAATAGTTTTTCCAGGGTCAAAGAAATGCTTCAGAAATATGAGCACAAAGAAAACAAAAACAGTAATAAAAATGAATCAATGCACTCAAAGAAATTATTAGCAACAACTTTTATTGTCCAAAGGGGTAAGACATAGTTCTTTTTTGATTGAGTTTATTGGCCAGCACTGGAGATAGGAGCCACCGTCATCAGGCCAGGCAGTGATAACAACAATATTAACAGATAACTCATATTTAAGTCAATTCACTCTGTGCCTCAAGAAAAGCCTAATATGATTCTCCTCTCTGCAATTCAGTGTTGACATCAGAACTTCGATGGACAGCTTCAAAAGGCACAGAAACCACCTCACTTCAAGAAAAAAAAAGTGCTCTCAACTTTCATATTGCAGCAGGCATTGGAGCAGGTTCGAGGGAGATGTCGGATCAAAGGACTCAGCCTGAAATAAATAAAAGTTACACAAGTCTTTCCTCCTCCGTAAAACAGCAATTCAAAGCTTGTCTGAATGAAAACGACTTTTGATCTTTGTTATTCGACTGGATTTGAGCTGGTAGGTTTTATGCAGAGTTTGCATCTAAGATCTGCAGTGCTACTTTTGGAAGCAGAGAATGTTTCTAGGCTAATGGGGGCATGTATAATACTCAGTGTAGAAAATATCTACATATAACAACTATGGGAAGGCCCACTACTTCCTGATGGAGATGTTCATATGAGCCATTAAGCAACACATTGATTTCATGTTAGCAGAGAGTTCTCATTTTCAGTATTGCTGTAGGATTTTGGAACAAAGAATTGCTAAGAAATACAGCACAGAAAGATTATTGTAAGATGCTTTTGACACAGACTTCTGTCAGAAATGGTGTTTAACGAGACACATCTCATATATTTCTTTACATTGATTTCACCTGTCTGCTTGTGCTTTATTAATTCCAAGATATGCCTATAAGCCATATGTTTTAAATTAACTCCCTTGTTTGTAATTGCTGTGAACAGATTCCTTAAGGACATTAAAAACATATATTAACTAATGTCTATGTGGTTCTCTTAGTAGACAATTTTTAAAGTGTCACTGAGCTATAAATTCTCCCATAACAGAAATTGTAGTTTTTGAAAGATTTCCTGTGGGACACTTTTAGCTTTTGCCTGATGAAGGTAATAAATAAGATAAGTAATAGTCATAAAGGGTAAGTAGTAGTCAAGAGGAAAATGCATTTGAGTGTAAGTATTGCACTAATGGGCCCCTGATTGAACTGCAAAGACCTGTTGGATGTTACAGGTTCAATCCTTGCTTGCAGATACAAGTGTAACCTGCTCCCAGCCCAGCAGCCTCCGGGCTGTTCCCCATCCCCTGCTCCAGTGCCTGATCAAAGGCACCAGGACAATGTCTGCAGAGCAGCAAATTAAGTGCTTTGGAAGGAAAAGACATCTGGATTTCTTTGGGAAGCAGGATCAGTATTTACCTGGCCACCACTCTGAGTGGTCCTGAAGGTGGTTCAGAAGCACAAGATTTCTCTGAATCCCTTGGGGTGAAAGGATCTTCTTTGAGAAAGTCAAGCACATCTTTGAGAAAGTCAAAGACTTAAGTTTTTTCTTCTAATATGAAATAGTTTTATTTTATATTTACTTGAAATTTCTTTCAGATGTCTCCAAACCAATAAAATCCAAAGTCATGCTAAGTGCAAATGAAACTTTTGCCACAAATCAAACAAAATGTTCTCAGCAGATCTCATATAATTTAACTTTTTTCAATGTATCGATTTTTTCACATAAAAACTTCCATTCACTCCATTATTTTTATTGGGGTTTTTGTTCTTGCTAACAACCCCAAATACCACAATGTCATTTCACAGATCTGATTCAGCTTTCCACAGAAAAAAAACAAAAATCAGTTACACCAAATAATGACAAATCAAACCTATGCTTTTGTCAGAATATATATTTTAATCTTTTAAACCACTAAGCTAATTCACTTTTTTAGGTTTCAATAGGATTAATTGCACTTGAGAACAAATGCTTACAAATGTGGCTGTGGTATTGTCCCTAAGATGGTTCAGTTTATGACCTGGACATGCACCTTGTGACATGCAACCAAAAAACAGATGTCAGGAGCCAGATTATCTTTCTTTTTATAGACAAGTTCTCCCCTCCCCAAGGCTGGTTTTCTCACTCCTCATGCAAACATGTTCTCATGCAAGTCCGCTCTTCTAGATCTCTCTGGAAATGGCTTGGAGCACATTCAGGGTCTCTGCTGATCCCAATCCCACTCTACTGGTCTTGCCCACTCCTTGGCCCCATTCCTGTGCTTGCACTGCTCTGTGTGGTGCCAGCTCCATGGATCAAAACAGGGAAGTTGATTCCAAGAGAAGTGCTGCCTTACCTCTGCACAGCCCCTTCTCCAGCCAGATCCTTTTCTGGCTTGCCCTTTTCCACAGCAACCATCGGTGTTTGAGACATTGCAGGGATTTAACTCTGCATTGCCCAGGCTTCTATACCCACTCTAGTTTTTTCACAGTGTGCACTATTTCTGTTTAGCACTTGATTGGCATTTGCTGACAGCTTTGCTGCAACAGATCAGCAGAAACAGGTGAGATTTCTGAGGGAAGGTGAGAGACAAGTTAAATTAAAAATAACACCTGTAGGAGCAATGAAAACCTTTCATCTCCCCTCACTGAATCCATTTTTTAAGATGTTAATATGTATTCTCTAAAGAGGTGTGAGTTTCAAGAAAAGTATTGTAAGACTGAGATTTAAAATAGTGTCTCTGTGTTAATATTATCATTGTTCAAATTAAAAATTCTACAATAGGCTGACTTGATAAATAAATCAAGCTATGTTTAAACATGAGCAAAAATACTCAGGATATACTAATTTTCTCTTCCACTTTCCAAGTCGATTGCACATGTGCCAAATTATTTGCCATCAGTGGAATCTCTCAAGAAATCTGTCCAGGGAAGCAGTGGAATCACTGTCTCTGGAAGTGTTGAAAAAACACAAAGATGTGGTGTTTAGGGCCATGGTTTGGGGGTGGGCCTGGCAGTGCTGGGTTAATGGCTGGACTTGATGATCTTAGAGCTCTTTCCCAACCTAAATTATTCTATGATTCTAAGCATTTTGTCCTTATCCTCAGAATTTTAAAAGTGCTGGAAGTCATGAGCAGACAGAGGCTGTGCGTGGTGTGGTGCAGTAAAGAAAGCATGAAACTCTCTGAACTTCAGAGTCACAACTCATTGAGAAATAACACAGCAAACGAGACGATATCAACTCCACAGCCGTCATCTGCCTAAGTTAAACCTCCAAATTGAGACAGATGAAATTCCCCTCTGGATGCTTCAAAGGCATCTTCCTGTGTTTCTAAAAATGTACTCATGTGCCTGTCTGAGTGAGTGTTTTCTCTACAAATCCCGTAGATTCCTTTTCTCTAGCTAAGCCCTCAGTGAAACCTTAATATGTAGAAATTAATCTTGAGTGGGTGTTATTTGAGATAACAACTGGACAATATTGAGATAGCAACTGAACAATATGATTCCTTTCTATGGCACCCCAAAAGATTGGTTTATTTAGAGGAAAATTATATCCTTGCTATCTTTGTCAGTTGACACATTTAAGAAGCTGCTTCTACAATAAAAGTGCTCCGATGCATGTTTAAGGGTGATGGGAAAAGTATGGTGAAGGAAACTTTGCTATCACAGCTTTTAGTGCAGAAGACCTTGAGATCAACAGTAGATTATTATCTTTATATTTTCAATTTAGCCCTGATCAACAATATTTAGCTCACTTCTAAATCAGAACCCAAAATCTAGCTTAAATGAAAATAAACACTGCTATCACCTTACATCGTGTTGGAGCCTGCCTTGGACAAAAAATTGCACTGAATTGTTGTTATTATTAGATATAACTGAAAGAAAAGAGATCAAAATAGCTGCCTTATTTGGGAGCTGTCTGGTCTGCACTTACTATCTTAATATCTTAATGTAAGTCTTAGCAGCACATATCTCATACTTCTGGTCTGAACCTGGCACATGCTCATTCTACTGCATAAATACAAGGGAAGACATTTGCCTTCTTAGATCAGCAGATAAGGAGCTGGAAGGTCACTGTATTGGTCTGTGTATTTACTGGATTAGCAATTCTGCAGAGTCATCTGAAGAAATGCAGAGAAACTCTTCTATCTTGCTTGGCTTGATGCCTTGCTATTCATAAAAACAGAATTCATGACCCTTTCATTTAAAGGCTTTTGCCTCCTGCCCAAATCTTAAATCAATCCTGTTGCCTCTGAGCACTGCACATTTAATTCTTAACATCTCCTCTTGAATTTGCCTCAAATTCCTCAAAGTCAGCACTGCCTACTCAAGTAACCTCCTTCTATCTCCGTGTCTGAAAATGATAGAAACACATTGTCTAAGAAAGGTTTCTCTTGTATGTCCACAGAAATCACTTTTGGAGTTTGCCAGCCTGTCCTGTGCTGCACAATGTCTCAGGTCCCATAAATCCCAAGGCTTTGGCATTACCATGCAGGAGTAGGTTGCTTTTAATCATTAATGAACCCAACAGATTAGGAATTGCTGTAACATATGGCTTTGAACAGTAGCAATACTAACACACACACAGGTTAGGATGGAACTTCTAGAGAGTGAAGAGGAAATTGTGGCTAAGTGATAAAGAAAAGGAGGCAACCTATGAGATATCTTTGGAGAGAGGTTCTGGCTGTCTAGCTCAGTGTGGGATATCTCACCTCCTGGAGACACCCATTCCTAACAGTTTCTGAAAAGTTTATATGCCTTGTATAGACCAGATGCCTACTTAGAGACTAAACTTAGCTGGGGTTATCCTCCCCCTTAATGAAGGGTAATATTCCATTTAACATGGAAACAGAAGGGATCAGCCATGGTTTCATCCACATTTAGTACCAGGCTAAACACCTTAGGTGCAATAACAGTTGGCACATGTGCAGATGAAGAAAATGAATCATAGAAAGGGTGGTTTGGAAGGGATGTTAAAGATCATGTCACGGGCAGGGACACCTTCCACTATCCCAGGTTGCTCCAAGCCCCATCCAACCTGGTCTTGAACACTTCCAGGGATGCAGCAGCCACAGCTTCTCTGGGCAACCTGTACCAGTGTCTCACCATCCTCACAATGAAGAATTTCTTCCTAATATCCAATCTAAACCTTCTCTCTGTCAATCTAAAGCCCTTGCCCCATAACTCCTTCCCCTCTGTGAAACATCCCTCACAAGATTTCTTGTAGACCCTTTAGGGCTTCAGGTCTCCCTGAAGTCTTCTCTCTCTTCTCTCAGGCTGAACAATCTTTTACTTTCAAGTAAAGGTTTACTGTTTCAATTCACCAGGCCACCTTTTAGAAAAAAAAAAAAAAAGGTTTTTGAAAACTACATGCATATTGTAGGTTAAGGAATGTATTTTTAAGTAAATTATGTTTTAGTGTAGGTTTATTATAATCATTGTGTTCCTGTTTGTAAGGCATGTATTTAATATTTTAATCCCTTTGTGTCTTAACATGCTTAAAATATTGACAAGCTTCCTGACCTAGTTTCATTTACAGAATGAAATGCCATAGTTCTAAAGGAGGAATTTGCATAGAAAGTTTTATTTGGTTCAATTGAGCAACTGAAAATAGGTATTATAAGAGGCAGGACAGATAAGCAAAGTAACAGGTGGGTGATTTGTACAAGTACCTGAAATTAAGGAGTGGAACATTAACCCAGCCATCTGAAAAGTTCCACAGAAACACTGTCATGTAACTTCATATTTTGTATTCCCCAGAAAGGATGAGCACCTGGAAAAAACTGCATAACTCCAGGTAGCTGGAGATTTCTAGAGACTTGCAGCAACTCTCTGCTCCTGAATATCACAGGAGCTCCAGAACAAACCACTGCTTTAGAAATATCCTTGCCTGAAATCCAAAAAATGGATTAGCTGACATGAGTACTTGAATACAGGGATGAAGGGGCTTTTCTGGAGAATCTGTGGAAATAATGCAGCTAAGTCCAAGCACTCCTGATTTCGCTGGAAAGGGAGATGCTCATTTTGGAGAACTTGCAGATGAAGAGAAAAGCAGAGGATAGCTCGGGTGGGCATTCTTCACCATGAGGGTGGTGAGGCAGTGGAACAGGTTGCTCAGAGAGGCTGTGGACTCACCATCCCTGCAGGTGTTCAAGGCCAGGCTGGATGGGGCTCTGACTCACCTGATCTAGCAGGTGGCATTCCTGCCCAAGGCAGGGGAGTTGGAGGTAGATGATCCTTAAGGTCTCTTCCAACCCAAACCATTCTATGATTCTGACATCAAGACTGACCCTTCTATGGGGGTGTCTATATCCACACGAATGCTGGCACTGGAAGTGTCTAAGCAACTTTTATCTGCACATATCTCAACTCTGTTGCTTAAACACAGCTGACCAGCACCATCCAAGACCTCTATGGGCATCCAGGACATCCCACAGGTCTGCCAGATATGTGAAAGGACACACAGGAGAACGAAACCTGACCGGAGACTTTGCTCTCCTGCCCTTCGGTCTCGGTGTGTGGGCAGTTCAGACAAGCCTCGAGGTGAATAAATGTATCTGCTTTCTTTTTACGTGTTGGGCTGTACAAGAAAATAAAGTTGCAAAGCTATGAAAGATTGCTGAAGAAGCATGCCAATAGCTGGCTCGCTTTCAGCAAAACTCACTTCCTTCCTGGTATTCAATTAAAAAAAAGAAAATTACTGCATTTCAAATGCACTCTATTTTAGAAATTCATAAGCAGCCTCAGATTCTGTGACAGTCATGAAATTTGCTTTCCTTATTCAGATATTCCAGTATATTCTGTTCCACAATAAATTCATTAGGCATTTTTTCCATATCCTGTCCAAGTGTCACTGTGCAGCTGAGCTTTATCTGGAATTGCTTTTTCATCTGAAACACTAAAACATGTATAATTTTAAATACTGAAGGAATATTGACTGATTTCAGTAGGATCCTTTATTGTTTAAAATTATGTGTATGCCAAAAATAGGGAAAAATCTAGTTCTTGGCCCCCAACTAGACTTTGTTCCACTGATCACCACCCTCTGGGCACAGCCATTCAGACAGTTTTCAATCCACTGTCTGCTCTCATCCAGCTGATGCATCGACCTCTTTCCTATGAGGATCTTACCACATTTGGCAAATGAAATTAAATGACTGAAGAAAGTGGGAAAAAATGTTTTGTGTATAAAGATCTCGTGCCACACCTCATCTGGTGAGAACGGTGTATCATCTCATTCCATTAAAATCATTAGAATTACTTCTGAACTTCATGGAGAAGAATCAGGTCTTCAAAACTGACTGGGTACCTTGGATATTTGAGTGTGCTGGAGGTCATCATGTCAAAAATGTGGAAACATTTTGCTAGTTCATCTTGTTTCTTTAATTCACTGCATTTTATTATGTAGCATCTCAGATTTATGATCATTATTTAATTGCATTTATTGAAATACTAACCCATCCTATCTGAGAGCTCCACAGTCAGGAAGGACTCAGTTACCAAACCACACTGTAGGAGTATCACATAAAATTCAAACCTGGTCTTGCCAATCCAGATTTGTAAAAAATCCAGCAGAATTTTGCAAGTTCATAGTTAGAACTTAGAGAAGTTAGCATTGAAATGTCGTTTCTACAATCAATTCCTATCAATATTTTAATAAATAAAATGAGACACTATTTCTTTATCAGACCAGCAAAATTTTGAGTTAGACAATGAGCTGCACTTTTTTACTTAACTTTGTGATTTATTTACTTGGAGTAATATAACTGTCTTTGCTTACCTGGTTGTTTGATGATTCTCTATTTTTTTCTAAAACTTTTGTAGCACTGTTTCAAAAGATCCAGCAGCAGTTTCAACTAAAATGTTCATTTGCTGTTTTAAGCAGTAAAAAATTTTCCTCAGCTCTTACACATCATTGCCATTCAAGAATCTCAAAGCCTTTAGAAATTGTTCCATCTCAATTTAATTTATGGGCAAATTAAGACACAAAACAATAAAGTGGCTGGTCCCACACTAACCAGTAGGCAAAGTTGTCAATGGCAGTGATATCTGCTCTATTTCATTGCACAGATGCTTTCACTAAGCCTTTCACTTCTCTTTTTTTTAATTCCCAGGGAATAGTGGAAGGTCCCTAAGGACTTCAGTTGTGTTATTATGACACCCTGCTTAGCTGTGTTGGTCTCAGGAGGGAAACTTTTATGTTCTGTGCACTTTCCTGCAGCTTGTATGAGGACTGTGGATAATCCAGAGGGAGCATTTTTCAGGAGCAATTTCCAATTCTCAGAGTAAGGATAGTATTTATCACAGATGCCACCTAAAAAAGCCTGGCAGGTAGGTGGAAATGTACACAATTCAATATTAAGACACCTTAGGTGGCTTTCAAAGACACCCAGCATCATGGAAGGACATGGAAGGCGCCAGCCACTGCATAGTTGGCATTTGTGGCACAGGACAAGACCTCCAGGAAAGACTTCTCCGTCTGGAGTAACAGATGGGGACATCTTAGGGCATCCTAAGTGACATGAGACATGTGTTTAGACATTTATACCACAGCCCCAGTCACTGGGTACATAAATCTCTCCAACTCTGCTGACTCCAGCACAGCCAAGATACCTGGGGAGCCTACATTTACCCCTATTTAGCTTAGCTAAATTTAGACGCTAAACTTCAAACTGTTTTAATTTAGTTTAAATTTCAAATGAAGTCAGCCCCCTAAATCATTGCACTTGATATGCCAAGCGCATTTGAAAAAGGTCTGAATGTGATTTCTCCAGAGAAAGGTGTTTCTTTGGTAAATTGTTTTGGAACCGGTTCAAGTTTGTGAATGTTTCTGGTGGGCTGATACATAACTTTTCTTTATTAAGCATCACAGTTTTTCTTCTACTTTTAACTGTGCTCCAGATGTTCCTGACAGCTGCTAGAAGACTACACCATCTGAACTCTCATCAAACACACACACACAAACAGCTATAGGGGAAAGAGTTCTTCTGCCTGTGTGAGGACATGTGCAATATGAGCATCCACATCTGAGTTAATCACTCCCTTTTCTAGGCCAGCAAAAACCAGTTCATAGAGAGCCCTTGGCAACCAGATCTAACATTGCAGTTAGTCTTGCTCTGAGCAGAGGGATGCTCTAAATGACATCCAGTAATCAGCTCCAGCCTGATTTTTCTCAGTTAATTTTTCTGGTATTTTCTCATAAATATGCACTTAATGGCCTGTGAGTCATCTGAGCTGTTTTGGACATTTTAAGTTAGGAGGAAGGAGATTGGAAGTACTTGCTTTTCTCTATTGTCTATAAAAGAAGCCTAGAAATTCAGCTCAGATGTAGACATTTAAACTGAAAACATTTAGATTCATTAGATTAGCAGACTCCTACAAGCATTCTTCGGAGCAGTGGGTGGACAGACAATGTTCTGACTCTCTGAGCCTCTGCTTAAAACTGATACAATTTGAAAGACTCTGGTCTGTATTTTTCAATAACATTATGTAAGATAAAAACAATAGCTTATTATTTTTAATGCCATTCTCAGCTATGCCCTAACTTAGAAATATTGAGACTAAAAGCCATGGAGGAGCTGGTTCAATAGCTCTGCATTTCCTGGCACAGTCTTGCATTTCAGCCTCTCAAGCCCTATGGCATCAGCTGACTGTGAGGGAGCTCACTGTTGTGGGAGGCAGCTGACATCTGTGCTACTGAACTAATTAGTGACACTGCCTTAACTGGCCCAATATGACCACAGACACGCTATTAAATTCTCATTTAATAAAAAAAAAAAATTAAAAATGGGCAAATGCAACCAAATTGCTTATTATGGATGGTGTGCAGTATATAACAACTCCTCAGCATGCACAGGAATCACATGGGGAAATACTGGGGGTTTCCACTAAATGTATTGGACAATCAAGTCCCAATGCCCAGCCCCTGGCAGTGCTTAATTTAAAACTCCAAATATAGCTGTAAAATACCCCGAGGTTTCATCCACGAATTATCACTGCAGCTACAGATGAGATCTCTCATTTGTTAGGAAAACAAGTTTGGTGCATACTTAGGCAAATCTTTCAGTAATTTCAAAGAAACATTCAGTTGTTCAGAGAAGAAGTCAGGGACATAGAGTATGAATCAGGAAGTACATTTCCCCAGGATCTTCCAAAGAAAAATGTTTCTCTATAAAGTCATAAAATGCATCTTCTGCAAAGAGCATAATTTCTTTGCAATATCTGTTATTGAAATAGCCTAAAAATTGGGAGCTTTTGGGTATGTGTTCTAGCTGCCATCATGTTTGAACATTCTGTTTCTAATCTAGCTGTCTTAAAGGGTTTAATTGCAAAGGATAGAACTAAATTAAAGATAAACTTTCAAATGCATTTCAGCTATGTGAGGTAATTAGACTCACTGAAAGCAAATTCCAAAATGGCACAGTGTCTATACTGTTAATTACACTTTGCTCACAAATACGAGCTTAATTGTCCATATCAAATGGCATCGTCACGTTTAATTATGTCAAATATTGTAAAATGTACAATAGCATCACTAATTCATGATATGAACTGCGTCCTCCCGAATACAAGAAATGCCATCTCTGGACCAACTACAAAACATGCACATCTGCTAAAGTCAGCAATGTCATTTTGTGGGCATTCATAATGTTCCCTCTCACTGAAGATCAGAGCATTTGAGCGTTTGATGGTCACCTAGAAATAAACGGGGCAGCTCAAGAGCTGCACATTTGTTATAAGATATTAAAAGAAAGGTCAAAATTCAAACCGTTGCAGTGCAGAGAGAGGTATATATCTATAACCATCTGTGTTCATGGCTTTGTAAGAGTCAGGAGCTGATTAGAAGAAAGGGCAAGATAATTAGGATTTCTTGCATGATTACGGCTTGCACAGCCTGTGCTTTATGGCTCACAACCTGGTTCTTGCTATGGCAAGGAAGGAGGGTTCCATACGTGGATCTGAATGCACATAATATCGTACATTCTGGAGAAAACAGCAGCTCCAAGGCTGCTTGGTCCCCCTGTTCAGTGGCAGCTGAATCAAAGCCTCCAGGCACTCTGGGCCAGGGGCAGCCAACTGCTCTCGGTAGAAGCTGCAAGAGCTCCCTCAGTCCCAGAGCCTGTGGTTCCCCTGACCTTGTCCTTGTCCTTCCCTGGCAGCAGCAGACACACTCAGAGGGTTCCTGTGCCACTGGCCCCATGAGGAGCTCCCAAAGCAGAAGTCAGAGGCTGCTGCACAAGATGCCACATCTGCTGGCTGCTGCCTCTGTTAGCTGTGCTGGTGAACCCCAAGGAGCTCCATACATTTTTATTCAGGAAACTTTAATAAAATAGCCTGGGAGCAGGGAACAGAGCCCTGATCATGCCCCATGACCAAATTTTCACTTCTTGTTCTCCCTCTGTCCCCATAAATTTTGTAGTCTTGTCTTCACAGTGTCAAATAGCAGGAAGTAGGGAGTTCCCGCAGATGATTTTAGTTAATAGCTAGCTGGTTCAGGCACTTATAGTTGAAAAAGGACTTGCTGAGCCTTAAGAACTTCAGACTGAGGAGCTCAGATGTCCTTCATCCTAGCTGGAAACAATAACCATTCTTCTAAAAAAAGCAGCTTCCTTTCTCTATTTCCTCTCTGTTCAAATGGAAAAGGAGCCAGCTTGTCTGTATCCAAAAGTAGAATTTGGGTACATGGATCTAACTTTTGTATAGGCACCTAAATCTAAGAGAGAAGAAGGACTTTAAAAACACTGGTTTAGTAAATGTTTCCTGCTTAATATCTTTTACATCAACATACAGGTGTGATGTGTCTGTGTGTTGCCTTCCATTGTACTGGGAATTATTTATATCTAAGGTGGCAGTAGAGTCAGTGACTCCATTCCCCTTTCTGTATTTGGCTTTTACCTGTTTGCAAACAAATCTCATTTGTTCCCTTAATTGTCCCCTGTGCCTACCATGTCACAAGGAAGGAAAGGATTGGACTTAGAACAGGAACTCAAAGAGAGATCAAGTCCTGTAACAGCAACAACAGTTTGGGTAAAAATGTGTTTGCAGGAGCTCATTGATCAGAACTGAGTGGTGCAGTGGGATTAGGATTCCTGAACAAGCACAGGGTAGTAATCTTGACAAGTTATGATGACAGCCTGGAAACCAGTATTGCCAAGGAAAACACATGGATCACATCAGACACAGATGTGGCCAGAGGTTCTAGAAGGAAGAGTGGCAAAAGTGACACCCAGGCAATAGGACCCAGTAAATAGGAAAATAATATTTTAATCATGACAAGAAGGACAATGTTGTTAAAGACTGCATTTAATTGTACTATTAACAGTGGCTACAGGTCTGTTTAGGACTCAAACGTGAAGCAGAAACCAAATACATCATGTTGTTTAAACCACTAAACCACAGATTGCCAGACCCTGGATGAGTTCAACAGGGGAAATAGCCTCAGTACTCTTCTCCTTTTGTTTTATCTTCCTAAGCACTTATTATTTATCCCTACCAGAGATATGCTTGCACTGTGCATGGATTAGCACAGACCAGGGACCATTCCTGATGTTGCAAAGTTTGGACATGGCCACTGCTTTTGAAAAGCAGGGAGTTAGAAGGATTAGCCATGTGAGTGAAAATGAACAGTCCCCACTTAATTTCCTAGCTATAACTCTGGCTAAGGGGTATTTGGCTTGGCCCAGAATGGTCATTCTTACTTTTTAAACTTGTAAAAATCCATACAATCATGAAAAATAGGATGAAATGGACTCCTTTGTGTTACCTACTTTACATTTGTTCCAAGGCAATATCAGCACTACCTGAACCTTTCCTGTTATTATTACACAGTAGTACAATATGATGACATTTCTGCAATCCATTCATCATAGGCTCTTCATGCAGGGAAAATTGCACTTGGAAGAAGTTCTGCAGTGGTGCAGAACTGTGTTTTAATTGCTTCTTTCAGTGTGTTTACCTGTAGGCAATTTCTTCCAAGTCATCTTCTCTGGTGAGCCAGCAAATACATGGATTTTTACAGGATTTTTATTAATGTGATGAAGCTTTGAAAGAGTGCAAGGAGGAAGGTGATGATGGCTGGCTAGGCTTGGATTCAAGATCATGGCTAATGCAAAGTAGAAAAGAAGCAGATATTTCCTAACAAAGCTAAGAACAAACGTGGTTAAACATCCGCTGTGGTTACATAGCTGGAAAAATAAGTCCCTTCCAACTTTCCAGATTTGCTGAGGCTGCCTGTGCTTGCAGCAAGAAGTGGTGAGTGGTCACAGTCCTAAAACCTGCTGTGTTTCATTCTGCTGCTGTTGAGTTCAGGAGAGAAGAGTGATTTGCTCTCTCAGGCCCTGTAATACACACCCAATCTTCATCAAACACTTTTCATTACAGTTTCAGTCTCAGAATGAAAACTGCCTTCAAACCCACAGATTTTCTTCTCCTGCAAAAGAAAAAATATCCTTTCCCTCCCTTTTACCTTGGGAATCAAACCCTTAAAAATCTTTTTTTTTTCATTCCAGCCTACCTAGAAAGGCATATAGAGGCTATTGTTAAAATTTATAACTTAACCATTAAATGAAAGTGATTTAGAAACCAATCATTTGGGAATAGAAAAAAAATCACAGGTTTCTTTTCCAATAACATCTCCAATAACAGCTAGAATTGAGGCCATTGGCTTTGGTGTGCTTTTTCTGCGTATAAAGTAATCAAATCGACATGTTCCTATGGAAAGTTTTTATACTGATGAAACTGCACTTTCTCATTTAAAAAATGCCAGGTCTCCTCCTGAGCACATGGAGTGAAGTTTTTTGCAGCATGGCAAAAGGAAACCATAGATAGGATTATCTCTAGATCATCAGCAGCAGACAGATGCCAAAGATCAGGACTAGTTCCAGCATTAAAGCTTTTACAACATCCTTTAGGAGCTTGTGCTTTAGCAACTCTGTCTTCTCATTTGGCACATGCAGTGCAGTGGGACCAAACCAAACCAAACCCCTTTGTGCAAAGCTCTGTTTACTATACATTCAAGAGACTTTTGCCTGCACCAGCAAGACTATGGGGGAATGAAACTAAAACAAATGAATGTAGGATTTTAATGAATGTATTCATATTTCTCCTGGTGTGTTGGACATATCACTGACGAGCAGGTGCAGAAATTATCTGGCTGTACACATACACCAGAACATTTCATGTCAGCTCAGCAATATTCCTGTGGTCTTCAGTATTTTCTTCCAGCCAGAACTGGAGCCTCTGTACACTTCCAAAGTGCTGTATGAGTGGAACTGCAGTTCTGACTGGAATTGCACCTGCCTGTGACTGTGCAAGGTCCATCCTCACTTTTCAAGAGACAGCTGAGTGCTCCGGGCTGGTGGAGCAGCAGCTCCGGTGCCTGTGCTGCAACACACGGTACCAAGAGCTACTGAAGAGAGCTCATGCCATCGTGTGGTGATGCAGCCTCACCACAGCAGCCTCACTCTCCACCGCCAGATCCATGTAAGCGAAGATAAATGTACAGGGAGGGAGAATCCTCTGCATCCGACCAATTTCCCTGCTCCCTTTAATACTTTGGAACATGTCTGATAGGACAATGGGTAATGGCCTCAAGTTGTGCCAGGACAGGTTCAGGTTGGATGTCAGGAAAAATTTCTTCACTGTAAAAGTGGTAAAACATCAGAACAGGTTCCTCAGGGAAGTGATGGAGTCACCATCCCTGGAGGTGTTCAAAAAACGAGTAGACATGGCACTTCATGATATGGTTGAGCCAGCACAGTGGTATTTGGTCAATGGTTGGACTTGATGTTGGTGGACTTTGCCAACCTTTATGATTCTATGATTTTATATCTCAAGGTTTTTCGTGTGTCTGTGGTATTGCTCCAATTACAGCCTTTGGAGGCCAGCACCAGCGAAAAGCACACTGAGGCTGAAAGCTGGGGTGCCACCATGAGGATGTGACTTGGACTCCTGTGATGTACAGAAGACCCCTGGAACTGCTGCGACCCTCTCTGAGCCTTGCCAGCCTCCTCACCCTCCCATGATGAGGGTGGTTTCTCCATGCCATGGCCTGGCCAGCAGTAGGGACCCGGGTTTATTCCCAAGAAAGGCCTTTGGCTTTCTCATCCCCACTGCACCTGCTGGAGCTAACAGGTGCATGGAGATGGATCCAGGCAGGAGCACAGAGCTCTGCCCTCTGCACCAGTCCTTTGTGATGTCCCTTGGGCATCACAGGGATGGGAGATTCCAGCATCACCAACACGGTTCTGCAGAGAAGCTCTTCACAAAGTGAATCTTTCCTGGTTCAAAGGTTCCCTTTGGCTGTGGATGGGGCTGAAGTGCCCTGAGCTTACCCACACCTCTCTGCACTCTACCTGATCAGTGCTTCTCATGGCTAACTGGTGCTCACACTGGCTCCTTCCCAAAAGACCAGAGCAGGAGCGCTGCCATGGGGAAAGGGCTGCAGACAGAACCCACACAGGGTTGCACAGAACCCCACAGCAGCTTGAAGTGCACCAGCCAAGCAAAACTATGAGAATGACCAATATCACAGTGCAGAATAACTCAGCAACAAACTTTATCCTGACATGCACAAGCTCTGAGAAGCAGCCATGTGCAAATGCCATCACTCATTTGTAAACTAGACATAAACACAAGATATGAGCTGATCCTGATAATGTTACTGGTTTTCACACTACAGAATTCCCAACATCTGACTCTGGGTTTTGTCCACAGTATCTGATCATAATAGATCTTCTTAGACAGGTGAAAAGGTGTTTTGTACCCTGGAGAGCAGACAAGGCAGGGAAAGGGCCGCAACAGGATAGGGGTGTCACCAAAGGACAGGTGGGAAGGATTGCTGGAGGAAATCATCATTCTTTCAGTAAGTTTTTGAAGGTGAAAGAGTTGGAAAAAAAACAAAGAGGCTGTCCAAACTTTTCAAGAAGTTGACACATCTTTAGAGGATGACTTTCACGGATATTTTCTTGCCTGCAACGTTTCCATCATCTCCAGACAGATTGTTTCAAATCTAATACTTGAGCCACTGCACTATTGATTGCAGGCAGCCACAGAGAAAGTAATTTGATCTATTTTATTCCTCTCGCAGTTCCCTCTCCCCCTCTCCAGCCTCAAAAACCTGCCCTCCCATTTCCCTCCAGCCTATCTCCATGTCCGTCTGATCCTTCAGGTAACAGCACTCACAGGAGGAGATGAAACACCACAATTCAGAAGATCCACTGTTTCCTTCTTCCCTCTAGATGGTGCCATGGGCTTTCCCTGGATTAATGTTACTTACTTTGCTCTGAGGTCGAGGCTTTGGTGGAGAGGGATTCAACCAACTGCAGGTAGATCTCAGTGGCTACTCTGGCAGAGGCTGTGCTGCCTTTTGGTTGAGAGAAAATATGGGGATAGAAAACATGGCATTTTCCTTTTTTTTTTATTAAATGAGTGCAGTCTGGGATAGATGCCCTCCTCTGTTGTAAGATCTCTGATCTCTCGCCTCCTTTTATAATCATATTTCACTTTTTCTCCATACTTTCTTTATTACCCTGAGTGGCCCCTCTCAGTGGAATATAAAACAAATCATACAAGAGCACTAAACTGACCTTTGATAAACGGAGCACGATTTGCCTGTAGAGAATGCTGAACCATTGGTCTGAACCAATCAAAGGTATTTTATAGTCAAATGAAGGGAACAGAGGTGGTTCCTCCTGGCCTAAGGAAGGTACCTGAAATAGAGCAGTGCTGGCACCACCAGCAGAGCCTCATTTCTTTCCAGGTACTGGAACAGGAGCCCCAGTTAAGTAGTCCATGTGTGAGTTAAGTAGTCCATATGTGTTTCTGCATGGTTGACACCTAAAGTTAGGGGAGGTGAACGACATTTAAAACTTCCAAAGCAACTAAATGGCATCTATTTGCTCTAAGTACTGGGCACAACACAGGCAAGACACAGACAGAAAAGAATAGCAGTGTTTTGTTGTGGTAAACCTTGCAGGACATTGTATTCCCAGCTCACTGGAGTGGTATATTCAGTTTAGTAGTGAAAATATTAATTCTGAGCCAAACTAATCCTGGCCTGGAGATGGCCCACATACATCTCAGAGTCCGGTTTCAGTGGCTGGGCCTTTCTTTGCTACCCTGAAGAGGAGCTCCAGTGAGACCCACGGGCTTCACACTCGAAACCCCACATTTATCCCTGTGTCGACTTGTTCTGCTTTGACCTTTTATTGCATCCAGAGGAGATGACAGAGAATCACATTTGAGATCTCCAGGTTTTGGGTCTGGGCAACACGGTGAGTAGCAGAGAGCACGAGAAATCTGTCCAAAGCTCCCAGGCAGGCCTGGGATGGCAACTGCAACACTTCCCACTAAGGGGTGCACTTTGCCACCACATTTATTTCTCTCCCTTCTTTCTATAGGTGTCATGGGGCAATAAAAATAATTATATCTTTCCAAGAAACAATTTTCAAGAGTAGCATTGCATTGGCAATGTGCAGGCCCAGTTTTAACAGGGAGGCACGAGGCACAGCCTTCCCTTGTCCTTTTTTTTTCCCCCCCGGGAAATGAATAAATTGCTGTTTTCTATGTCATTCTGCAGAGATGTCATCTGCAATTTTTCTCCTTTATTATAAGTGGGGGAGTAGGAGGAAATTGCTTGTCACCCAGTGGCGATATGCAGCTTTTATTTACATGGGAAAGCAATAAAATTGATTGTTTCTGAACTGAACATAAGTCACTTGGCTGGAGCTCAAGGCAAAAGGGCATGTGGGCAACCCTGCCTTCTCATCCAGAGGGGAGGGACCTCTGGGCACCGGTCTGGCCTCCACCTTGGCCAGGCCATTTGCTCACCCACATTTTAACCACATGAAAACAAGAATTGGTTTCATAGAAGTCTTGTGACATTTAATTAGATGGTCTGGTAAAACTCGAGAGAATCTGAACAGGAGAGTGGAGATATCTTCATCTGATGGGCAAGTATTTAAGCAGAGATCCACAGATGGCTGACAGAGCACTGCACAGAGTCCTGACACAACTTGGGTTTAAAACCAGGTTGAAAAAGCAATGGCAGCCAGCACAGAAAAGGGCCATGGATTCAAGAATTTGGAAAAACACCTAGCACCAGGAAATCTTTAGAACTTTGACTGGAACTAGATGATCTTTAAGGTCCCGTGCCACCCAAACCATTCTGTGATTCTATGAGTTTATTCTGTGTAAACTGTTGGGGGGTGACAGCACCAACACATTTATGAGAAAATATCAGAAAACCATGACAATCTTTCAGAGCTCTTAAGAAGGTCCTAATAAGAACCAGAACATGGAAACTAAAGCTTAACCAACCTGCCCTACTGAATCCAGGATGGTTTAAGAAAGTGCAGTTTCAAAGCAAACAAACAGACACACACTTCTCCATTCCTGAGAAATACACTCCGCTGTGGGACACAGTGGGACAAAGAGAAACTCCAGTTATTCAGTAACTATCCTCGGTGGGGATTCAGTTCTCAGTTACACGGTGCTGTGTGAGGGAAGGCTGGTAGAGATCACTAAGGCTGCACAATCCGTCACCTCAGTAATCCACCGGAAACTCAGAAAATCAAGTTGAGCCATGGAAAGATGAAAGGATTTTCCTTTCCACATTGTGACCCAGTAATGAGAGAGCAGGGCTGGTTTACTGACAGGAATGTTAAGTGCTGTGATTTTTGAGTGAGACAAGTCTTGTGGGGACATTTAAGATCTCTGTCCACACACTCTGTCCCAGTCATGTACTTAGACCACGACCGCTAAAACAACTCTGTCCTTGGAGACTTCAAAGACCATTTTCACTTCATTCAGTCTCTTTTTCTTCCAAGTTAGGTATTTATTTATACAAATCCATCAGAAAGAACAGGTTGAGTGGTTTTCCTCCATTGTGATATGAACCCCTTGATATTCCCATGTGTTAACTTTGCCCTGGTAAATGCCATCCCCCTCCCTCTGGCTGTATCCACCATATGCAGGGTGAGGCCAGGCTGGAGCAAGAGCACCTCAGCCCAGCTGCCTGAATAACTGCTTTGCAGGCAATTCACCTTTTCATGAAGCAGACAAGTCCTGAAGAGTTTGTGTGACTCAGGGTTTGGAAGTGTCTGGGTCCAGACTCATTTTCTCAGTGCATTTCCAGTCACTAGGATGACTCTTGCTCAGGTGCTCTGCTTTTTCCCACAGGGACATGATAGGAGAGATATGTATTCCACCTCGAGCATCCCCTGCATTTAACCTCATGGAAGGCATTAAACTCATGCTGGTCATCCTCCCCTCTCCAGCTCACCCAAACTCTGAAAATGTGACTTATTGCAGTCAAGCTCCTCATAAGGAGAAAGACGCACTGAGCGTGCCCTGTTACAACCTCAGCATTCACATTTGTCAGTGGCTGTCAGAATACGCAGGCCAGCAAAATATGCACCTGAATGTAGCTACTGTATTTTCTGTGGGACCACTTCTTTTTGCAGAACCCATAAAACGTGTACTGCAGCTGTAGCAGACCTCCTGAGAGAGGAATGGCATCCTAGAGCGTAACTCCGTGCAGCAGCACTGCTGGGAAGGAAAGTTCAAAGGCATCCAGCTCTCTCCAGAGGATACAGCTATGTGAGACCCTGCTGGATAGATGACTATGTACCTGTTTTAGCACCAAAGTATTACAAAGAGCTTGTTCTGCCTCCAGGCAGTAATTTGCTGAAGCACATAAGACACATTTCCCATTGGCGGGATGAAAAGAAAACTTTCACCCCGTTTTTTTTGCAAAACACTACATTATGTCATCTCTGAAAAGAGCTCTGTTGTACATGTGGGCCATGGCAAATATGCATGGAAGAGAACTAAAACGACAGCCTGTGGTGCTTATATAAACACACATTAACCCTGCAGGTCCGGGGTTTCATTTAGCTCCGAAGCCTGGCTGGTGCCAGATGCCTTGAACTGCAATCCACAGGTATTGTGCAGCTTTCTTGTGTTTTCTTAGCATGAAACTGGTGAAGGGTCTTGTCCATTTTTGTTTGCTTTATAGCAAGACTGGGAGTTAGGGAAAAAGTCCTGATTTTTCCACTCCCAGACAGATGGTGTGCTGTGCTGGTTTCCCATTTGTATACATTGGTGAATATTTTTAATCTAGATTGATCTTGGAAAGACAGAGCACAAGAAGCAAATTTGATTTTTCCCAGGCTAATTCTTCTCTCATTTCCTCCAATTTTACACCAGTGACATTAACAGGGTTAGCTTTTGATTTACACTGGTACCAGGGAGAGAAAAATGGGCTATTGAAGAGCTGGCTTTAATTCAAAGCAGCTGGGCAGAAAAAAGGTGGTGTGGGAAAATCCTGTTCTCCAGGAAAATGAGAGCTGACATAGCCATTAGCTGCCCCTAAAGATACCTGTTTTAATGCATTGCTTTAGAAGCACAGCCAGTCATTCTTGCTGCATCTAAACCCCATCATGAATGAGTGGCTTTTTTTAAATCAGTAAGTTAGTGGAAAGCCCAAAGCGGGCTAGCAGATGCTCAATCTAACTAGAATTCACTCATTTTTAATCTTACCCACTTCTCAGTGCCTAGCCTGGATCACCAAACAGGGGAAAATGTTTATTATCGAACTATTGAACAACACAAAATAATGCAGCAGGTAAAAACATAACAATTAAAATCATGGGTTATTCTATATAAGCTAGGAAACAGTTTCTCATGTGTTCTGTCAGAGCCACAGCCTTCCCAGTCTGGTAACTTGCTGAAAATTGCTTTTAGCTCTTAATAAGACCTGGGGGAACAGAGTAATTTGCTCTGTTGATTAACGTGCATTAAGTAGGGGAACAATAATTCTTTTGCAATAGAAGCTCTGATTTAGCAGATAAGAGCACGATCAAGTAGGTGTTCAGCTCTGTTGAAATCTGCACAGCTTTATATCCTCCTCTTTCAGGGCCACTTTGGATGCTCAATACCTTCAGCTGTGAAATCCCTCATTTAGGTGCCTGCATGTCTCAGTGCCTGCCTCTAAGCACTGGATTTTGATATTTTATCATATTTTCCTAAGCGTCGTTCTGCTGCAGTGGTGGTTTTCCATGCTTTGGATCTCTGGGTGTCCAGGTGGCTTCTGGGGTGTGTTGTCATGTGGCACAGCACAGACCAACAGCTTTGTATTCCCCCTGGGCTCAGATAATCCACATTTATGCATCTGAGAGCAGGCTTTTCTCTCGAGTGGCTGCTGTTCTGCAGGGTGGTCAGCGCCATCTATTACACAGGGCACGGGGCATTTCTATGAGTGGCAAAGCAGAGGATTTTCTGTTTTGATGTCCCTGCCAGGGAACTGCTGGAGAAGGATGGCAAAGACAGCAAGACAGAGGCAGAAAGTGCTGATGTGGCAGGCAGGCAAACACAAAATGGGAAAAAGCTCTCAGGGTTTGTGCAGAGCCTGGTGGTGCCACCAGCAGGGACCACCTGAGGCTGGCAATGAATGGAAGGAACCACTGGTGGTCAAAGCCATACTAACAGATGTGCTGCCTCCTGCAGCCGAAAAGTTAGACATTTGGGCTGAAATTCCTCTTTTTTCATTATTTTTTTTAATAATCATAACACAGTCACTCATTATTAAAGGCTGAGAAAGTTGGAGTTGTTCAGCCTCATGAAGAGTCTGGGGACAACTTACAGCAGCTTTCCAGTACCTCAGGGGATCTACAAGAAAGGTGGTGACAATTATTTAGCAAGGCCTACTGTGATAGGACAAAGGGTAATGGTTTTAAACTGAAAGAGGGGCAATTTAGATTAGATATAAGGGGGAAGTTTTTTACATTGAGGCTGGTGAAACACTGGCACAGGTTGCCCAGAGAGGTGGTAGATGCCCCGTCCCTGGAAACATTCTAGACCAGGCTGGACAGGGCTTTGAGCAACCGGACCCAGCTGAAGACATCCCTGCTCATTGCAGGAGGGTTGGACTAGATGTCCTTTGAAGGTCCCTTCCAACCCAGCCTATTCTATGGTTCTGTGACTAGCCTGACATTGCAGACTGGGAAACAGAGATGTGTCCTTTTCCCATCTTCCTAGCCCTGATAGCCAAATGTAGAAATGGGTTTCCTGGGTGGTACCTTGTATCTTTGGCCATGAGCAAGCTGTGTACCGTGGGTTCCCTCTCGTGACGGGAATCAGCAAGAGGAGCTCCAGCCATGAGTTACATTATTCAGAGAATTCAGTGAATCTGGACAGGGTCACACGGGCCATCACTTCTCCAGGGCTTGCAGAGTTTGCTGGTCCTGTTTGGCAGCCTGTCACACACTGGCAGAGCACACAACAGTCCTCCTTGCCTGGTGCGTGCCCAAAGCCACCAACTGGCTGCCAGAGGAAGCTGGTGAGAAATGGGTGCTGCATGTGGTGTATATCAGCAGATAGGGTGTTTTGGACCCAGCTGTAACCCCTGTGAGTCCATAATACTGAATTTGCCGTGGCAAGAGCGAAAAACAGATGGTTCTAATCGCTGTGCAGTCTGTCTTCTGCAGCAGACCCTTTAACAGCTCAGGCAGAAACGCTGGAACTTTCAGGCACCTGAGGGAATTGTCAGAGCCCGGATCCAGACCTTATCACTCACCCTGCTCACTTCCTATGTGCTACAGCCCATTAACACCACGGCTCTCGGAGCTCAGCACGTTCAGCCCCGCGGTGGGATGGGCTGCGCAGCCAGTTCCACCACTTCCCCCGCTGCACTGTCATCTGCTGAACACCTCACCTGAACGGTTATGCAATTCAAAAGCCAAAAATAACTTTTTTCCCCTGTTCTTTGGGGTTTTACGGTTGGCTGATGCAGAGCAAAGCCTGGGACCAAGGGACAGAGCGCAGATTAAACTGAATTTAGGCAACAATTATTCTTTTCCTCTGCAGAAGAGACGCATGGGGAGGGACTGTATTTTCTCACCTTTGTCTGGCTTGCACTCTCATTCCAAGGAGGAGAGAGGATGCATCAGTGCCTCAGCAGACCTCAGGAAGCAAGTTGTTATTTTTTTATTTAAATCACAGTTCATACAACCCTGGAGTGAACGAGCTGCTACCTGAGGGGTCACGGCCTCCACACAGCCTTGTGTTTACAGCTGCTTGGCCAAGCGTCTTCTTGCTCCTAAAATATTTGCAAGGCTTCTCAGAGTAAGAATAGGGACTTTTAATAAATGATTGCAAAATATGAACCTCCAGTTCAACAGTACTTACAGAACTGTCTTCTTAGCAGCTCTCAAGCACAAAAGGAGGCATGGGCAGCCTCCAAGGGAGTCCCTGACTGGGAACATTCGATAGATGTTTGCTCTTTCAGAACTGAATGGAAGCCTCAGGAGAGGGTGGAGCGGCTGACAAGACATTTTTCTCTAGCAAAAATGTCTCACAATTTCCTTATTTTTTTCCAATCCTTTCTGGGATGAAAATACAATGCTCTAAATTTCATAATGGAATCGAAATTGCTCAAGTTGTCTCCCTTTGAACAGCTTTAAATCTAATACTCTCTGATACTGTTCACATCAATAATACACTCCCCACTTCACTGACACCTAATCAATGAAAAATGCAGGAAAACAAGGGAAACACTAGCATAGAAATGAAAGCAAAACCCCAAATCAAATACATCAGTAACACTTCAAAATAAAGGCATCATTAAAAAACCCCTAAACCTAACAGGGTTTCAGGACATTTTTCCAAACATGATTGTACCATTTCTTAACACTGGTAATACTTCAGACATTTTCAGGAGGATTTAATGGGAAATTGTCTTTTCAAAGGGCATGCATCCATACAGCATATAAGACCCTTGCTTGTAATCCATACCCATCTTAGAACTCCTGACATATTTAGCTTATTTAAGGGCATCTGAATTCTTAGAACAATTTGGGTTGGAAGGGACCTTGAAAGATCATCTAGTCCAACCTCCCCTGCAATGAGTAGGGGCAAGAGATGTGGCTCCAATAGTATTTTACTAATGATTTACTATGAGTTTGCTCAGGTTGCTTAGATACTTAGAAACTGGGAATCACAGCCACAGACACCCACAGGTGTCCTCAAACCATGAAGCCAAGTTAGAAAAGGACCTTCAAAATAGTGCATATTTTCTGCATTCCCCAAACTTCCATACATGACTCCACGGATGTCAGTTGTGTCAGAAAGAAAGAACCACTAGCTGGAAACAGCAGTAACAGCCACAAAATGTAGCATGAAAAAGCCCCCAAGGGTTTTGCACATGACTAAAACACAGGAAGCACAAGAGCCAGATGAGCATCGGACTCTTCTCCCAAGAGAGAACCAGGGACAGGACAAGAGGAAACGGCCTCAAGTTGCACCAGGTTTAGACCAGATATTAGGCAAAATCTCCACCAAAAGGGATTGTCAAGCACTGGAACAGGCTGCCCAGGGAACAGGCTGAGTCACCATCCCTGGAGGTGTTTAATAGACATGTGGATGAGGCACTGAGGGACATGGTTTAGTGGTGGACTTGGAAGTGCTGGGTTAACGGCTGGACTCGATGACCTTACAGGACTTTTTCAACTTTAATGATTATATGATTCTGTGTTCAAGTACGGCATAAGATGACTCAGCAGAGAACCATGGATGCTGGAGGAGACTACCCAAAGCTTGAACCCAAATTCCCAGCAGGGCCATGACTCACAAAGCCAAGACTAGACTTGTCTAGGAGACCATCTGGAGCCTCTGCACTGCACTTAACCTCTCATTCTCTGCCCTGCTTCCAGCCGTAGGTCCAAGCATTGCCACCACCACTTTCCCCTCCGAAAGAGAAGAGCAGCAACAACCAACATGGGAAACCAGGCACTCAGTAACCCCAATGGTCCCCCAACTTGAAATCAGAATAAAAATTTTGGCCAAAATCCTTTCTTCCTCTTCACACACAGGTCATTTTAAAGGTCTAGGAAGATCATGCTACCAACTGGATGCTGTAGAAAGAAAACGAAATAAAGTGGAGCACTGACTTGTTTCAGTAATGGAGGATATCCAAACTGCAATGGGCCCAGCTTGCCTTTTGCTTGGGACCACTAAAACCCTTCAGTTTGTTTTCATTATGAACACTTGTCCTCGAAGGCAGCGGAGAGACCAGCCCTTTCCCAGGAGTTCCATCCATGCCAGAGCCTGGCAGCATTCCTCCTCCAGACCATCAGCCCTCCTACGTGATGTCTTGAGAAACAGCTGCTGCTCCACAGGCCAACTCATGACCCTTCCCACACACTTTCGTGCTCTTTGCTAAAAATACCGTGTCCCTGTCGGCTCACGTGCCCTGCAGAGGGAGGAGCACCCTGCACAGGCTCCGCAGGCTCCACGCCGCAGCTGGGGCTGCTGGCCAAGCTGAGGTGACAGCACAGTGTTTGTGGCCAGCAGCTCACGGAGGGGCAAAGGAGGAAAGCAGTTCTCCCCCGTGGTTCTGCTTCCCCTCCTCTGTGCTGTTGCATTGCTTTAATCCACTCCTCCTGGCCCTATTTGTAACCATGGTGCCACGTCCTTGGGGTTTTCTGCTTCTGGCATGACCTCCCCCATCAAGAAAAACAATGGAGAAAGAAAGCATCTCTGAACTTGAAAACTTGACAAGATTAGATTAATCTTGTTCCTTTTTTGGGACCTGGAGGGGGGGGAAAGTGCTATGGGTATAAAATGTTTGGTAAAGCACCAAGGGCCAAATGGATTTACAGGCTTTGGGAGAACACCTGGGGTTTTCTCGGGCTTCCTTGGTGGGTGCTGGTGTTTGGAAAGCAGCTGGTTACAGGAGCACTGGCACCCAGACTGGACATGGTGCCCACACATCTGCAGAAATGTGGGAACTCAAAAACAGTACCTGTAGGAGGTGGATGCTTTTCTACCCCTTGGAGAAAGAAGGGCAGCTGAGTTACCCCCGTCCCAGATGGGTTAAAGAACAGACCAGCTCCTTACAGGAGCAGAGGGAACTGGGAAAACTTCTGGGAGAGAAAAGCAATAAAGCTCAGCGAAGCGGGCCGGGTCAGAGGCCTTGCAAGGAGTGACTCAGCCAGCGCCTCGCAGTTCTGGGTAAGGCTCCATGCTGTAAAGAGCTCCTAAGCAGAGGTGCTGAGTGATTGCTTTATTGTTTCTTACAAACCTTGCTGTGAAATCCCTGTAAATATGTTTATGAGCTTGTTGGGGCGGCTTCCCCGCTGCTGGCAGCACTGTAAATAAACATGCGTGCCTTTGATTCACGGAAGTTCCTCTTCTGGACCCCATTATGGGCCCTGGCTCTGCCTCCAGCTCAGGCGTGGGGCCCCTCCTGCCCCGGCTCACGAGGAGCACGACATTTCTGCTCTCCAGAGAATAACTGGAAGGATCAGTGCACATGTTTAGCATTACACAGCCCCATATGGCAGCCTTGCTTGCGTCCCCCTCCCTCCTCTTCCCCCCAGCAGAGCTCTGTGAACCTCTCCAGCTCCAAAAAAGCAGCCTGCGGAAAGGCCACCGTGCCTGGGGACAGCCTGCAGCCACTGTCCTCCTTTACCCCACACAGCAAGGACAGTTGGGTATGACCCTCTGGGCAAAGCAAGATTTGGGGGATGCACATTGCCTGCATCCAAGAGAGATGTTTGCAAGCATGGGGTGCATCTACATTTGAGGGAAGCCTCAAGAAATTCTGCTTATTTTGGCTTCCACCTTGAAATGTGCAGGAGCAACCCATGCCAAACCCATGTTGACCAAGGCCAGATGATGAGTCCAGCTAGCAAATCTGCCACCCCATGCTATCTGCCCTGTCCTCCTGCACAGCCAAGCTGCCTCTGTGCCATCACAGACTTGTGTTCAAAGCAAGCTGAATTGGCTGCCGTTTCACCCTAAAATCCAGGATTTTGTGATGCTGGGAATGTTCACACACTTCCAGAGGAGTGCCCAAGGTGTCTGTGCAAAGTGGATTCAACACCGGGAGGGACAAATCATATAAATGTTTGGGCTAGAAGGGACCTCAAAGATCAAGACCCTGCCATGGGCAGGGACACCTTCCACTAGACCAGGTTGCTCAGAGCTCCATCCAACCTGGCCTTGAACACTTCCAGGGATGGGGCATCCACAGCTTCTCTGGGCAACCTGTGCCAGTGCCTCACCACCCTCACAGGGAAGAATTTCTTCTTCATATCCAAGGAATCCTCTGCAGCCATTCCAATGCAAGTTGTCCAGCTCTTAGAGAAGGATTCTCCAAATCTCAACACAAACCTGAAGACAGTTAATTTTTACACATAGTTGTCAGCTCCCTGCCATTCTGGTGTGTCCATGTGAACAAATGATCCCTGCACACGGGACATACCCATGAACTTCAGTGAAACCTCCCCTTTGCCTCCCAGGCATCCTCCTGTCTCTGACCAAACCAACCCCCAGTCAGGGCTTCTTCAATATCAAACAGTATGGCACTAAATGTGGATTCCTAACCACAATACATAAAGAACCCCAAAACTTAAGCTGAAGAAAACATCTCAGAAATTCACCAGCAGCAAAGGGAGATTTTATCAGTTTCTTTGCTTCCACCCACTCTCCCATTATGGAGTTAAAACATGGGGTTGGTCCAGGAAACAACTGACATCAAAATAGAAGAACCAGGATATTTGCCATCAATATAAACTGTATGAGAGACACACCAAACATCACAAAGGATCCTGAGAGCAAAGAAACCTCTTGTGCACTCAGGGAGCGGAAAGCTCCTATTTTGTGTAATGCCTTGCAGCCCAACTGTGATCTGAAATGTTTGAAGCATAACTTAATAAACTCTGGTTGCCATAAACAGGAGACTAGAGAAATATTTCTCAGCTGGCTTTTGAAGTGAAACAGAACCAGTGCTGCAGGACAGCAGCTCTGGAGGGCAAAACACTAAACAGAAGTTTCTTGCAGGAGGAAAAAAGAGGACCTGTTTGTAAGCAGGGACCATGAGGAGGTTTAGTGCCACAAGAGGCTGAAGCCAAGCGGGAGTGAGAGGTTTAGGCTGATCTGCACCTGAGTGTCAGCACGGCTGTGTCTGAGTGCCTGTGGCATCAGGTTTGTGTACACAGAAAAGTGGGGCTTAACCAAAGAGCAGAGAGTGACCCTGGAACTGGGGCACTGGGCCAGGGCTCCACAGGTTAGCTCAGGTCAGGGGTATTTCAGCAAGTGATTTTCTGCAACACCCAGGCACTGAATTTCCACGCATACCAGAGGGAAATCAGGTGTGGATTTTCAAGCAGGAATGTGGGTTTACAGCTTTCTCAGTCCTCCCAGTCACTTGGGTCCTATGTATTCATAGAATCACAGAATGGTTTGGGTTGGAAGGGACCTTAACGATCATCTAGCTCCAACTCCCCAGGTTACTCAGAGCCCCATCCAACTTGGCCTTGAACACCTCCAGGAATGAGGCATCCACAACCTCTCTAGACAAACTGTTCCAGTGCCTCACCACCATCACAGGAAAGAATTTTTTCCTAATATTCAATCTAAACCCACTCTCTTTCAGTTTGAAGCCAATTCCCTCTTGTCCTGTCACTCCAGCCTCTTGTAAATTGTCTCTCTCCATCTTTCTTGTTGGCTGCTTCAGGTACTGGAAGGCTGTAATTAGGTCACCTGAAGCCCTTTTTTTCCAGGCTGAACAATCCCAATTCTCTCAGCCTTTCCTCACAGCAGAGGTGCTCCATCCCTCTGATCATCTTGGTGACCTCCTCTGGACTCACTCCAACGGGTCCATGCCCTTCCTGTGCTGGGCACCCCAGAGCTGGACACAGCACTGCAGGTGGGGTCTCACCAGAGCAGAGCAGAGGGGCAGGATCATCCCCTCACCTGCTGACCACGGGGCTTCGGGTGCAGTTCAGGACACAGCTGACTTTCATCTTGTGGGTCTCCCTTCCCTGGCTATAGGATGGGAATAATAGTCCCCAGTTCTTCTTCAGCCTTGGATATTTGGGTTGCTGCTGTCACTGGGTGGAGATTGTCTCCCACTGCAGGATTCTGTTCAGTGGCAGGATAAACTGAGGGCCCAGGAGTGTTGTGCCAGACACCCCCATAGCTGTCAGACCCTCCCTTTGCTCAGGCAGGGAAAAAGCTGATCAGGATACCAGTCTGGCACCAACAGCATCTGAATCTCATTTGGACCACCTACACATCGTGAGGATAAGGAAACTGCCTCCAATTAGATTCCAAAAAAGAGTCAAAAGAAACCTATCAACAGATCTCCCTAATTTCTCCCTATGCAAAATGTCTTCTTTTTTTCTTTTTTTTTTTGTTAATCTCCATTTTCCCTTTGTGGTTTTCAACTAAACCTCAAGCCTAATGAAGCAAGATGAGTGATGAAGAGGTCTGGTGTTGATGATTTAGTTTAATGGTTTGACCATGGGGTCTCAGACTGGTATCTACAACACAAAATTTCCCCTCAACTCCCAGCTGCCTGGGAGAACTTCCAGGGAGGAACAGAGCAGGAGGGGAACTCTCAAGTAAAAGAAGAAGCTAATGTGGCATTTCTGAGCTATGTCTGCAGGGACAGCCTGAGAGACCAGCAGGATTTTTCTAGTCTGGCAATTTGCAGTGACAATGAACATTTTTCCAAAGTAGATACCCACGATATTTTTCCTGATATGTTCATATCTTGCATCTCTGGCTCAGCCTGCCTCGAAACATTCCCATTTTCTGAAGATCCTGGAGACTTTTTGAGATTTTTTCGAGATTTTTTCTTGAGATCCCACACTGAACTCTCTGGTGTAGTCCCATCCTTAACTTCAGCTCCCAGTTATCTGGACTATGTGACTTCAGCGAAAGGGAAATTAAGAGGATTTCCCTCTCCCAGCATGTGGTTGTCAATTGATCCCAGAAACAATTCAGATTTATTGTTCCCATTTGATGGCTCATGGGAAAGGAATTGGCTCCACAGCAGTAAGTCAAAGAAGGGAAGAGACAGTAGCTTGAGCAGTGTGACTGATGGCCACAGACAGAAATACTTTCCTCACTCTTTTGCAGGTCAATTGCTGCACCTTAGACCTTAAACCAACATATGGTGAGTGACCTTTGGATGCTGATCTGGAGCTTCACCTTTCATCTCCCTCCACTGCTCAGGTTTTCCTCTCTCTGTTCACATCCAAGCCATTGCAAATACTCATCTTTTCTTTTTCACCTCCCCTTATTTTGGCTCAGCCAGGGCCTGAAGACTCAAGACAGGAATCATTCAGTGTAACTCTACACTTCTGTTATGGAGATAGTCAAGTGAATGATCTAGTGGCCCCTTCTGGCTTGAAAGTCTCTTCAGACTAAATTTGTAATAGTAATGCTAATGTAGATATTTTGCAGATGCTTAGTTCAGGACATGCATGTTTGGGATTCATTTTGTTTGGTGTCTCAGAATATTTCAGTTCCCAAACCAGTGCTGACAACCATGTTTGTTAATTTATCAGCAATCACTTAATTCAGCTCTAAACAAACTTACAAATTCTTGTCCATTTTATTTTAGTATGTATTATTCATGCAGGGCCCAGAAATGGGAGCTTTGGACAAGCCCATTGCATTATTTAGCATGTTTGGACGTTTGCTTTTAAATAAATTGGTTACAGCACATTAGGCAGTGAGGACACTTTTAGTCCTTCTCCCCTAATCTACAGCACTTGAGTGTGAAAAGAAGCCAGATCAGTATTTCCAAACCATATGAAATTTGCCTCAAAAAAACACAAGTCTGATAGCTTCTCCAACTATGCAAGATATTTGGTCATGATGTTAAGCTCTTGCAAATGTTGACTGTTCCAGGATACAACCATTCAGAATCAGATCTCAAACAGCCTGGGTTTGAGTGCCCACTCTCAGCTCAACAGGATTATGTGCCTTCCAGGATTTGCCCTGATTGTAGAAATGGAGCTTGAAGCAAGTTATGAATTTACATGATTCACAGTTCCTTTAAGTGGAGATGATTCATCCCACTTCTGCCAAAAAACTCCAAAAGATCAGGTGCCAGGCCACCCTCATAACTGGACACAAAATCAACCCCAAAAAAGAGAGAGCATGGAAGGAGAGAGAGATAAATGTCCAGTTAATCCAAACACTGCTTCGCCCCTCCATCCAGACGCTTAAGAGATTTAACAGGGGGGGAGCTGCCATGTAGCCTGCACATATGTGCCAGAGAACAGTTAATGTGCCCTAAAGTTTGATAATCTGAATAAAAGTGGATTTGAGAAATTGATTTGGATTAACATGATCTGCTTTTTAGCAAAAAGATTTTGAATCCTCAACAAGGAGCTTAGCCACGATTAACTCATTTAAACACTTTCACAGCTAAATGTGTTCCCAGTGCCCCAAGCAGTAGGAGCTTTACCCTTTGGGGATTAAGCTGAACCTCATCTGGGGGTTCTCCTACCCTTCTCCTCCATGTCTGCTTATTCTGCAGGCAGCTCCCCATCGTATCACCTCTATCCTTCCTTTCATTGTAAGAGGCTGGAGGAATCAAGATGTGGGAATTTCTCCCCATTCATTGCCATCTGGTTGAGGTTTCCTCCCCTCATTGTCTGGTGGTAAAAGAGATGAGCCGAATCACACTCGGTTTGCCAGGTCACTGAAGAATCCCAGCGATGGAGTCACCCAAGCAGCTGCTGCCTCAGACTGACACGAAATCCTTCAGAGGGAAGGGGGTCTGGGACCACCTCTCTCCTTAGAGGCTTTAGGAATTAGTGCTTGACTTATAGCTGAGCACGCAGAGCAGTTCTGCCACTTTCTCCTTCCCTCTGGACCCTCATTCTCTGTGCTAATGAACCAAATGAAACGAGGGCATGGGCCCCAAAAGTGCCACTCAGTCATCCACACAGTTGAGTTGTTGAAAACCCCCTTGGCACGGTCAGACCTGGGTGGGTCTCAGGGCACGGGCACGAGGCACAGGTTAGCACAGAGAGCAGGAGGTGATTTGGATGCAGCCATCCTGGTTTGGGGATTAGAGGGATTAATATAAGCATAAATGGCACAAACTGGCCTCAGAGCCAAAGGCAGATCCTCACCCATTTTATTTGCTGCTATAGATGGAGCTGCTAAGGGCAAACTAAGGATACAACAGTATCCTTGGGAAGTAAGGGCAAGGAGATTCCCCTCACTCTTGGACACAAGGAGAGGATCTGCCTGTGAAACTCATTTTACTCCATCAGTTGCAGTGCATGCTTGTTGTCTTGGGGTGAAGAGCAAGGCTGCTTGCTCACAGGTACCTCAGGAAAAGTTAACACCGAGAGGAGTTCTCCAAAGGTGAAATATTTTCAGTCCATTAGATAAAATGAACGATGAAACTCCAGTGCCAGAGCTCATCAGAAATAATCAGTTTTTCCCATAACTATTTTTTTTAAATAAAGTATGATGATTTTTTTTAATCTCCACAGGAATGTTCTGGGTTTTGTTTTGTCTTGTTTTGTTTCTTTCCCAAAGGAGGGGGAAGATCTGTTTTCAGGACTAAAAGCACCTGGAAATAAAATGCATGATTTATACAAGACTTTAAAAAATTTATGCTTAGGCTCTTTGCATTTCTTGAGGCTTACTGGTGAACACTGGCATTTTGTGTCCAGACGCAGCCTATTACAAGGCAGATGTCTAACCTTAAACTGCTTCTCAGCAGACATGCAAGCTGTGCTTTCTCATCCAGACAGTTTTGCCCTAAATCTTTTTTTTTTTTTTTTTTTGGCTTTACTGCTTTATTTGCAGCTTTTATTCGTTGTTTTTAAAATTTAAAAAATAAAAAATCCTCTTTTAAAATCAAAATCATAAAAGATGAACTAAAACAAAGTGTTGTGAAGAGAACACAGCCTGAGCCTCTCTGGCAGGACTAAGCAGCCCTTAGCACTAAATGGCAAAGTCTTGCTCGAAAGGCCCAGGCAATAGGAGGTACAGAGAAACTCAAATCTAATTAGAAATGTAGCTTCATTTAGTCAGAATTAATCATGTCACTTATGTAGAAACTCCATGTTGCCACACCAGCCTGGTGAGTCAGTGCAACATCTACAAAGTTTTTCTCTCTTTCGTTTGCTAAAATATTAATGCAAATGCAACATCAGTATCCTCTGGGGTAACACGCTGCAAAATGTGATGTAAAGGGGGCAAGAGCTGCAGGGAGAAGGAGGTTCCTACCCTGAGCATTTAACTCTGCTCAGTCCTCAGGATGCCCTGGGGCTCTCTCTGAACCACCTCCATCCAAAGTTCTCCAGAGCCTCAGGTTTCTCTCACTGGCCCTAAGCAAAAATGCCGAGAAATTACATGGCCTTGCAGTACTTGGATCAGGGACAAACCGGACCTTGCAGTCTCAAGGGCTTGCTGGTGCCGAGAAAAGTCCTCAGAGAATAATTAATCTGTTCTGCCTTAGATACCTACTGCAGGATGAGCTGAATCACCTCTCAGAGGTTCTGTTACACTAGGACAAAATAGCCAAAGACCCTAAAGTGCCTGTTGTTCTCCCAAAACATGCACATGCAACCACCTCTGTCCAGTTCATGGTGCATGAACTACAGGATGCCACGAGGAAAGGACCACAGCAATCAGCTTTTTATGGCTTGTCTTCTAGACCCTTCACAAGAGGGGAGTGGGAAAAACGATGAAAAACTTTCCAGCACACTGCTCCAAGCCAAAGCTCAGTCTGACTGAATAGTTATAGAGTGAGAGTAACTCCCTGGGAAAGTATTTTCCCTGCACCAGCTCAATTTCAAGGTTATTATTCAGAGCACTTCGCTCCTTTCAGCCTAAACAAAAGCACTGATCTCCTTAAGTGTGCCCACAACTCCTTAGTTCTGTTTTTATGCTTCTGTCTTTAAAAGACCTTTTTTTTTCCTCAAAGCCCAAGATGAGCGTTATAAATTGCTTGCTACACACAGGAAAATGCCACCAGGTTTTGTACAAAAAAATGGAAAATTTTTTTGTACTGCCTTCGGAAAATTTCGAAGAGAGTTTATGAGAAAACCCAGGAAAACAGCCTATTTAATGATGTCCATGCCATGTTTTTCTGCTTATGATTAACACTGGAGACCTGACATTGCTTAGCTCAAATGGTGTTTTCAGCACAGATCTGGGAAGGGTCCAAAGCTTCTTTTTGTTAATTTGTCAGAGTGGATTAATTTTTCAGCAGCCCATTACTCGAATGCAGCCTGCCCAGCTTCAGGCTCCGTTGTGAGGAGGCAGAGATACTGAGCTGACAGCAGTCGTGGGCACACAGACAGGGCCCACATGTGGTACAGAGCTGCAGGAACCTTTCGGGGACATCTGGAGATCAGCTTGCTGCTCCTGAGTAAGGCTCAAAGGATGTGTCTCAGACAGAGCTTGCCTACTTCCACAACCAAGCAATCACTTCCCAAACAAATCAGTGCCAAAATCACAACTGCTGGTTCTCGGAAATTATCTGGCCTTGACTTGCAGCTCTGATGAGACACCCAAAAAGACAATATACAGCACAACTCTCAGTGAAGCACTGGATACCAACCCCGAAATATTCCACTAAACAGACTCCTGTTTAGCACTGACTCTCTCACTTAGCACCAGTAAGAAGTTCTAATGAGGATCAAGTCCCAGGAACTACAGACAACCAAGGAGAAGCTCAGCTTGAATCCAACCTTTGCATCATCGAGATAGCGAAGGACAGAGAGATCAAAACAAATGGTTGTGATGAGCAGGTCTAAGACTCTTGCAGGCAGACATTCTCTCTCTCATGTTCTGAATTAACCATTTCTGTCTCACAATGCAAAACTGTAGCACAAAAGCATCAAATTGCTGTCTCTGCATGACTTTTTCTAGGACAGCACAGCAGAAACAAACTCGATACAGCACAGACCCTGGATAAAAGGTGTGGGAAGCTGTGTTTGTCTGTCAAACACTCTATTTCCAGCTAAACAAAGGTTGCTATAGCAGACACTGTCCCCCAGCCTGTACACACCCACAGGGTGTTCATCGTGTCCCTGATCCTGCCTCCTGTTTGCAAAGCCACAGGTGAGTCGAACAGACCCACCTCATTATTCTGTATATGGTGTAAATGAGAAAACCAGGCCTGCTTCAGACACACAGGAGGGTTTCTCTTCAGCAAAACCAGAATATTACACTTTTCCCTCCTGCAGATTCAGTGATTGCAGTGGAGGTTTTGCTGATTTTATTGATCCATTTACTGGCCACCTGCTCTTGTACAACCTAAATCAGCATAATTCTACTGAAGCCAGTGCTCAGATGTGGCCCTTATGGACACAGTGTAGTGGTGGAATTGACAGTGTTGGGTTAATGGCTGTACTCAATCACCTTAGACATCTTTTCAAATATTAATGATCTCACGATTCTATTGCATCTTGTAACAGACCAGTGTAGAAGCTTCTCTGTAGTTCATTTGCTTTTAATTAATGAATTAATTGCAAGGACCTTCTTAACCTCCTATGTATACATTCACAAAACAGATGAAACATCAATCACTAAAAATAGTGTGATGGGAAAAAGCAGCATGAAGTGAAATTCAGGCCCTTTGCCATCTGTTCCCCTAGTTGTTCTCTATTCAAAAGGAAGATCTACAGCACACTCATCTGCTTTACCTGAATAATGAACCACTTGCATAAATCAACACAGATGTTGGGAGGGTTAAGCCTGAAATTCATGAGCAAGTGACAGTGACAATTGCATGAACAATGACAAAGGAATCATTGGGAAGACTGCAATGTTGAACATGATGCTGGTCTCACAGAGACCAGCAGTGAAGCCCTGGTTTGGATATACCTCTTTTTTTTCTATTAATGCAGGGTTACAACCTCAAAAGCTGCAGCTTTAAGTGGCCAAAGCCTTCTCCTCACAAACCTCAGCAGCCTTTGAGAAGAGAGTTGCTTGCTGCTGCCCCAAGGGATGCTGAGGCACAGGGTCCTGTTCCACCAGAACTCCCCTGCCCAAAGAAACTGTTGCTCTCAAGTTTTGGTAACAAACTCTTAACTTGTTAAACTTTGCAGCTTTACAGTGCTGAATACAAAATCCTTAAGCACAATTTATGTAGAAAGGCAAAAAATCTTACAAATTCTTTGAGGTGGATGCCCAAAAGGTAAAATTAAGATATTATTGTGATTGAGTACATAGAGCCTATTTTCTAGAGGAGTGTCTGATCATCAGGATATGGGTCTGAGTAGCACTCAGTTTAGTGTGTTTGTTTGTACATATGTATGCATGTACATGCATTTTAATTTGCTTCCAGTTTTCCAGCTGAAGTTTTCCTTTCTCCATGGGATAACTGAGTTCTCTCTGTGGCAGAAACCAGGAGTGATCTTGAAAAAGTTTCTAAATTCTGTGACTGAAATGTGAGAATGAACAGTTATAGCAAGAGCTGAGTTGTGCTCTTCAGACCCCTATGACTTCAATATTAATAAATCACCTCATGTCTCACTTAGGAAAGGAAGAGCAGCAGCCAGGCTGGCCAGAGTTTGAGAAGCTGAACTCTTCTGTGCTACAAAGATTCATATGCACAAAACAGGAGTAACTTCTATAGCAGTAATCAAGGAAAGGACTTTAGATATGAAAAACATCAAAAACTTTGCTAATTCCCAGAGACATCTTTCCAACACAAGTCACAAAATAATTTGTAGGCTGAAAAATCACAGACTCCTTATTTTCAAGGCATGGAGAGCAGTGGCACCGTGCACTGTGTCATGTTTATAAAGCATCTTGGCCCAATGATTGCCCAAAATACACACCCCCATTAAGTAATGTTGCCTCTGCTGTTATAAGGCAGTGAGGGACAATGTGCCCTTTGAAACATAATGAATACACTGATGGAAGGTCAGGGAGGAAATTATGGCCATGTTATGAATAAAACCAAAGATAAAATACAACGCTGGAACCACATGACATGGAATTACGGTTGAAAGATTAAAAAATTCACAACCAAGGCAATCTTGTATTTAGAAGTTTGCAATTACAAATCACACTGAAAATGTTTCTGTCTCCAAAGAGATAGTTGATTTTGAGACAAATTACTCTAAAGCAATATTCAGAGTCCTGCACTGAGCTAATCAGTGCAAGTCACTTCCCCAGACCTTGAGTCCATCAATATTTCATACATTTAAATGGAAGTTCTACCAGCTTTTATAACTGTTTTGCCCTAAGTAGTTTTATTTTACACAAGAACGCACTTGTGCTTCTGTTTTTCCATAGGATCAGCAACAAATTCAGATCCCTGCTTAGACATCAAAAATACCATTCTTCCACATCATCAATACATTCAGGAAATAGCTCATAGTCATCACAAGGGGAAGTTGGTTAGAGTCTTCTTGAAATATCTCCAGATTTCTTCTGATCTAGTAGACAGTAGACAACAGTTTTCCACCCACTTTCCAAAGTGGGACCACCCTAACTTTTCACCACCCTAATTTTCCACCACCCTAACTTTCCAAAGTTAGGAAAAGCCATGTTTCAATGGGACCTGTCTTAAGCCTCATGATTGCTCCATTCCACAGACTTTAATCTAAGTATCTCATTACACTCTTGTATTTAGACACTCTTGTAATTTGGACATGTAAAGGAGTGCTGTGAAACCAGAGCGTTCTGAGTTTGGCCCTTTGATCCTGTCAGTGATTGAGCAGACTAAGAGCAGAGCTACAACAGCCCAGACCCACCTTCTCTCAGGCAAGTCCCCCAGCTGCTGTGTCATTTTGAATGAGCACCATGTCTGCCTTGCACTGGCCACACAGTGAATACACTCAGTGCAGCAGATCTCATGGGGCACTTAGTGCAGAGAATTTCTTCAGTTATTCACAGTATTGAATCTTACATATCCAATATTGGCTACAGCTATACTCAAGAGAGCTGTAAGCACCTCTAAAGGAAGGCTGAGAATCATAAATAGGAGATTCAAGATGATCCACCTCCCACCTACATGCTAAAGTTGCCTGACATTTGTTATCCCCCTGCACACCTGAATTCCCTTTCTCTATGTTTTCATATTTGTCTTGTCTGCAGAACGAGGCAGATGCCCAAAGGTGGTCAGTCTCTTTGGGTGGTGGTCAAGCACTGGACACCATTTTATGATGCCATGCCCAAACAAAGCTGCAGAGATTTTTTTTTCCCTGCTTTTTCCCCCCAGCTCTGAGATGGGCATGCTCATCAGATCAACACACTGCTGCCCTCACAAGCAGGTTGGGAATGTTCTCCTTGAAAAGCACCCCAACACTCCCACGACCCTGCAAGGAGGAAGGAAGAGTCATTGCATCCATGATAGAGTTTGGTAGGAAGCTGGCACTCAGCTCCAGAAAATGAAGCCTGAGGGAGCAGTATCTGGAAAGAAGCAGCTCATTGTTACCCCAGCAGCCATGGAACCAGAGCACGTAACCCTGGTATCAATGGCATCCTTCACTGAGGGCTTAAAGGTGGCTGTCAGCCTTCATCCTGGTTTTGCTTTGAATGTCTGACCCAAACAGTCTGGAGGGCTTCCACAGAGGTTGGAGGAGGGGACACACCCCCTCACTATCAACATTCCCCTGCCACACTCTCAGCCTCCAGGGGAGAGGAGCAGCTGGAGAGGCCTCACCTCTGAGTGGTCACGAGCAAGTGCTCCACACACAGCAGCCTCCCCCATCCCGCCAGGCTCTCTCACAGCCCAAGACATGCTCTGGACACAAGATACCATTTTTCCTCTCTGAGCTGTGTGAATGATGGCTACAAACTCCAGCAAGCACTGATGGGACCAGGTCCCCAGTGAGTTTGTCAACACGGTGCCAAGGACATGCACTCAGGACTTTCAGCTCCTCAACCGCTTAAATAAAAGGAAAATCTCCAGTGACTACTTCCATAACAAGCCAGTTTCAATTAATTGGAACAGCTCCTGCTCAGGGACAGAAGTCTGACCCCATGGGTGGGGCCATGAGTTGAAGAGGGTATTGATAGCTCAGGGTATCAATGTCTCAGGGTATTGATAGCTTAGGGAATTGATAGCTCAGGGAATTGATAGCTCTATGCTATTTCTGGATTGCTCCATCACCAGCATGTGGGCCAGCACACACCCTGCATTCAGCTGAAGGCAGTGCATTGCCCGAGGGAGAGGGGCTCAGTGCCACACTTTCTGTTTAGCAGGAGCTGTCCACACCATCTAACACCCCGTATGTCAAGACCTTCTCTGAATTTCCACCTGATCCAGAAGGAAGAACGTCACTCAGAAACCCCAAGACTGACTAAAAATTTTCCGTCACATAGCAATCATCACATGTTAATTTCTTCCAATCCCTGATATTTGCTGTTATTGAAAAAGTCTGGTTTTATGTGCAGCCTGACTTTAGCTTCAGCTTCACTGGCTCCTGGTGAGTGGGATTAGCTAAGTAGTTTTCAGCAAAACATTTCTTCTCTCAAAAAACCAAAAAAACAGATGTGTGGAAAAGGGTTAGTTGTAATGAGGTTTCTCAATTCATCCTTTCATCCCTGTTAGGCAGTTTTTAATTGAAGTATCCCAGATTACAAATCAAGAGCTGTGGGGCTTTTTCTGACACTATAATAGCTTGATATGAACTATAAATGGTCCAAATCAAAATGACACATTCAGAAACTATTTACTCCATCCTTTCACTGGAAGAGGTCTGAGTGTATTAGACATAAACACTGCTATCTCTGCTGCTTTTGCTTTTCAATGGCAATTTACAGTAAGGAAGTAAATATAATCAGCTCACATTCAAATGGCATTTTTCCATCCTGGAAAACGGAGCATATTTCATAGTCAGCGTACAAATAAGCCTGTGGTAAATCACATCCCACTGGTTGGCCATACAGCTCCAGCCACACCAAGCTGTTTACAAGAAGAAATGAGAATTTTCCTTTGTGGAAGGTAGAGAGGACTTATTCCACACCAGATAAAGTTTTCACTGCTGAAAGCGGGCCATGTTCTGGGAAAAAAAACTTTTAGGGCTTGAACTTTCATCGAAAAGGACCAAGTAACCTACTGGAGACTGTCACAACTTCTGTCACCAGGCAAACAAGCCTTGGAAGGACAACAGCTGGGAGGGATTTTGGAATGCCTGAATGTTGGGGAGAGGGGCCTGGGAAGCAGGGCGCTTGGTTCAAGAGGTGCTCTGCTTCCCAGACATCTTGTTCCTGACCCTCTCCTCTCCTTTCCTCTCCTCACCAATGAGCAAGAGTCCATTCCCTGGTGGACCCCCAGCCCTCAGCAACTGAGTTGGGGAGAGGCTTCTCCTCACCAACCTCATCCCATCTTGTGCTGATGGTGTTTGCCCTCCTCTGGTGCACAAGGGACCCAGCACCTCTGCTACTGCAACCCTGACCATAGATCCAGACAGAAAAGACTGCTGAGATGCTCTTAAGACAAAGGAAGCATCAGGGGAGTCTCAAAAGCACAACAAGATTGTGAGTGGCTGCTCTCAGGGCCTTATCAGACAGCATTCAACCTTCCTGCCCAGGAAAAGGGTCCTCTGGAAGTGCTGTCTGGTGAGATGTGCAGTCTTCAAGGCACTACCATCAGCAATCCTTTTTTCTGGTTTTTCAGTTAGTTCTCAGAAGCAAACTCGTCATTGCCAGACCACTTCTAGTTCCAGGAGAAAAATCCTGCAATGGTTTTGGATGCAGAGTCACCAGTTCTGATTCACCCTGGTTTGCTTGATCCCTCTTGAACTTTTTCTCTTAAATTGCCTTTTTAAAAGATGCCAGTAATACACAGACACATTTCTGGTACTGTAATCACTTTGGGAACGTGGACACCCGGGACAGCTGTGGGCTGAAACAGCAACACACAGAGATCCAGCAGGGTCTGTTACTCCAGAGCAGCACAGGGCTGCTTCCAGAAAGGAAAGACATTAATACAAAGAACAGTTCTGAAAAACCATCAGATGCCTCTGAACTCTGCTGTTCCTGGGTGGTCTAGAGGTTTCAAAAACACAGGAGCTGAAGGAAGGAGAACTACTTCTGTCCCTTCTAAACAATTCACTCACTTAAAAAGTCCCCTCGCACCGGGAATGAGGAGAGGACCATTCCTGTTAAAAGGGAACTTCAAAGACTTTCGCAAGAATTGGAATGTACAAATTACGGCCTTTTCAAAAGCCAAAGGATGTTTTTCCAGCATGGCACCACATCCCAAAAAGTGCTGTGGGGAGTTTTGGTTTCACCCATGATACAGAGAAACATCAGACTCCAAACGCAACCAGAAAATAAACAAGCCAAGTCAATGCTCTGACAGAAACTGCAAATATACTCTTACACTTAGATGTCCCATTTCAGGGCTTTTAAATGCCAGTCTCCGTCACAACATTATGGCTTGTATTTCTTCATTAAGTCATTATGGAAAGCGAAAGGTGTTTTCTAATAGCTCAAAGAAAGAAACTTGACTTTCTTCCCATCTGCTCTCACTCTTTGTCCTCAGAAAGTTTTTGCTTCAGAAACATAAACTTATTATGCAGGAGAAATGATTGAAGCTCTCAGGAGGTGCCAAAGGAGCAATGTCTGCGTTCGGCAAAGGACACCAAGCCTTGGCAGAAATAGGTTCCCCCAAGACTGCATTTGTCCTGTTCAAGCTCAGACTCAACGTGAGGATTTCCTCTCCTTCTCAGTCACCAAGCTTTACTCACTACAGAAAAAACAATCCAAATCCAGGGTTTGATTTTCCCATTCCCCCTGCCACCTCTGCCTCCAATCCACACATTGTTCAACAGAGAAATGGCAGATGAACTATTGAGAGCCAAGGTCCTTTCCAGTGCCACAATTCCATGTTTCCTCAGCAGCTGGTGGACAACAGGCAGCACAGGTTCTCAGCCACCCAGGAGAAGCAGAGAAGGAGGAGAGATCAGCCACAGGAATGTGGTCTGCTGCAAATTATAGCCCTGGCCTTAGCTGGGCAGTCTAGGGGTGAAATGGAAGGAGGACTCTTTTGCTACTCAGCAAAAGGGTAGCATAGGAGGGACCGGGACACATGAAAGAACAAACACTTCGAAAAAATGATGGATTGGGCATTAACACAATAGCATATCCCTCTCCACTCATGGGAAATTCCTCTAGAAGGACAGCTGATAAGAAAACATGACATACTCTTCAGAGAACTTTCTTTTAAAATTAATATCTTGAAATCAAAAAGAAATAAAATCCCCATGGGAATATTTTTCCAAGCACTTTATTTAGACTCTATTGTTGTAGAATGAAAAAAAATTACAACACACTTGGATTTGCTTAGATCTTGGGAGGGGGTGGTGAGGTAGGCTTTAGTTTTACCAATTTGTTTTTTCATTAGGGTGGAAGGAGAAAAGACCAGCCAAGTGTAGCAAAACATAAAATCAGGTGGTGATTTTCTGGAATTAAAAATACATCCATATTGGTGAAGGGTCTAAAAGGAAAGCCATACAAGGAGCAGCTGAGGTCACTTGGCTTGCTCAGCCTGGAGCAGAGAAGACTGAGGGGAGAATTCATTGTGTTCATGAAGCTCATGAAGGAAGTTCCCTTCCTCGTGAGAGGCAGAGGAGGGACAGACACTGATCTCTTCTCTGTGGTGGCAGTGACAGGACCCGAGGGAACGGCCTGAAGTTGTGTCAGGGGAGGTTTAGGTTGGATATCAGGAAAAGACTCATCACCCAGAGGATGGCAGGGCACTGGAACAGGCTCCCCAGGGAAGGGGTCACAGCACAGCCTGGCAGAGTTCAAGCAGTGTTTGGACAATGCTCTTGGGCACATGGTGGGATTGTTGGAGATGGTGCTGTGCAGGGCCAAGAGTTGGACTCAATAATCCTTGTGAGTCCTTTCCAGCACATCATATTCTACGATTTTATGATTTTGAAATGTTTTCTGGGTGATTCTGACAGTCCTGGGTGGTTTGGAGAGCAACTACGTGTTTGCAAGTGCACAAGTGCAATGGGAAGCCATCACTAACACATGCAGGTAGGTGGGTAACTTACCACCAGTCTACTCCCACCCCCCAAATTAGTGTTTTATCCAGCACCAAAAATCAGACTGTCTCTCAGGAACTGATTCCAGGGGAGCAGGCCAGGAAACCTTGCCTTTTTTGGCAGGTTGTGGTAGTAGTGGTGGATATCACATATGCCTGGCCATGCTCGTGTTCCTGACCACAGTGCCCCAGTACTGTGTCAACAGCCTTTGGCCACCAAAGAGTGGCTCCATTCCCTTGGCTCTTGCTGAAGCTTCAGCACCAGGAAGCCTTGTTTGGTATTACAGGTGTGGCAGCAGGAGTCCCCTGTCCCTCATTCCCAACCTATCAAGGGATCTGGTCAGAGGTTCAGTGTGGAGCATGTCGGAGCAGCACCTCCTCCTCTCCTTCTGGGGACGTTCCTGAGCTGCCCTCTGGTGATCAGACAGAGGGGAAAGAGAATCAGTGTTGACATCCATTAAACCTGCCTCTGAGTTGTTCTGTCCATATTTTCAGGAACTTGAACAAGGAGTGTGTCTTATCCCTCCCTCAGCAAGCAGAGACCTCCCAAGGGAAGTCATGGGCCAGTTGCCTTGAGGACAAAGCCATCCATCCTTCTGGAGAGACCCACCTGGGGAACTGATTGGTTTCATGATATGAGCAAGTGTCCACCTAGAACACACTTCCCAGAGCATCCATGGCACAAACACCTCCAAGCAGCTTCCATGGTCATGGCTCAGCCCACACACAATTCCCAGTGATATCACCCCAGTGCCCAGGGCTCCCTGGTGCAATAGCCCAAATGGTGACATTACATCCCTGTCACTGGAATAGATCCATTCAGCCCAGTAACTGAAAACCTCCAAAGCAACTGATTTGCTTAAATATTTGCTTAAATACTACTAAACCACCACATCACTCAGAGCAAGTGAGCACCTCCAGACCAGGGGTGTGGCAATGCACACATAATGGTGAGCTGCCAAGGTGTGAGCAACCAAAACCATTTCTGCCCTAGTGATTAGCTGTGTTTAACTGAGAATCCTCAAGACAACCACAAAAATAGGGGAAATTACATGAAGGGGCAAGCTGCACCCATCCTAATGAGTGGACAAGCAAAGGCAAGCAACACTGACAATTGTTTTTTTGGGGTATCTAAGGACACTAGAAACCCAGCTTGGATTATTAAAACTTCCCTGTGATGAAGACCTCCATAATGATTCTGAGCAGAGGGATTTCTGGGCCAGTCTAAGATGATTAATTGCTTCTGACACCTCCAGAAACTTGAGACACTCCATGCAGCACAAAAGGAAATTCAGATTCCCTGCAGCACCACAGGCATATGCTGTACATCCTGGCAGTACCACGGCTCAGGGAGCTCGCTTTATTTGTGTAGCCCCTGGGGCACTGGGAAAGATGGCAGGCAAGGGGTTAAGTAGTGGCACCGCGGCTTCTGGAAGGGAAAGGAATGCCTCATTAACCAGCTGGAATTCATCGAGGATATGAACACTAGGGTGGACATGGGAAAGGCAGCAAACACCATATTACTGAGATTTTCAGGGTACATTGAACACAGGTCCACAAAGGAGGTCAGTGTCGATGGCTGCATGGTGGCAGGAGGGGAAAACGGCCTGAGAAGTCAGGGGTGATGGGGAGCGAGTGGGAGACGAGGGTGGGCGCCTGACTGGAGCAACCTTTCCCTCTGCCACCTCTCCACACACAGCCATGACTTCTGTAACCAGCCCCGCCCGTCCCACCAGACAGGAGGATAATGAACGTGGAGTAAATGCTTTGAAAACCTGACCCATCACTTCCACATGTTCATCTCCCAGGGAGTGCGACCCTTGATTTTCCAACCCATCACACGCATTTACAAAGCTAACATGGTACAACTGCAGGACTCTATGGTTACTAATCCAAGCATCCTGCAGCTTCCAAGAGGTGTGAAAGCGTCCAGCACAGGCATTTCACGGCTCGAGGCTCACCTGCCCCAAGCCTTCAGCCCAGAAATGGGATCATGGCAACTGCAGTGCTGACTCCTTTAAATACAATGCCATGTGCTTCCCCCTATTATCAACTCCAACTCCAACTCCGTTATCCTCTGTTATAAAACTCTAAAGTTAAACTGAGGCATAAAGAACAGACTCACATGGAAAATGAACTCAGCATCTCTTTACCCAAAAGGTCAGTGATTAGGAAATTCATTCATGAAACAGGAATCGTTGATTTCGACTCCTTTATCTGTCCTGGGCCATTTGAATAGTGTTATCCTGGAAATAATATTTCACTTTAATGTAAAAAATTAGGTAAGGATGAAAGTAAGAGAGCTACAATCCCCTACAAGAGGGATTCACATTAGGCTGGGAGAAAAGCAGTTATTCTCTGCTCTCTGGCTCTACAAGTGTTTTAATATTTCACATGACACAGTGAGCACAACACAAAAGATAGAAACCAGACAAGTCCAAACCTCCATATGTTTAAGATACTCTTTTGTGGAGTAAGAAATACAGATTTGATCCCACCTCCAGTGAATCCAGCTCTTCCATACTCCCAGTGACTGGGTTTGCTCCATTGCTAGAGCTAAAGGCAAACCACCAACTCCTGCACTACGAATTTAGACTGTGTTTTGTTCCTCAGACAAACTATTCAGCACTTTTGGGACAAATCAAGAAATAGTTACAGAATGACTTAAGGTGTTTTAGCTCAAAGATTGCCGTTTTTCTTTACCTTTAAGTCTTTTTAGAAATGCATGTTCCTGAGAAAAATAGGAGCTAGAAGGTACATGAAGGTATTGCTCGTGTTGCGAAGACAGTGAGACAGCTTGTGTTACATCTTTACCTGAGGCAAGGCTGGGATGGGCTTGTCTGCTCAGCCCTGCTCCTTTTTATTTCAAATTTCATCTGGAAGATTTACAGCAGCACTAGCAATGCTAAGGGAGGACTGTTCATCCATTTGTAACTCGAGTTCAGTTGTGATTTACATTTGAAGCAGATATTTTAATCTCATGGTTGCATATCAGGTACACTCAGATTTACCACAGTTGTTCTTTCCTCTGGTCAAAAAAAAGCCATTTGGGAAAATCATACACATAAATCCATTCATTTATAACATTTTTTAAATCAGTTTTGCAAGCTATCTCCCAGGACACAGCACTCCAAATCTAAAAATATGCTGTCCTTTAATCACCAAGGATGAGGGGCTGCATCATTATAGGGGAAAACACATGGCCAACAGAACTGACCCCACTGACCTCAACACCCTCAGCAGAGCATATTCAACATTCCAGCTAAAGCACCTGGCGATGCATCAGGGCTTGGGACCTGCCTCCTGCTTTATTTCTAAATATTAGATGCAAAATTACATCCCAGTTCAATGCTGAGTCTTTCCATTCAAATCTCCACAGGACCAGAGCAGGAATCGCTCTGGGGTGCTCAGATTGCCTTCCCAGGTGAAGCCACCTCTCCCCAGCCAGCCTGACCCCTGACATTGCCAGTGCCACCAGCTGCAGTTACCCAGTTTTGCTCCCACCCTGCAAGAGCCATGAGAAGTATTTGTGGGTACTTCCAATGCAGCTTTCCTCACCCAGGGAAAGAGCCCCAGTGATCCCAAAGAGTTCCAAGAAGGCCCCCAGTGCCAGGGGTCTGTCCTGCCGTGCAGCTGTTTGGCACAGCACAGGAACCCTGGTAACATTCTCCACCCATCTTCATCTCTCCGTAAGGCTCAGGGAAAGCTCTGGGTAGTCAGAGCTTTTGGTCTTTATTTGCCTTGCTGGCATTTTGCAAACCCTTAAGATTCTGGAAATAACATTTCCATGCCTAAATGACAGAGGAGCAGACCCCAAAGCCATGCAGGCTACAGCAGATCATGCAGATGTGACAAACACCGAGTTCTACTACTGAAGTGATGTGAACCGGTGCTTGGGAGTGAGCAGGGTGGTGATATCCCATTGAAAACTCCCTGGGACAACTGAAGAAGCACTAAAACACTGAGCCTTTTCTTCCATACTTTTTTTTTGGTTCATTTAACATTTGCTTCTGGCCCAGGCATGATTTGAGTCTGGGGGACAGACTCAAGGCATCATGAAATCACTTTGGGGTGGCCCCTTGAGAACCAACCCATCGCTCAGCTCTCCTGCCCATCCATGTGCACCACAGGAGCCAATTGCTGGGCTGCAGCCGAAGATAAAATGTACTGCCAGTCTCCTGCATGCACAAAACATCAGCCTTGAGTGCTTGCAGAGGTGTGCTACTCTGCCAAAGTTCTCACTCAAGCAACACCTATGCCAAAAGTGAGGATGCAAATTCAAATGTATTGAAGCAAACCAGAGTTTATTTAGTGTTTATTACCCATTTTGTTGTCAGACGTGGCTTCTTCTGTGTTGATTTTCCTCTGGTAAACATGGACTTTTTTATTATTTTTTTAATAAAATATATAAAACATTGTGCATTGCTATCCATAGGAAAACTGTAGTTTAACAACAACAAAAAAAAGAATAAGGCACATTCCTGTGCAGCATCTTCAAATATATATATATATATATATATTTAAAACAAAACAAAAAGAAAACCTTTTTCAACCTCTTTGAGGTTGTTAACTTCTCACCAGTCACTGACACATCTCTTATATTACCATAATTTCACTGTTGGAGATGGGTTGGGTTGTGTTTGACAGGGGCCAGCAGGGAGAACAGACTCAAAAAAATAATAGGATTTTATCCCTGAGGTGTCAGTAAAAAAACCAAATGCTCCCATTGAAAAGGAAGATGAAAAGACAGCCATAAATAACTGAATACACTATGGCAAACATCCAAGCACCGAGATGATTTCACGATGGAAGAATCCCCCTCCCCCCCATGCCCAGTTCTTAACGAGTCCTATTTGCTGTTGGGTTTTAATTAGGTTAATCTCATGGCTTCTAAAGTCACAAGACAATCGGTCAGGATGCACCTCCCCCTCCCTCCCCAAATCATCTTTCCAGATTTGTCATTTTGTTCACATTTCTCCCACAGCCCTCAAGAAAGGGAAACAAAAAATCCTAAATGAAGACCAAATCCTGGATGACTTCTCTCCCCAGTCAAGAGAGGAGCCCTCATTCCACAGCGTGCCAAATGCCATATCCCTTATGGGAGGACTGTGATTGTCTCCTCCCTGCCCGCTACTCAGAAACGAACTCGGAAATCACTTCTTTGAAACCGGAAAGTGTCGGTGAAGAAGGGTGATAGCAAAATGTCAGGGAGAGAGAGACGGGGAAAACTCCACTGCTGTCCATCCACACGCTCCAGGTAGCACACCCGACAGGAAAAGGGGAGACACCCATGTAAAACTCCTTCCCTCCCTCTCCTGTGCGAGGTGTGGAGCAGCCCCAGGTGCGGGGCGGGATGGCTGGAGTCCCCATCGCTCAGTAGTAGCGGTTGAGGCTCCTGGTCCCGGGAATGTCGGGCTGGCCGTTCATCCAGATCTCGCGGATGATGCGCTCCCGCTCCTCCAGCCGCTGCGCCCGCTCCAGCTCCTCCGCCGAGGTGAACACGTTCATGTTCAAAGTCCTCTCGAACCTGCGGTGCCTGCGGGCGGACAGGTCCGACGTGGTGTCCGAGTCGTCGTCGCTGTCGCTGCTGTCGCTGTCGCTCTCCCGCTCCCGGGGAGGTTTTTTGGAGGAGGAGCGTTTGCAGTCCGTGCGGCAGGACACCCTCAGCACCAGGGCCAGCAGGGTCAGGACGAGCCCGATGCACACTCCGGAGACGAAATACAGGGCAGCCCGCTCGGGGTTTTCTGCAAGGAGAAAGGAAAAGATGGTGGAGAACCCTTCAAAGAACAGAACACACACCAGGCACGGTGTCTGGAGGGGCAGAGTTTCCAATGGCTGCTTTTACTTCCAAGTCCCCTTTGTCTCCTCCCCACAGGAAAATCAGGAAGGGGAATTTCAACGGTGGATTTCCTGCCAAGACATTTGCCCACATGCAGAACGCGGGTTTCCTGCAGCTGTGACTTGGAGTCGTCTGGAAAGGAAAGGAGCAGCCCACAGAAACAAATCTAATTCCCACGGCGTTGACACCAGGGTGCTGCATACCCAGCAGCAGGTAAGTGCACCCTGTTGTCACATCCACTGCCTTCATAACAGGCATAAAGGTGATTACAAAACTTTGTATGCTCTGTGCTGTGGCCCAGCTGAAATGGAAAACTTGGCAGCATGGAAAAAAATGCATATTATTTATTCATAGACTTCATTTGCTTATCTAAGGCAAGTGTGCTGGCTCCCCGCCCAGACCACCAGAATGTGTACCTGTGCTCCACAGGCAGAGCTGGAGCCAGTGCACCAACAGGATGAATCCTGCATAGCCACATTTCTGAGGTGATATAACAAGACTCCAAAGGATCCTTTCAAACTAGGTCATCTTGTTTATTTACCACCTTCCTTTTTTTTTTTTTTTGTGGTTCATGGACTACTTAGAAGCATAATTATGTTAAATGTCGTTACTGCCATTCTCCTGGGCTGAATCACCTTGGTTTACAGGTACACTCAATGGGTAAAGGTGAACTGAGCAGAAGGGTCAAGGCGAGCTCTACTCTGCAGTGTCTGCTGGTTGTCTTGAGTTCAAGGATGGAATCAGTTCCTCAGGTGAGTCTTATTCCCTTGAACTCAGTGATGGATCTGTAACAACTCCCACCAGCTGAGAGCCTGACATCTGGCCCCAGAAGTTTCCTGTAGCTAAAAGGCTATGTTCTGTCTTCACCTCCTAAAAGCTCTATCTTCGTTCTAAAAGCACAGTGCTTTTAGAAGCTGCCCTCTCCAGCTGATCTCCTTAAAGCAAAGTTTGCAGAAAGTGAACTGGAAACTATTTGGAAATGTTCAAAACTCAACAGGACAAGACCCTGCTCTAATTTCAAAGCTGGCTCTAAATTTGAAGTTAGCCATGTTCTGAGCAGGGGGTTGGACCTGGTGACCCCCAGAGGCCCCTCCCAGCCTAGATTATTCTCTGAGTCGTGGTCAGAGCCCAAACACTGGCTTGTGCACTGTTCTAGGCAGTTCAGTGCCTGGAGGTGATCACAGAACAGTTACAGAGAATAAATGCCTTTGTGCTCTTCACTTCTCTCCCAAATGAATCTCAAATGTGACTGACAAGCCAAGGTGGAAGAAGACGTCAAGATAGTCTGAAAATTGGCTAATAAAACATGAGACTGATGCAAGACTGCCCATGATGGGGGGCTGGAACTAGATGGTCTTGAAGGTTCCTTCCAACCAAACCATTCTATGAAATGCAGCAGTAGTTGCAAAGTCAAGTGAGACCAAAGCCACAGGTTTGAAACTAAGATATTTTGACAAAAGCAAGACAGCAAAATTCCAAAGGTGAAAGAGAAGATAGCAGAGCAGGCACGAAGAATATGCCAATGGCCCTGCAGCAGCCTGGCTGAGTGAAATCCTGGCTCCAGTGAAGGTAATGGCTATTCTGAATTCAAGGGACAGAACTGAAATTAAAACTGCAACCTCTGTGCAGCAGCAAAGCTGCTGCTGCCCATCTGGTCCTATGCAAACAGCAAAGAAGTAGCTTAAAAAAAAACCAGGAAAAGCAGAATCACTACCTGACAACAATTTAACAATTGCAATTTCACTGAGGACAGTAATCACCCAGCTCCTTTTGCAGGTGACCCTACGAAGGGCTCTGGGGACACCCGGAGCATGGGAGTGTGAGAGGAGCAGATGAGCGGGACTGGGGTGTTGGTACTGGAAGGTGCTGGGTCCAGTCTGCCCCGGCTCTGCCTGCCTGACAGGATGCCAGGCACACTTCCCTGAGCACCACGTTCTGCGCACACATGGGCTTGATTTGGTTGCATTTGTTCCGCTGCTCGCTCCCTTAGAGCAACTTATAAAAAAAACATAGATTGGAGCCTGACTCAAAGACACATGCGGTTTCTCTGCCCCCGATTTTGCCCGTGTCCTGCTTTTCCTTTCTCCTCCACACTCCTTTTTCCGTGCTACTGTATCCAGCTCATGAGCGAACTGCTTCTCCACTGCTACTTCAGCAACCATTTTTCATCCCCTGCTTGTGCTCGTCCGTACAGCCCTTCATGCACTGCAAGGGCTGTAATTGAATCTTTGGGCTCCAGTGGCATTTATGAGCTCCTACAGCCACTCTGTCAAACTCTGAGACACTGTCTGGACTTCCTCACGGAGCTGTAACCCTGTGTTCAACTGCACTCTTGGCATTTATCAGATGTACAATCCACTTGCACAGCAGCATCTCTTTTTTCACAGCAGAAAGAGCAACCTAAGCTAAAAACCATGGGCTCTGCTCTTTCTCAGCTGAAGTAGCCAAGTCAGCAATAGCCTAGATTTGGGGGTTCGATGGCTGATTAGTGATTTTGAGAGCTTCCTCCATTGCATGTTCTACTTGTAAAGACGAACAAGGGGCATCCTCTTCAGCAAATGGATGCTCAGCACCTTCCAAAAGCTCAAAGGTGGCCCAGATTCATCATACCAACAGTGAAGCTCCTCAAAACACTCATTATACTTGAAAAGAAATTCTTTAAAAGTATATGGACATCAGTCCCAGGAGTTAGCACAATTTTGATATGCATTCTTGTATGTGTATGTCTGTATACGCTCATGAAAACATAGATTTTGACCATTGAAGCTTTTACTTCCACTGCTGTGGATGACAGCTCAGAGCTCCCAGCAGGACCCGGTTTCTGTCAATCTCTTTGGCTGGGGTTACCTTTCCCTTTTCTTGTATTTCTCTCTCTGATTGAAACCATTGATGAAAATGTCACTGATTCAAGCCTGAATTTAATCTATGCAGACAAAAGATATATGCTCTATATAACCCTCTATACAAAAGCCACCATTTTCTAGGCACTCAAACTGGCCCAAAAAATTAGAAACACATTTTATTTTATTTTTCCAACCAAACCAGCAGCAATTACAGAGCCTGTTTCCTGAGGGCTAACAATCTGCTGGGAGCATCAGCCCAGACTGCCATTAATTCCCTAGGAAATGCCCCAGGCCAAGGTTGTTATTGCCATTATAATAAATTGTTTCAATAAATAAAAAACAATCTAGGCATTAACGCTGCTGGCTTCCTGTAATGGCTTCATACATTCCAAAACCTCAGTGGGGAGGAAAATTTCAGAGGGCCCCCAGTAAAAGGCTCAGCATTAAGCACGGGCAGACAAACAGTAGGAGCAATATCTTCTAGGGAATTTACAGTGAGCCCCACAGGCTGCCGAAATCCTCTGAGAGAACAGAGGAAGCTCTCCAGGAGCCCCTTATTAATAAGGCTTAGGCCAAGCAGTCTAAAATTTTGGAATGATCTCCCCTGGGTTGAATTTTGGAAGCCCCTTGTTAATAACTTGGCAGCAAAGCTTTGCGTATGGAAGACGAATAAAACAGGGATTTGTGGAGGTTTCCCTCCAACCACTTCATCCTGAATGCAATGACAAAACTGGAATAAGTCTCCTGTCCTAAAGGAGGCACTGGAAGAGCTCTGATACATTTTGAATGTTTAATATTTATATAACCACGAGGGATGTTTCTGGTCTTGCTGATAGACTGTGACTGCAAAGACAGTTCCAGCTGTCACTGAGACTGGAGAAGTCTTTCCAAACACTCAGGAAGGTTTTGGAACAGGTCCACAACAAATAACAGGTCTGAGGTTTGTAGACTTGAGGTTTGAGATTGCATCTAATTAAAAACATAATTCTATAAAGAAAATCAGCTTTCAAATTAACGGTGTCTCTGAGTCTTTTGCAGAACTGAACTCTAAACAATCTGTTTGATCAGCTACTAAATTCACTCTTCACTGACACTGTTCACACTTTTTCCCTGTTTCTGTAGAAAAAGGTTCTGGAAGCTGGGATGAGACTAACACCTAAGTGGCTTTGGTACTTAACCATGATAGCTGCAAACCAAGACCCCTGCAAAGAGGTTTTGCTACCTGCTGTGCTGTGATTTTTACTACTCAGTTGTCCACAGGAAGATTCCCAACTCTTACATGGGAATATCAGTCAAAAAGATGGTGGAAATGAGCACAGAGGCTTTTGTTAATACTGGCACTTTTCTGTGCACTGCAAGACTCTGCACGTGTGAGTGACCAAGTTTGCAGACTCTTCATCTGCAGCTGCCCACCCAAAACTGCCATTTTGTGCAGAAAATGTGGACACTATTGAGCACAGAAGGGATTCCACTAATTGTGGATGCTCTCCCCAGGCTCAAAGACACCCACTGCCAGGAGACAGGGAAGGCAGCAGAGAGGATCATCCTTTCAAGCCTGCACTTTACCCATGAAATAGCAAAAACCCGTAGCTTCATTTCCCTGCAGTGGGTCTGAGAGTACCCACCACCCTTTGCCCCAAGAGAAAAAACATTTTTATGTGTTGCCCCTGCCTATTTACATTTTTCTTTTGAAAACTCCTGTCTTGAGACAACTCCCCAGCACAGGGAAGCCCTGAATACAGCACTTTCAGTCTGCAGAGAGCACCTGAGGGACGTTTTCAGTGCCATGGAACAGAGCACTCCTTGCACTACTGTTTCTCTTTGGCACCAAGGCTGTGGTCAGGAGCAGTGGGAAGATGTGTGCCCCAGAACCAGCCCTCCCTGGCTGCTCAATACCCTGCCTCTCCTGAGCCACGACAATGGACCCTCTATGGACATCAACTGTGGCTTGAGCTGCCTTCCGGGCCCCAAACTCAGGCAGGCACAAAAAAAATCCAACTTCTCTATTGCTCAAAATCTGCAATATGAAGGGGGATGGCTTTGCAGTGCTCCAGTTTTATGCAAACTATATTTGTGCCCTGTGACACAGCCTGCCTTTGAAGTCATAAGCTAAAACCTCTCCATACCCACATATAACAAAATAAATCATGACAAATCCATCATTTCCACTAAAAGCAGAGGCTAAATTACATGCAGCAGATAAAGATGGTTTAGGACATCTGCTGTTTCAATCCGTGGGTCAGTCATCAATTATCTCTATAATAAATAACAAACTGAACACATATGTCACTGAGACAAAAAGCCATCTAACAGCCATGGTTAGGAACACTGGAACCAGATGATCTTTAAGGTCCCTTCCAACCCAAAACATTCCATGATTCCATGATACACTGGAAAACATGAGCAACCAGGTCCTGAACTCAGCACTGGAAACCAAAATCATGAGGTCTGAGTTTACCTACTCAACACCCAGTGGATGTGAACACAACACAAGGAGACCACATCATGAGAGGGTAAATCCCACAGCAATAGGACAGTTAAAGCTGTCTGTGCTACAGTAAGACCTGGAGGCTCCTGCCAAGACTGGCACCTTGTGACGGGGATGAATTGAGACCTTGTGCCCTAAAAACCAACGCAGAGTCAAAGAGCTCTGTTGTGCTCAAGGGAAGCAAAGTCCATGGGGCATTGTCAGCAGCTCTGAATCACAGTCCCAGCTGTCCTTGACCAATTTTCTCTGCCCATTACTGTTCAGATGGGGAACATAATATTAACAGCATTTTGTTTTACAGTAAGGTTGGGAAGGTAGGTATTTTCATGTCAAAAAATGGTAGCTGTAGGTAAGAGGAGGAGAAGTAGGATAGACAGAAGACTCCTTTAGAGCTTGTTTTTCTAACTTTTCCTCAGAGAAACCCATGCAAGAAAACAAATATGTCCTACTCAATTATCTCCTGTGAAGAACACTACTAATTGCACTTAATCTGTCTGATTCTTATAGGTGTTATGTAAGGATGGATCCTGATGCCACCACTGGGTGTGCAGAAGAACAGAAATTCGTATAAACATTCATGGTCCTTTTAGAAGGACCCTTCACTAAATAATATGCAGAAACACTCTTACTAATCTACTGAGTGATTCCAAAATGCAAAGCCCAATTTAGCTGCCTCAAATCCAAACACTTGGAGTAGCAGCATGGTGGCACCTCAGCAAGAGCAAGAGCATGGCACCAAGAATGCACTACTGTTTAATGAATTAGCAAGGCTGAATGGCATCCAGACATTAAAAACTAGCTCACAAATATCGGAGTTTTAGTTAATATAGCCTTGAACACTTCCAGGGATGAGGCAGCCAAACCCTCTCTGGGCAACCTGTGCTAATGTCTCACCATCCTCACAGTAAAAAATTTCTTCCTAATGTCTAATCCACACCCACCCTCTTTCAGTTTAAAGGCATTCCCCCTAGTTCTGTCACTTTTTTTCACCTTTTAAAGTGAATTTTTTTAGAAGACTGCTCCCTTGTTACTTGAAAGATACACGTGGGTGAAAGATAAACTGTGATCCAAGGAAATCTTACTCTAAACTGGATTTAAATATACAATTAAGTAGACTCTCAAGTTACTTCATCTTCACACTTCTACTGAAGATAAGCCAAATTCTCTTAAGCAGTGTAATGATTTGAGTGCTGCTTATTTTCCAAATTACAGGACAACAAGCTTGCCTCCCTAATGAGCCAGGCTTTGATCTCCAGGAAAATGAAGCATCAGGAATAATACCACATGTAAGATTACATTGTGTTCAACTCCAGATGAGAGCAAACCCAGAGCAAAGCAGAGCACAATGAACTCTGTCCTACGCTGTCTGCCGGAGCTGCCCGGGTCAGGCCTTTCAAGGGAGAAGTCGCTGAGAGACGAATGAAATGCACAAACAGCTGAAAGCGGCGGATTTAGCCTCAGGTGACTGTGGAAGGAGGTTCTACAGGAAGGCTGCAGGAGCCCAGGGAGATGTGGGCCAGCACAGTACCTGTGATGAAGGCATAGGCTGCCAGGATGTTGCTGAGCAGGGCCATCTCCGTGCTGACGCCCACGGGCTCCATGCTGCTGCTGCTGCTGCCGAGCGCCGGCGGTTCTGTCTCATCCACAGGGAGCAGCACGGGGGTGTTGTCTGCAGGGTAGAAAGTGGCCGACCTCCCTTTCTTCTTCTCTGCTTTGAAACAGAAAGGGAATGAGGAACGTGACCCAGCCCTATCCTGCCCTATCCCCACCAGGTCAGCATCTGTGTTCAGAAATATGGAGCAAGCCACCCAAATTTGCCCCCTTTTTGCAGGGTAACTAAACCTTCTCAAGTAGCTTCAACTGAGCACATACCCTGTCTGCATCCAGGCATCATCTTCTCTCCTTCATCTGCTCTTTCATGTCACCACTTAGACACACCCACCTCTGCTTCAGCAAATATATAATCAGGTTTCTTTTCTCTTATGTAAATCAAAGGAGCCTTTATCAACAGTGGGTTCAGCTAAGCTTGTAAGGAGGACTGGAAAACATAAGCAGAGCCTGCAACCCTCTGCTGGTGTCGTGCTGTAGTGATCCATCCACACCTGGCAAACAGACGTGCTTTCTCTCCAGCCTTTGCAGGGAAGGGCAGACCTGAGTTTATGACTTCCTTCAGAAGCCTGCTCGTATTGTGTTTCACCCAGACACCATTTCCCCTCTGGAGAGGTGAGTGAACATGGGTTAATGATTTGATTTTATTTGTTGAAGACTGGAGCTAAGGAGGCAGCTCATTCCAGGAGGCTCAAAGAGACCCTTTCAGACCTTATCAGCTCACTGCTGAGGGCTCCCCACTCCTTGATCTGCAGGCAGACACCCCCACTACTCACAAAACAGGAATTGTTTTCAACACAGGAAAAAGTCAGTGCACAGCATCCAGCTCCATCATCCATGTGAGTGTTGGACTGTAGTTATTACAGATTTTCAGGCTCCCTTCCCTTGGTGTCTAGTTCTGGCCAAAAGCAAGCATCGCTCTGTAAAATCACAGACTTGCACCTGGCTTCCACTTATCCGCAGGTATTAAATTCAGGAAACTGCCTGCTCCATCTCCAGTGATGCCATCAGTGCCATGCAGGCAAAGGCATTCTGTCACCAGTGATGTGAGACAGACTTTGTTCACTGGCTGCCTGATCCATCTCCTTTCCCTGCAAACCCGGCAGCGTGAGACGGTCATGTTCAGCTTCCCACTGTGGGTGCCAGGAAGCAGCTCAGCCCGGGGAAGCAGTAATGGAAAGTGAGGAGTGTCAAAGAGAACAGGTAATACTGGATGGAGAGGGACTGAGGGCAGGAATGTGCATGCAGTGATGCCAACTCCTAATCTGCCTTGGAGGAGAACCAGCGGGGATGGATGTCCAGGTGTCACTGCAAGGGATCAGCCCCAAGGACTGTGGAAACAGCTGTACCTCTGCCACTGAAGAGCTGCATGGCCTTGGGAAAGCCACATGTTAGAGGCTACCAAGGTACTAATGACTGGCCTTCAAGCAAAGTGTTTAAACATGGGTGCTTGGGCGTCATATCCCAAAGGGTAAAATATCCCAAGAGCCTCTTGCTGTAGGAGAATAGAAATCACTGCAGACCACTTGTGAAAATGGGACACAGAAGGTCCAAGGGCACATTCAGCAGGAAATCAATAGCAACATTTTAAATTTTTTTTTAATTTAGAATTTTTTTAAAATTCAGATTAACGTGCCCTCTAATCTCTGCTTTATTCTCCCTGTCTGGTAAATCTGCTTGTACAAGTGTTTGAATTTTTCCCTACCACTGTTCCAAAGAAATACATAGAAGTGGGGTAAATACTTCATTTCTAAAAACTGAACCTAAAACCTGGATACTTCAGAGCTACATCTCAAGTAGCACCATGCATCTAAACTAAAGCAACAGAATCCTGCTCTCAGTGGATGGATGGCAGATAGTCATTCAGCTCTCCTCGTAGCAGACACCTAAAGCTTGATGTATTTGCTCATACACAGACATCTAAGACACCCCAGGGTCGGGATGACATCCATGCAGAGATGGCAGGTATGAAAAGGGATGTAGGGGAAACTCTCACCCTTCTAGAAGCCAGGTGAACACCCCAGGTCATCACAAATGACACATTTGTAAGGGACTAACTGAATCCTGCCTGGGATGTCTCCTGACCGAGGTCTGTCTCTGAACTGGTTAATGCCAAATCACTTCTCAATCAAGGAAAATGAAGGGCACCACCAGGATATAATCTCACACATATTTCATAACTCTATGTCAGATGGACACCACCTCTGTTGGGTATGGAGCATCCCTTGTAAACCACACTGTGCAACAGTAGTGTCTTTAGCAGACAGAGTAAGGGATAGGTCCTCTCATGTGAGATGTAAGAAGAATACTTTTTTTAAACTTGTCTGAAGAACAGATGCACTCAAACATGTTTTTAAATGAATACTCTGCTGCATACACTAAACTCCAGCATGGAGCACCACAAAACCACAGAACTGGTTTTATCCTTGGCAGGATTGTACAAGCACAGACACGGAAGACAGAATCAACTGGACTTACGCAGGAGGGAAAAAACAAACACAGTTTTGGAAGGGCCATGTATTGCTACACTTTGTGGTTCCCTGTTCTGCCATTCATTTCAGGATCATACTAAAATATATTCCCTTTCCTCTTTGCTAGCTTTGAAGACTTGTCAATGCCTAATCAGCTCACTACTACTGGTTTACTCCTCACCACCCTCTCTCAGCTGTTCCCAGTCACTCGAATGGTTTCTCTGTGAATTTACACCAAAGCTGAACTAAATTCTTTCAGCCAGCAGTAAATTTGCCCAACACCACAGTATAAGCACAGGAGAGGTTTTTCATGATACCAGGCTGACTTTAGCAAATAGTTTTAATAAAAGAAATAGGAAGGGAGATTACAGAAATGTCCAAGTATTTTTTTTGTTATTTTTGAAACATTCTTCTTGCTTTTAATTTCAAAATGACATCTTTGTTTGAAAAGTGGTACATATTTTGAAAGTGAACGAATAAACTATGTGAAAACTAAACAAAAGGTGTCATTTGTAGAAGTGAAATGTTTAGATGACTGGAAATGAGTCCAGGATATTTTTTCTTGCTTAAAAGAATATCCAGGATCACAATATTTATTTGGGGCTAGCTCAAAACTCTTTTCTTTCACAATTTTTCAGTAGAGCCTTCAAACTGAAAAATCTGTTACGGCCAGTTCTTAATTATTTGTGAATTAATTATCCAAGCTGTGGATTAACTTTGCCAGGAGTGTAGACAGAGATAAGCTCTGCTCACACCCACCTGCAAGCTGAATCTCTGGGAGCACAGACTGGGAATTTCAGTAGTGTCATAAACCATCTCCTGCATATTGGGAAACAACACAAAACTACCGAGGAACCCTACACGTGCTCACCTGTGCTTTTCCCTTATTCATACACCACCCCTTCCTCCTACTCACCTATCCCCAGAGATGGATAAGATCTGACTTCACTCTTATCTCTTCACTTTGCAATTTATGAAAATAGCATCGTATTTCAAAGCTCAGTTGAAAACTTCTCCGGCTCCTGTGAGGCAGATCTACTGTCTCTGCCCTGGGTTTTTTTTTTCTTTGTCACTGTATTAGACAGATCTGCAAAGTATTTCTGTGATGAGTTTTGACATGCATGGCCAGAACTGCTATTTCAGGAAACCCATTGTTTCTTGAGCAGTTTCAGAGTTCATTTTAGCCCATCACTGGTCACGCCTTGAAGCTGTCACAGCCCTCCCTGGCTGTGACATGGATGGGGGTTAGGAGCAACCCAGAGGAGAAACCCAGAAAAGGGGAGAGGGAAAGGAACAGTTATCATAACACAGTTAGGTCGGGGCCAACATCATAACAGTCACAGCTACCTGGGAGAGCTCTCTCTATGTTGGAAGGAGAGACATCCGAAAGGAACACGCCGTCCCCTATAACATTGGGATCAAACACTCTTGGCCGCAGCGGAAAATGTGGCTTCTGATATCCTTGGTAATTGGTTGGTCTTGGCTGACTTTCATGCAGAAGCTTCTTGGGAACTGAAAGAGAGGAGCAAGAAGAGCACAGTTGTTAGAGTGAGTTATTTCAGCTGGTCAGAATGAGAATTGTCACATTATGCTACGGGCTCAGCTGATACTTAATTATACCATGTGCAGCCCAAACAGACATTCATTTTCCACTATGATGAATAGTCTCCAAATGCCAACACAGAGACATTTCATGAGAGTATGCTGGAAACTATAAAGTGATTAAGATACTGTTTATTTACAATTAAGCCTTGAGACTAGGCTAAGGATCAGATTCAGATGTTCTGTTTAGACACTCATCTTAGAAACTGAAATAGAGCCTAGTAAGCCAGGCTTTGGCCTCAGCCCTAGGCTCTGCAGCACTCCAGTTAGACCACTCTGTTACAACCACAACAGTGGGCTGGGTAGGATGCCCTATAGCAATGGGGGGTGGGCAGGATGCCCTATAGCAATGGGGGCTATGGGCTATGCCTGAAATCCTGCCTCTCCCCAGCCATCAAGTTGGTGACTCAAGACTGAACATCAGAAGTTTCTGTCCACTCCAGATTCACAAAACTAGACTCTAGAGGATGCTGTTCACGGGAAATCATAAAGCTTAATTCATCTGCCACAAATATAAAGAATCTCAGCTGTAAGAAACTCTCCCCACCCTGTGAGATCCAAAATACACTGTTCTCCATTTGGTTTAAGGCTGTAAATTGGGAAAGGCCCATTCTCCATTCCCACCACCTTGCGGAGGATGAAGACTCAGCTAATCCCTACTGCTAATCCCTACTTCTCTCTGTATTTTGTCAGCCACAGCATGAGCAATATGCAGGTGAAATGATGGGTTAATACATGACAGTTTTTTGGACATCTATGGTCCCTTTGAACCAAAGCATGCCCTAATAACAAGAGTGTTTTCTCCTCCTTGATGCTACAAGGCCAGTTCTTCAGCTGTACAACCAGGTAAGGAAATCAAAGCCTGTGTAGCTACCTCAGTGCACACTCACTGAAGGTGAATCCACACAGTAAATTCACTCATTTCCCCCACAGGGACAAAGAATGGAGTCATCTATGGAGCTGAACCAGTTCTCTGCCTCAGCCACGGCCAACACCTGAGGCTATTTCAGAGCAAAGTGCTTCTCCATACAAAGAGAAGAAACATCTATACAAGTCATTCTCTTCAGAAATTAGAGGAATAGAGTGAAGAAAGACAAAAATAAATTAAAACTTCCAGAGGAAAAAGATTTATTTTCCCTGTCAGTGACTATATACTAATACATAGCGAACAACCAAGACTTTAGTGTGTTAAAGACACAGACTGTTGAGCACTAGGCACAAGTTCAATAGATCACCATGAGCCTCAAGAGAAGTCTTCTGGGATGCTTATTTCCTCCTTCTCCAAGTCTAACAACACCTTCCTCTCTCATTCCAACAGGCTGCCACCTCCCAGTGCCTCAGTTTCCCCAGGGCTCCATTTGGGATCGTGCTAGCTCTCATCTCCACCCTCCACAGGGGCATGAAGAAGCGCAATTAAAAATGCAAAGCACTTTGAGATGCTTGGCAGAAGCTCGAAGGAGGACTTGGAAAGAGGGCAACTCTGGAACAGAAAGGAAATTCCTGCCTGCCCCCTGCAGCTAATCAGCTGCCAGACTGGAACAAGAGATTTAATCACATCCATTAAATTTGCCTGCATCACCCACCGCATTACTGGTGGGTGAAGTGATCCAACCACCTTGTTTACATTATGTTCGACTTAGTGCCTTTGCTGAGGCAAAGAAAATTGCAACTAGGTTTACCGACTGACCTCCTGTATTAGGCTGCCAGGACATCAGCACTGAAGTTCTTGCATTATTAGTAGAGTCATGCTAGGTCAGGAAACAGACAGAAAACCCCACAGCTTCTGAATATCAAAGAGCTGGCACAGTGGTTCCCAGTGAAACCTGAATTGGCAACTGTTGGAAGGCAGCAAAAAAACACAACCCCTGGTAGGAACTAGACAGGAATGAGGGGGAGACCTGTGCCAGGGAAATATCAGAAAGTCTAGAGAGGGGGTGGGTAGAACAGAGATTATCCTGCAAACCACAGTCATGGAGAGCTGCAGTTCTGGATGTCCAAAGGGCATAGGGCTCAGCACCCTCCTAAAATAAAGAGCCCTATTGCTGTATCTCAGACTGAGGACCTGAAAGGCATTTAAAAGACACAAGACAGTTTTCCCTTACACACTTTTCACCCAAACTGCATCTCAGTAGCCTGTTGTTAGGCATCCAATGAAGAAAACGAAGGAAAAGTCTTTAATGTTTCAGACTTACTCTTCTTCATAAACATCTCCTTTCACTTCCCAGCATTCACGCCAGGGCACAAGATGGGCTGAGTGGACCTGCATCTTTCTTAGAAAAGGTGACACCACCAGAGACTTAAACATTTGAGTCCAGCAGTGGAAAGAAACACCATCTTTTCCTAAGCATACCCAGGGAATTGAGCTGTGGCTTTTCCACCTTGGCATCTGTGCCACCACCACTTGAACACTACCTACAGGAACAGGGGAGGAGTGAGGTAAAACAAAACATTGCTAAATCAGTCACTAACTGGTCAACAGCGTCCCAAGGAAGAGTAGAGATGGAGAAGTATTCAAGGGGAAGCCTTCACAGAGTATTTATTTTCACAGCACGTTACTGGAGTAGGGCTGTGCTGTTATCTTTCTGGGATGGCTGAATGAGTAAGAACAGTATCAAGCAGTCATTCGGTGCCTTAAAACAGGGGTGGCTCTGAGGACTGATTCCCAAAAGCAGCCATGTGCTCAACATCCGTGATTAGCACACACTTAGGTACTTTCAAAAATCCCAAGAGGTGCTTGTCTTCACTTCAGCAACCAGATCCCTTTAAAACTCTGGAAGCAACTTCGTGCAGCACAGGATGTCTATAGCACACATCCTTGGACTTTTCCATTTCAAGGGATCATTTTTCTCTGCGAACTCCATAAACATCTTGAGGACATTTTGCCAGGAAGGCAAAATGTAAACTTTTTGCCATCTTTGCAAAAAGTAAACAGAGGGATGGCATGCAGCAAGTCTGCTCTTTTTCTGGTTTATACGATGCTCAGCCGATACACAGCATCTTTTGATTTAGAGAGACTGAAATGGAAAGCCTTTCTCAAGTGTAAAATACCTCACAATTTCCAGTGAGCTCCTGTGTGGCAGCCAACTCCACAAGAAAGATTAAACATCTGGTTCCTTCGAAATGCCCTCCTTAAATTCTCCAGAGAGGAGCGCATCTGACACAAAGCATGGCATGAGTTGAAGCCAAGTGTCAAGGAAAGTTATTTATTATTAAAACCACCAAGAAAAAAGTACCTGGGATTTTAGTCTTATCTCAGTATTAAGCACAGAAATCCTGGCAGGGAAGGGTTGGCACTTGTCCTGCTCCATTCAGTCGAGCAGAGAAGTTAAAGCAACTCAGTCAGCAGAACGAGTGATGTACGTGGAGAAGAGGGGGAGAAACAGCTTCAATCAAAGTGTTAACATGCCTCATAGTCAGGAGCCCTGCACCTAAACATGCACATGAGAAATGAGCTGGGATCACATGGAAGAGAGGAGAAGAGTTGCTCTGGGGACCTCTGGGGACTTTCAGTCTCTCAGGGGGAAGCAGTCAGCACTGAGATGTGGGTATTTATCCAAATGATAAAATTCTACAGCAACTTGGGCTGCACATCTGAGAAGCACAGGCAGAGATGTAACTTTTCAGATGGTTAAGTCCTGCTCAGCCACCCACCCTGGGGTCCAACTCGGGCATCACCCCATGGATTCCATGTCAGCCAGGACTTGATCGGGAGAGCAAAGTGTCGCATCACTGTGACACTCCAAGAAGGCACCTGCAGAAGTTGGTTCTAGGTTATAAATCTGCAAGGGAGCTTTTGGATCAGCAGGTTCATTCCTCTGCCATTACAGGCTTTCAAGTCTTTATATAATCGCTCTGTGTCTGCTTTAAAAGCAATCCCAGCTCCCACTGCTCATCTGTCTGAATCAACATCATGCCAGCAATAATTTATACCAGTTCCCAACCCAAGACCTGCATTACCCATTTGCAATGAATTAATGGTACCAATCTCACAACAAAACCTCTCCTCCCCTGCCTGGCAGCCTGGCCCCACTGCAGAAACAGGGGTGAAGGAAAATCAAAGCCAGAGTGTGCTCTCCTGGGCAGAGCAGATCCATCAGAGGCGGTACAAGCAGCCACCAGGACAGTGTGAAAAGACACATGCTGGTGCTGCTGACAGTATCCTTATTTGTACTTGGTGGAGGCTCCTTCTGCTGGAATTTTCACACAAGCAGTTTCTTGTGTGGCCAGAAAACCGAGCACTGATGAAAAGAAAAAGTTACTGTGTCTACAAGCGGCAACATTCCGAATTACAGTGCTAAGAGATGGAAAAGACCAGTCAACACCTCGCCTCCGTTCGTCAAGGTCACAGAATCACAGACTGGTTGGGGTCGGAAGGGACCTCAAAGATCATCTTGTTCCAATCCCCTGCCATGGGCAGGGACACCTTTCACTAGACCAGGTTGCTCAGAGCCCCATCCAGCCTGGCCATGAACACTTCAGGGATGGGGCATCCACAGCTTCTCTGGGCAACCTGTGCAAGGGCTCACCACCCCCACAGTCAAGAATTTCTTCCTAATATGCAACCTAAACCTACTCTTTCTCAGTTTAAGGCCATTCCCCCATGTTCATGTAAACAGTTTCTCTCCAGATTTCTTGTAGGCCCCCTTCAGGTACTAAAAGACTGTAATAAGACAATTTGCTGTGATTTGTTTTGATCTATCTAGTTTTAAACACTCCAGTCCTGGGGGTTTGACCAATTGCCACAACATATTATTTTCAGAGGAATATTGCTCTTTCTAAGGAATTCTTTTCCAATATATTGCTGAGTGTTTCTATCTAAGCACAAGTATTATTCCCCTAATCAAAATATTTGATGCTATAGCCCCCAAATTTTATGGATGGGGAATTGGCTCAGGGACAGAGTTTTGAAAGTGTTTAAATATCAAAATTATTTGTCCAATCTCACAGAGGGAGTCTGTGCCAAAGAAAGGAAACAAGCTCAGGCTTGCACATAAACCATTCCCTCTGTTTGCTAATTTGATCATTTGGTGTTTTCTGATGCTTGCTCCACCCTAAACATGCTTGAAGACTTCCACTCCCAGGAAGCAATTATCCCCTGACCTTCATCCTCACTGTATATACACATCAGTCACCTGGAGGGGATCAATGAAAGCTCAGTGTTAAAAACATACAGACAAGGGGGTTGTCATTCTCCAGTCCTCTGCTCTCTATTCTCCTGTGCATTTCCAGCCCATAAGATTTGCTCTCAAAGCTCAGCATGATTAAAGCAGATCTGCAGGACCTTCAGCAAATGCTCCTGAGCATGCTTGAAGCAGAGTGCAATTTGAACAAAAACATGAGTCCCTCACCAAGGAAAATTACAACTAAGCCTTTTATCTGGGCAGGTTGGGGCCAAGAACTGTTGGTTCTCCACATATTTTTGAAATAATAAAAAAAAAATAATCCTCCTGTGAGTAAATACCCAATATAAACTCCTGCAGGTTTTTAGAGGTAGCAGCTCCGAAGGATTTTTGTTTGAGACTTGAAAATGCACAGCATTCAGCCTGAAGTGTGATCATTCACGATTCTGAGTTATTGCAAGAAAGCAATTCCTTTAGCACAAGTGTATATGGTTCTCTCAGATTGCAGAATTAAAAGTGTTTTATGTGCTGTAAAAGCTAAATTCACTAAGCAGTCAACAATACCTATTAAAATAATGGATTTTGGCTGTGCCAGACCACAAAATGTCACAATGCAGTCACAGAGCAAGAACGAAAAATCCCATACAAAAGAAGAGTCTGCACCTGGTGACAACAGTAACACCACTGTGTAGGTGGAAATACAGGGGTGGAAGATGTTAATTTGATTTTAAAAAGTAAATTGAGGCAGAGCCTACTGCCTTGGCTTTTTCCCAGGGGTCTCAGACATGGCCAAGGAACAAGTTGAAATCTTTTCCAGCTATCCATGCCCCATCTAGCTCAGTGCTGGATGGGCCCCTTTCAGGTGAATAAAGCACCATTTGCCTCACGTGGAAAGGTTTTGCCTCTTCTTGTGATCACATGTGTCACGTCAGACATCCACAGCCTACCTTCAAGTCCTGCCCTGACACCAGACATTCTGACAGGGAGGATTTTTGGTCAGATATGAGTATAATCACCTGACAGGAGGTCATCAGATTCTACAGCTCTCAAATGTCTCCATGAGCATCCCTACGGAAAAGGCTGAGTGCACTCGACATCCGCTCCATGCCTGGGCTGCAAAGCCATGTCATGCCATCGTATATCATATTGAAACATAAAATACAGTTTAAACAGGAAGTGAAAAGTGTCCCAGGAGACAACAGGAGACATGAAGGGACTTTCTGCAACAGACCATAAGTCTGAAAGCTAGAATTTGATCAACAAACTGTCATGAAAAACCTTCACTCTCACAAAAAAACCAAAACCATAGCAGAGGCTTAGCAAATGCGAGTAGTCCAGACCTCAACTTCCATCTTCTTCAGTTATTTTTAAAAAGGCATTTTTTCAGCCAGCATGGATATAGTCTGCAGTCCTGAAACCGAATGCAAAGCCCAAGAGCACAAGCGAGTTCCTCAGCCTGCTGCAGGCGTGTTTTCCATGCATGGTGGTTCCAAACCACCAATAACAAGGAAGTGACTCATGCCAGTTACAGTAAGGCCACTTCCAAGCACCATGCAGAAAGCGAGACTGTCTGGGAAAAGAGCCCTGTCATAACCAAAGCCACCTACACCTCCCCGAGCCCACAGCCTGTGCCAGGGCCCTCCTCCCCTGCCCCTCCCTCCAGATACTGCCTGAAGCAGGAATCTGTCTGCTCTGATTTGAGGGGTGATTTGGGGGTGGTGGGAAGCTGTACAAGCTGGGATGTCTGACACAACTCATACAAACTTTCAGCTCACTCTGCCAAAACTCCTCCTGAGGCAGCCCAGATGCTTTGCCCTTTACTGTATCTCCTGGCAGCAGTGAATTACAGAATGTTGTGCAATAAGAATATAAATATAATACAGACAACCCTTTCTCTTGTTTGCCCTTCACATGCTTATCCTGTCGTCATGCAGCTGCAATCAGAGAAGTGATTTCAGAAGTGGAAGCAATTCCAGTTCAGAAACAAAGCCCATGGAACACAAATTAGCTCAGTCTCACCATTCCTTTTGCAGGTAAATGGCCCAGAGGTGTGAGAGGCTTTAGGAGATGACGGAGATTTAGGAAACGGTGCACCTCCAACTGAGACTCCACAGGGAAGACACAAACAGGAGCACCATTCCCTCCCAGGCTCTCCTCCTTCTGCACAGGGCAGCAGAACAATTTCCCCTGACTCCTCCAACTTCTGCCTGCCCAAAAATGCAATAACCTTATTAAAAGATCCAGTTCACCTAATCTGGGAACTCAACCCATGCATGCCCTGTAGGTACCTTAGGAAGAAGTCCTCCTTAAATAAGCTATGTTCCTATGCTCTCTGTATCATCAACAGTGAAAGGTGGGTGCCTTTGAAAGCCTCCAGGGGAGATTCTGTCTACTTAAATTTAGGAGCCTAATTAGGGATAGTTAATGAATCATAATGTTACCTTTGGATTTATTCTACGGAGTGTATCTGAGTTGAAATCTTACGAACTGCCTCACATCTTTTACTCAGATACTTTTCTTCTATCTTGAACTTTCCAAATCAGAATTTGAGGCTATAAACACCTTAACTTCTATCCAGTGATACATGTGCTCGATCTATCCACAGGCAGTTTTCCTACTGCTTTCATAGCCATGAAAGTCAGTTGTTCTTCTTTCATCATCTTAAATGTAATAACAGAATATGAAGCATCTATTGCCAGCAACCCATAAATCTCTTTTTTGATGTGGCTTTTGGTCTCCAAAGGGCACAGGGGAAAGCATTGCATGCACCAGTCTGCTCCCTACACGTTCTCTTTGGAAAGAAAAATGGATCAAAAAGAAGAAAGCCTTGTAAGAGATACCTGCAGATACAAAGAGTTACTTTCATCTGGTAAATTTCTGCCTGCTCCCGAAGTCAGGAGAGTTCTGCATTTTAAGATAACACATCTCAAGGAGGATGAGACTCAAGCTGACTCTTGTGCAAATTCCAGCATACTCAGCTACGTCCCCCATGGCACCTTCTGCCAGCCATAGCTGTGGGACCCCTCCAGTAGTACGGCTGCATCTCACCTCCACCAGGCTCAGAAGAATAAGATTAATAAGGAAGTCAGGCTCATTCTGCCAGTCTTCCCTATTCCCCCCATTTGGGCTACCTCTGTTACATACTTCCATTGGTATTTTGCTAACCAGCCAACTCATGTATGGCTTTCTTAGGCATTTAGAGGCTTCTTGTTTGTTGGCCTCTTCAGAGGAGACTTATTAAAGACTGTAATTCTATGCAATGCTCCAAGTATATCCACTCCACTTTGGATCAAAGCAGAGTTACACTAATTTTCAGACTTTGACACAAGTCCTATTTCTTCTCATCATCTTCACTCATTTTAATCAAATTTTTAACACTGCAAGACTTTAGCTCAGTTGGTCAGACCCTGGTGCTAAAGACACCAAGATTGTGGGTTCAATCCCTGTATGGGCCATTCACTTAACGGCTGGACCTGATGATCCTCGTGGATCCCTTCCAACTCAGAGTATTGTGATTACTCTTATAGTACAGAACTGTTGTGACATTTAGGCTATAGGGCTTGGAAGAAATTCTTTTGTGCAGCTTATCTGTTTTTCAGGAAACTATGTGGCTCCCAGGAGGATGCTGAGAGAGCAGGGAGTATTGTGTGTCCAGGTGTGGCTGATCCAGAGTCAGGGCATTGCTCATGAGAGGAACTGCTTGCCAGCAAGGGAGAGTCTCTGTGCCCAGGATGCCAACACATACCAAAGTGGTTCCAGCCCTGCAAGTTATCAGGAATCAGCTGAGTCACAGCAACCAATTCTATAAAACTTGGGGCAAAACATATTTCCTTCAGTTTCAGTGGAAGATGTACACAAACACTGTCAGGGAAAGTGGCCCTAAAGCAGTGGTTGAGTGAGAGTTTTGTATCACTGTGAGACACTTAAATGAGAGCCATGGCGAGGATATCCAAGGTAAAATAAGGAGAAAGGGATGGAGTAAAGGGCCAGAGGTTCTGAAACACTCTAGAGCTGATGGGAAGCCAAACCAGCCTCCACCAAGGACAGAAGAGGAATGGCAGGGAAGCAACAGCCCGGGCAGGAAAGGAAGATACCAGGGAAAATAACATCTACAGCTACATTGCACTGCCCAAATATTTGAATAAAGAGTAAGAAGCCTCATACTTCAGCATCTGAGCCAACAACTAGCCTGATATGATCCAATCATTAAATTCCAAGAGTTAGGATTATCATTTCTCCTCTGAAACTACTGACCAAGATAGATACTTAGAGGATTTCCTGTGCCTGTCTCTGAAGCAATGTCACCCATCCTGTAGTCCACAGATCACTGATGACCTCTGAGGCACCAGAAAAGTGACCCAGAAAAAAAAACCTAATTCAAAGAAAAACCAAAACCAGCACACCCCTGGATGTTCCCCCATGTTCTGTCTCAGTGTCTTCTGGCAGGCACAGCTTGGAGATTCTTCCCTTCTGCTCTCCTTGCCTAATTAAAGTGTTTGTAATTATGGCAGCAAAACTATGCTCTGCACAAAAATATTTTCTTTTTATCTAAGTGCTACTTATCCAACAGCGTGTGCAAGTTCTTTATCAGTTCATCAGCTTTTCCTCTCCGCAATCAAACAGCAGAGAACTAGAGAAGGGCCTAGAAATTTTTCCCAAAAAGATAGTGGTGTCTTGATAGCAGGAGCTGGGAAATGTCATCAGAAAGCAGCTGGTAACCTCTGCCATTAAAGGCAGTGACGTTGTCTAGTCACATGTTTGACTAAGTGTGGCAATTCCCAGCATCCCATGAGATGCCCAAACTGGAAACCCTGCACAAGGAAAGGTTATCAATTGCATTGAAATAAAGATTAGGAGTGAACAAAACTGTGTAAGGCAGCTACAGTGCTAAATGCCTTTCAGTTATACACAGATGAATACAGATCAGTATTTACTGAACAAAAACACAATTTAGTTTGAGACCCAGAACTCAGTGTGGGAATCTCTGGCTCCTCAGTAATTCAGCACTTGGCTTATAGAAGCCAGGCTACACTAACAAACTTGAAATCCAAGGACCTGTGAACAAAGTGGCAAAACTGTTTTCAATATAAATCCTTCCATTCACATGGTCATAACCTGTGAGACATCCTCCTTTGGGGCTGAGACTTCCTGAGCACAGTGGAAAGTTTGAGGAAAAACCCTATAGATGTTTTTTAATTATGAGAGTATTAAACCTCCCCTGTCTCTTTCAAAGAAGTGCATTTACAGGCAGAACCTCTCTGACACACAGCATCAGCTTTAAATAATCTGGCTGGGAGACTGTGAAAAGTTCTTTGCATGGTTTATGTGTTTTATTTTATTTATTTTTCTGGTAGAAAAACACGTAGCGTGCATCATCTTGCTTCCATGCATATCCCGAGGGAGCAGTAAGGACTGCACGCCCCAATCTCACTACAATTGCTACTGTGAGTAAGTGCCAGTTGCGTGAAACAGCAAATTACAGTCACTTTCCTGACACCACATAAAAGCAGACACACACCGTGGAAAACAATGCCAGGGTTTTGTTACAGCCCGGCGAGGATGTTCCTGAGCACCTACCCCACGCTCTTATGCAACTTGCCCTGCAGCTACAGTCTGGGAGCACTGGGAAGAAACTGTGGGAATACGCAGTGCTGGATGCTCGTGGCAGCTTTCCAGTACTTAATAGTGATTGTTTTTTTTAAGAGAACACAAGGTTTTTTAAAGCTAAGTGTTTGCTTCCATTAGGCTTCATGAAATGTTCAGCAGGGACATTTCATGCACACCGGTCTGTTCTTTTCCACTCTCCACACGTTATTAAGATTCATTTATAGGAATATCTCAAATGATACCTGGATTCACTCCACCTAATCAAAGGCACTTCACTGGGATGGGAGGTGGTTAATTTGTCCCTCCACTGATTACACAGATAGGCTGACTAATGCCTCAGTTTAACCACTTCAGTTAAATATCTGCGCTAGTGCAAGTAAGGCTTTGCAACACTGAGCTACAAGCATGCAAATTATGTATGGATATGCATTCGGGTGTAGGACATTGCTGGGCAAAAAGCTTATCTCATTTATTCTAAAGTTAACAGAGCTAAACAATCCTGAATCAAATCCTATCCACCAATTAGTATAGAAATTATCCCAGGACTACTTGGGACTCCCTTGAGACCCCTCTGACAGGCTGGCAGGTCTCTGACATATCTTGACTACTCACAATAATTGATTCACCAGGTTGCCACCCCAGCCAAGCCCCAGGGGTCATTCTGGGAAGGTCAGCAGTGCTCTTTTTCTGGTGGCCTTTGCTAAGCACAGCCCAGTTTCTGCCTGTTTGTGTAGCAAGGCACCCCCACTGGCATCTCTCACCTTTCAAAACTACTGAATTCAATCAGTTAAAAAGTGTAAATGGAGACACATCTTATCCTGCCATGTGTTTGAAAACGTTTCTTATCACGTATTCCGTAGGAAATGCAGGTTGCTAACTCACAGCCAAGGAACTCACTTCATACTGTAGGACCTCTATTTTTAGGCTACCTTTTGGGGACTCTTGGAAAAAAAATGAAGACTTTAACACATACCTTTGCTGCTAGCAACTTGAACCCAGGGTAGAGCCTTTATCTGGGATGCACTCAGCTTAAGGTGCCACTTCTTTCAAGTGGAATATAATGCTCTGTATTGCAGTATTTGTTCCCTCCACTGGATATCTTGAGCCCACCAACCCTGATATCTTATCATCAGATAAGAGGATTAATCCAACACAAAGAGGCTGTGAACACCTTTTGAACAAGTAAACCTTTAACAAACAAATTTCCTGGAGAGGGGATAGGTGGGGATGGTTTATGAGACTGTAAACAGCAGAGAAACTCATAAATACAGTCCTTCAAAGTACTTCTGTCCCTTGCTGAGATGACCCCAGCTCAGACCACATGCCCATCTCAGTAAAGACACATGCTACAGAATTTGCCCAGCTCACAAATAGGAGTTGTCAGTCTTCCAAATGAAAATTAATCCCTATCAATACAGCTGCACAGGATAAAATCTACCTCACAACCTGCTTGGGTTATAGTGACAAGATGTTATTAATTGCAATTCCAATAACCATCCACGTTACTTAAGTAATCCACCTTAATTCCCTTAACTCTAATAACTGCATGGGATTATAACAGCTATAGGAGAAAAATAGTTGTTAACTTGCTGACTGCCAGATGCAGACTGCTGATAGGAGATGTATCAAATATTAAAGTATTAAAACTGACCTCAGCCTGGCAGGAGAAGGCTGCGGTTCATGCCCATAACTCCTGGGCACAGGGGGAGCACAACAAATAACTGAACAAAGATCAAAGCAGTAGCTGTTTCAGTGGAATAAAACAGGAGATTAATCTCATTTACGCTCAGGTAAACCTCCTTCCTAACTTTCTCTCAGTTCAAAAAGAACTTGAGCAAGTCCAACAGACAAATCTGTTACATCACTGCCTCATTTAGACCTCTACCATTCCATTAAAATCAATGTTACAGTGGAGGGTGAGAAATGGATCTCACCCTCTAGTCTCTAGACTAGACTATTCTGTCTAGTTAGAGCTTTCCATCTTTGAGTTGCTTCAGACTTTTCCCTGTGAAAAATGAAGAACCTAGCTTAAAAATCTTGCATCAAGGCTATTTTTTCAACCATGAGCAAATAATTCACTTCCATCATGTTCCAGGTAATGGAAAGTCTAAGACCAACAGAGTTCAAAATGAGGCCCATTGTGAAAGAGGCACACTAATTACAAACACCATATGTAGAAGAAATGGCATCTCTGTGCTTGTACAGCAGTTGGTGCAAAGAACTGCCTGCAGTGTTTCCCAACAGCAACACAAGCTCTGGAAGCACCCAAGTACTGATCTGCAGCCAAGTTTCACAGAGCTGGAAATCAAAACCCATCATCAGCCTGGTCTCCCTATAGGAGGCCGATAAAAGGAGTGAAATGGCTGGGACATTATTAAAACCCAGGCATCTAATGGAACGTATGAACAGTAACTCTGATATCTCACTTGTTTCCCAGGCTCTTCCAAGGGGAATCACAGCAGTTTGCACAGCAGGGGCTTGCAGCAGCCCTCGTGCAGCTGGTACCACCCTGCAAATCTGCTGTCACAGGACAGAAAGGACAGAGGTGAGACGCACGGTCAGATGACTCTTCATATAATCATAGAATGGTTCAGGTCGGAAGGGACCTTTAAAGGTCATCTAATCCAAACCCCTGCAACGAGCAGGGACATCTCCCTGGCCTCGAAGACGCAGCCGAGCTCCTTCCCTGCAGGCCAAGCAGGCAGTGAAGCAGTTCGTGCTGCTTGTTTTGCAAGAAGAAAATGTCCACACTCAGATTTTGTATTTCCCCTGATCGTATTTAGAGGCAGAAAAGATTCTTCTTCCTCAGCGGGGCCTTGATTTCATTTGAAGATGTGTTTTGTTTAGCTTCTCCTGAAAGGTCAGAGACTAAATACTCAACATATACAGCTATCTGCAGGTAACAAGCACCTGGCTGTGGAGGAAGAGGGATGCTGTGATCTGGAAAGGAACTCACACATGGGAGGATGACCCCACCCCCATCAGCAGAGCCTGACCTTCAAGCAAAGGGTGCCCGAAATCATCCCACAATCACAGAATTGTAGAGAGCAGTGAAGTCCACCCTGAGCCTTCAGACTAAACACCCCCAGCTTCCTCAGCCACTCCTCATAAGACATTTTCTAGACTCTTCACCAGCCTCATCACCCTAAACAATGAGGAAACCTGGGAAGGGAAATGTGTGTGGTCTTTCCCGTGTTCTGTTTAGACCTGTGAAGATTTTGTGGTAGATAAAATAAAGATCATCTGATCCCTGCAACTGTTTACAAAGACACAAAGAGCATTAACCTCCACTCTTACGTGTCCTGGAAGAAGTAAACTGTGGGTGCTGTGAAGCAAGAGAATTAAACACACTATTCACCTGGTACAGTGTGACCTTCACGTTGTTAAACTCTCTTCACGTTCAAAGCAAGGTGATTCCATCCAAAATGCCTGCTGGGAATAGCATGTGGCCCATGATGACTTCTAAGCTATGTCCAGACCATGCAACACCAAATCTCATTTCCGCAACTTAGCGGGAAGGTCCATGGAGTTCCAGTGTCACAGGATCATAGAATTATGGAATCACAGAATGGCTTGGGATGAAATGAAGGACGTTAAGGATAGTTCCATCTAGTTCCAAACCCCTGCCATGGCAGGGATGCCACCCATCAGACCAGGTTTCCCAGGGCACCACCTGCCTGGCCAAGGTGTCAAGAGCCAGGCTTTGGCACTACTTGTTCAGCAGTACAGACGTGCTCAGGGAAGTCCAGAGGTCAAACACAAAGTCTAAGCAGCTGTCCAAGCTTGGGAGGTCACTGCTGCTCCTCAGGGCTCAGAGCATGTGGGACATCAAATCACAGGTCTGTGGCAGCACAACAGACATGGGACCCGATGATGACCTGGAGATGTGTCAGGCCAAGCCAAGAGTTGAATTTGCTGCCTGTCCACAGCAAAGAAAGCTGGCATAGCCCTGTGGGACTGTACCCAGACACAGGGCCATGACACAGATTCAGCTCAGGGATGTTATCAGCTGTGTGTTATCCGACTGGACAGCCCTTTAGAAACACTGAATGCTGAAATGCTCCACAGGCAAAGTTGGCTGAAAAAATTTGCCTGAACTCCCCTGAATTGTCCTGCACACATGTTCCAGTCAAGTCTGTGGCAAAAATATTGATTTACACAGAGGTACCTGCTGCAAGAGCCCATCTGTGCTGCACCATCTGCCCTCGGGGAGCAGCACACGTCCGTCCAACTTGTCAGAGCTCCATGGAGCAGCTCTCAGCCTCCTCTGAGGATGAAGGGACTGAACTCAGCCAGCTCGAGCTGAACACTCTTATCAAACTACTTTTATCAGACTACTTTATTAGCACAGCATAGAGCTGCTACTGCCCAGAAACAGGAAGGAAATGCATTACCACATCTTCCCCTAATGTCTTCCTTTCCAGTTAAACACAAGGAGCACAAAGGTTGTGTTAGAGAGTCCAGCAGGTTCATGTGATTGCGAAAGGATTTTATAGTGGGCACCTCATCCATCAAGGACACCAACAGGGTTTAAGGGAGAGATGGTGGGATAAAAAAGTCTCCTGGGTCAAATTCAAGCCATAAACGTTGTTTCTTTTTATGTCAGAGGGAAGTCTTTGACTTTTAATCTTTCCATATTTCAGTTAAATGATGCAAATGACAGAGAACTAAAATAGATGATAGATGCAAAGCTAAGCCTCCCCCATGTTCTTGGTTTCCTAAAATTTCTCTATTAAATACCACTACAGCCACTCTGTAAAACTACAGTGGAACTTATTCTTCAGCTATGCTTGCATCAATCATTTGATTTAATGAGCTACCCAAAGACTGCTTCCTATCAGTGCTTGTATCCAGTCACGGCTGTGCTAGAACCAACTGTAGAGATGAAAGATAACTTCCTATGTTCATAATCTAAGCCCCAAGCCATTCCCATCTAGACAAGGATTTAGAGCAACACTTGGACACAATTAATCATGACTGCATTTGTGCAAAAATGTGACGTTATAGACAGACATTAAAACTCCTTTTCCCTCTCAATTTGACTGAGTGAAAACAAAAGTCCATTTTCTGATGGAGCACTCTAGAGGGTAGATTTAGATTGGATATCAGGAAGAAGTTCTTTACTGTGAGGGTAGTAAAGCACTGGAACAGTTTGTCTAGAGAAGTTGTTGAGTGTTCAAGGCCAGGTTGGATGGGGCTTGGAGCAACCTGGTCTAGTGGAAGGTGTCCCTCTTCATGGCAGGGGGTTGGAAGGAAATTATCTTTAAGGTTCTTTCCAACCCAAACCAATCTGCGATTCTATGATGCTTTGATCTCTTACAGGCCTGTTTTGCATTTATTTATTTTCTTGTTCTTCTATAGATACTTATCAGGGAGTTTCCAGCATGGAAGACCCTAATTGTACTATCAGAAAAAAGCAAGAGAGGAAACAGCCCTAGAGGAATAAGTCCACATCAGCACTGAGCGTGTGGAGCAGAAATTCAGCTCCGGCAAGGTGACCAGGCACAGCCATGACAAACTGCACCTCCCCATTCCACAACAGCCAGAGGTGACAAGCACGCCAGCTCTCCTGAGACAGAAACCTTCCACACCACCTAAATACAGGGACAGCTTACCATGGCTGTGCTCCCAGGCCTGGCTCCAATGCTGGAAAGCACAAACTCCTCCCAGAAATAATTATTAAAGGAAGTCTTGCCCCAAGACACCTTGACATAAAGCTCAATGGGGCACCTCACACTGGCTTCTGCCAGTGTTGGGACATGGACACAGATGGACACAAGCCACCATGGAAGATGGACTGTCTGGAGAGGGATTAAAATCTGGCTGTGCCATTAGTCCTGGCCCAGCCTTCTTCCATCTCCTTTGTTCTGTGCTCCAGCTTTAGCACTTATAGCAGCAAAGAGCTGCAAAAATGCTGTCGATAAATGTGGGGCTTAATCAAACAAAGCACGTGTAATTATTTGATTAGGAATTACTTTATTTTTACAAACATAGAGGAAATTCAAAACAGTTGTGCCCTTCTGCATCCATAGTGTGGAACTGACCACTGTGGAATTTGAACAGTTTGCTGAAGTTTCTGATCGCCAGGCCAGCGTGAACCAGAGCATGTCCTGGCCTCTTGGGAGGAATGTTTGGACACAGGAACTGCTCTTTTCCCCAGGTGGACACAACCAGTCAGCTGGCCATATAACAGGCATCAACAGATTGGGGTTCAAGCACCACACAGATGTCAGTCAAAAAATATGCCAAAAAGGAAAAAGATTACGTCTGAGCGACGAATTAAGTGAAATGAATGTGCTACCATTGTTCCAGCAGTCAGCAGAAAAAGTCAGAATTGCAAACAACTCTAACAGGAACACTTGTTGGCTGTCATGGTTTACATGCCAGAAGCATAATGAATGTCCCCTCTATCCTGGGACAACAAGACTCTCATATCCAGAGGTGGTTCTTCCAAAGCAAGCTCATGACAGGAAGATGATGTGTAAAGCTTACATGGCTGAGACTGTGATTTCTGCTGATAACCAGTGCACACCCACCCCAGGCCACAAGGCTGTCAGCTCCACAGCCTTCACCAGTCCCCATTTGTAAGCAAAATGCTGAGTGTTGTAAACTGTTTAGAGACTGGTCCAATGTGTCTACCTGCAACAGACTTCAAGAGTATAGCAGAGGATACAAGCCAGTGATCATTCGATTTGCATATTAGATTCCAATATTCCAGTTCACTACCATCAAATTTGATTGAATGAAAGCTATCCTTTGTCAAGAATAAAACATTTCCTTTTAAAGTTTTCAAACAGCTTTTGCCCATAGCTGACAATTACCAACTGTTTCTCCTCAAACATGAACCTGACCAAAACATTTCCCAAAACACATGGTACGTGAAGTCCACGGGCATGTTTCCCCCCAGCCACCAGGTCTTAGAGGTGCACTGGCTCAGGACTCTCAGAGCAACCAGAAAAGATGGGGTCAGAGCTGGCTCCCAGCCTGTCTGGGTGCTCCCAGCTGAGTGTCTGGATACCTGGCCAAAATGCCAGGAGCACAGCACGGAGCTTTTGCCATGAGTTTAGAAGAAGGTTTAAACACCGGATTTCTAGTGTGAGTCATTAATTGCCGCACCAGTACAGGCTTCAGCTGGATGACAAGCTGTTCACCCAGGATGGAACTCCAGCGCATCCTGCGGAGCTCAGCTGCGTGCTCCTCCCAGCACTGAGCTCCCCGGTGTGCTGGCACTGCTGCTGTAGGTCCTTCTTGCAAACTGAGGAGGCCCAGGGCATTGGTCCAAGCACCAGCAAATGATCATTTGTACTCTTTAAATGTTCACAGAGTGCTCGACAGGAACTTGGCCCGTGCCAGCCAGCACTCTCCCCAGTCACAGCTGGCCACAGACTGGATCACTGCCCTCGGGTAGCTGTGATACGTGTGACTGCCTTGTTTTGAAGGAAAAACAAAACGTCTGGCTAGATGCAAGTCCTGCTGTGCCACTCGTCCCCAGGACAAGAGAGGCTGTGGCAGGTTGTATTTCACAGGACAAGTGCAGTCCCTGTGCTCTGAGCAGTGCCCGTTCATCACCATTCATTAGCAACTAATTCGAGGAGTTTTGGTAAGGAGTAAGACCCCCAGCACAGATGCTCATACCTTCCAATTTGCACAAGAGAGAGCAAGCCAGACTCTGAGCTGATTTAAATTGTCCTGAGAAATCTGGCTGGGAGTCCTGTGCTGTAGAGTGAAGCCAGCTGGAAAGTAAAGCTTTCCACTCCACACACTGCACACCCAGCCAAAAATCACATGTGGGCAGCGTCACTAAAAACCAAACACCTTCTCCCGTCCTGCCTCGAGTTCTGTGTGAAAACAAACGTCCGCCTTCACGGTTGGAAAACTCACATCTCAAGGTAGAGTTTTGTGCTTCAGGAAAAAACATCCCAAAGTGAAAGAGCAGCGATGGCTTTGGCACTGCTGAGGAGAAGCCCAGGGAGAGTTCGGCTGGCAAACAGTCAGAGGGGAAGCACAGCAAACCTTGGCCCTCTGAACAACACACTACGTGGGCTTAGGCAAGTCACGAGTTCATCCTGAGGCAACTGCAAAATGAAGCTGAGTGTCACAGACAGAAATAGGCTGGAAATCACTCAGCTGGGTCCAGTCTACCCTTCTAGGTCCATAGCAAGATCACATCTAGCTTGCTTTTAAAGACCCTCAGTGAGCAGATCCCATAACAGCCATTCAGACTCTTCCAGAACAGCTCTCTTTTCACCACTGTAACATTTTTCTGAATACAGAGCTCAAAATTGCTTTGCTACAATTTATGTTCTTAGCCTCTCATGCAAGGTGATCAATAGGCAACACTCCCCATCTCTGTCACAGCCTTTCATGTGTCTGAAAACTACTAACCTACTCTCTTCCCAGACTTTTAATTTTAGGCTAAACAACTTCAAATTAGGATTCATTTTACAATTGTACCCAAAGGCAAAAACAAGGCTGAGGTCCTCCCCGGAACCACATAAACACAGTTTAAGAGGGTCCCTGCTTCAAAATGTTTATAATCAACACAGAAAGTAAAATGAAGATGGAAGTAAGAGGTCAAAAAATATATTAGTTCTATTTTAAAGGTAGGAACTTGGTACAGAGAGACATGTGTTTAGTCTTTTCAAGAACTCCCATAACCGCAAAGGAGTTTACAGAGGGCTTAATACCTAACAAAATTATTGCATTTGAAAAGGGGGTTATTTCTGCTTCTACTGAGCTGGTAGATAAACTATTTTGAAATACAACCCGAAGATGTATGAATGTTTGTGACAGACCTGGGAAACATAAACCAGATCCTCCAAGTGCCCCTCCAAAGCCCTAATCTCAAAACCATTCTTTCTTGTGGGGGAAGTAGAGATGATTAATGGCATTTTTCAAAGCTCTCCAAAGATCATATTTTTTTGTACAGGAGCTTGAGACAAAATGATCATTACTTGCCTGACACACTTACATGCAAGGCAAATCCTAACAATGAATACAGGTTGAAAGGATTCTGCACATCAAATTCACTGTACATGCAAATTTCCTTCAGACAGAACCATTAATATTTGTCTGAAAGGTAAAATTTAGGATTTTCTAAAAAGGCCTTCTGAGTTTATATGTGCATTCCTTATCGTCCATCTGCTTCACTGAGCAATCACTCACCATTTTAATTCATTCTTTTTGACATTAGCACACACATAAATTCCCTGCTTGTTGCAGTTTTATGCTTAAGCAACATTTTACATGCCCTGCACTGCCATGGTTTCAAATTCAAATAACTCATACAGTAGAGGCAAGCATAATTCCAGCATATCCACGGAATACCAGACAGTTTGTGCCAATCTGGAGGACTGCAGTACTAGAAATTACCAGATCCTGACTATATTGTAATTAATGCAAAGTTAATGCTAATGAACCAAAAAAAGAAAAAAAAACAACCCTAATAACAAAAACAAAAGACCAGGGAACAGAATGCCTCTAAATAAATATAAACACTACGTAGTTGATTTTGTGTGGGGGTAGGAAGTTGCATGTGAGGGTAGAGTTAGACAAACAATTTGATGAAAAAAGAACCTCAGGGGAAGCAATAAATCTTGAATAGTTCAGATATAAAACATCCAAAGAGAAAATCTGTTGCTGGTCGTTAGCCACAGGGCATGCTTGGGTTGATGACCTCAGCCTGCCCGTGCCCACACAACTATGGCAGCAAACCATAGCTCAGCACAGCGGCAGGGCAGGAGTAAAGGCAAATCCTGTCCAAAGGATGGAGCTTTTCTTCACTGAAAGGGTGCTCAGGCATTGGAACAGGCTGCCCAGGGAGATGGTGAAATCACCATTCCTGGAAGGTTAAAAAAGGTGTGGATGTGGCACTCAGGTGTATGGTTTAGTGGTGAACAGAGTGGTGCTGGGTTAACAGTTGGGCTCAATGATCTCAGAGGTCTTTTCCAACTTTAGTCATTCTATGATTCTTGCAGTCCACTTGTTTTAACTTGAAAAAGATGAATGAAGACACAGAGGTGAGTTTGTGGTGTGATTCATGGAAAGAGCATGATGTCTACTGCATCAACATGGAGTCTGTGAAAGCTGCCTTGATGTACGAAGGGAAGGAAACTGCCAGCTTCCAGTGAACAGTTCAGTCCAGCAGGAGTCATAACACACGTCCCAAATTATAGAAACACTGCAGGTCTTAAACAGTCATGATTTACTATCACTGCCACAGGTGTCTTGTCCTTCTTATGGGTTCTCCAGATGAGATGTAAATCCCAAGATGGGATGTGTTTATTGTACTGAGCTTAGCATAAAGGCAAATAGGTAAGATGTAATTAGATTTGTATGTATTAGATCATGTTGGATGATCCCATGGTCTCTTCTGGCTTTTAAACTCCACAAATGAGCCTATGACCTTTATAAAGCACTGGATGTACTGGAGAAGATATTTAAATGTATGCATAATGAGTTTTCCATTATGCTAAAGCATGCATCTTCAACTCTGCTTCTAACATCACTTAGACTCACGTTTTTCCAAACATGGCCTATACTCCCATACTATCAGCTCCTGCACTATATTACTATTTATGTGCACACAAAGGTAGTGTTTCCTGTGATCTCAGTACCATCAGACTCCTTTCCTTTCTGCCAGAATTGTCTGGTCCCCTCCCAACTCTTCCCCATGTACTCATGCAGCCAACACTCTTCCTTCTCCTGTTCCCCCTAACTGGTGTCCCTCTTGCTCTTCCACCCTGCTGTCTCTCAGGAATTCCCCAAATTTGCAGTCACTTCTTAAACCCTCTGTGTCACTTCAGGCCAGTCCTCCAGGAACCAACTTGCTCCCAGTATACTTAAGGATGACCCTTCCCTACCTTTTAATCCTGTCTCTTTTCCCATCCCAGACCCCCCAGACAGACAACTTAGGACACTTTGCACCAGTTGTGCTGTATCCATGTCTATGTGTACAGTGCTAGCTGAAGATGAGTGTAGGGTAGGAGGTCTTAGTTCAAAGCTCTTCAATTGTGGTTCAAACAGAAATGTCTAATTTAAAATCAGATTGGGTCACTGCTAAAGGCTGAGATTTTCAGTTTGCAGAGAGAAAGGCTGTATAACCATCTCAGCATCTGTCCTGTTTCCCAACATCCTAAATGCTACCTGCTGCAAATCCCTGAGCAACCCAGCCTGCCCTGTAGCTGATCCAGCTTTTGAGCAGGAGGCAGGACCAGAGCCCTTCAGGGCTCCCTCCCAATCTGAATTACCATATGGCAAGTGATCCTATGATCCTATTTCATTGCCTGTTTGTGATGGAATTCTGCCTGCAGCCACTTGCAAGAATCAGGGTTTATTTTACCTGGTTTGGCTCTGGGTACGTTTCTGTTCTCAACACTGTAGATCATGTGCTTGGGGGACAAAAAATAAACGATCAGAAAGGCAGGAAGGTCCACCTGACCATGCATAGTATATTAAGCAGGCAACAGAGTCTTTTACGCATAATCCTCTCTCTAAGATGAGCTAAAAAGACCCTTTAACCTAAATCAATGCATTTAGCACGTGTTTATTTCATGTTGATACACATTTCTCATATTCCTGACTCCTGGAGGCTACTTAAACCCTCCTGCACCTGCATTTGTCCCGTGGAGACAAGGCGTAAGTCGGTGTGTCTCACCCTGCCACCTCTGAAAGCTGTCCATGGCCCCTCAGGGCCAAACCCCCCCTTGTCCGCTGCCCTGTTGTTTCCCTTCCCTCTCTCACTTGCAAAGGGGATGGTTAATGGCAATCACATGTGCATGGGGTGTCACCCCCCCCCCCTCCCGCTCCCGCAGCACAGCCCTGCCTGGGATTTATCACCCCCCACTTCCTGGCACACGAGGCAGCCCAACATCTGCTTGTGACCAGTGCCCCATTCTGGCTTCTTGCCTTTTCTGAGAGCACCAGCAATGACAGAGGGGGCAAACCACCCCACGCTGCACTGGGGAGTGTTTTAGTCTTCTCAAAAGCAAGTGGGGGGCAACTTTCAGCAATGTGCAACTGCAAAACAGTCTGTTTAATTCCTGTTTACAGCTTTATATGACCACACCCTCCTCCATGTACTGCTGATAGCCAAGATGCGGTTTGCAAAGCACTCAGTATGGCTTCTTAAAGAAAAGTTATTTTTATCCTCTTCACCTTTAACAATTTGAGGAGCTTCCCAGTCTGCTTTCACAGCATGCAGATGGCTTGAAAAATAGCAACTTACACGCTAGAGGGTTAGACTGGAATGCCCATTCTCAGTGTCCAACTCAGACATCCTAATTATCATGAAATCTAAATCCAAGATGATGATGAGCAATTCAGAGAACTGCCAGAGGCTCAGAACTTGGCTTGTAACATCGTTAACAGAGAAAAATAATCACTGATTCTATGCTGGAAACCTGTAACAGGCAGAGTTCATAATTGCCAATCAATGAGAAGTGCAAAAAAATCAAATTTTAATCAACATCATGGAGCTGGTAAATCTTGAGGGTGAACCAGTTCCGGCTGGAGCTGCTAAGGACATTTCAGAAAGTTTTTCTGATAGGCAATGATCAAAGTGGGACTTAGAGAAACCTGCCTGGGAACTTTCAGAAGTATCACCTGGGAAAAAAAAACAAATATCCCAATATGCTTCTACCCTGTTCCATTATGTAATTCCCATGGGAGTCCGCATGCCTCATTAAAGGTGCTGGTGTGACAGAGCAGGTGCTGGTACACAGGTCCATTTCAGGATCAGTATTGCACAGTATCAGAAGAAAAGCAGTATTACTCCCAGTCTGGAGACCTGAAATGGCCTCGCAAGGCAGGAACTGACAGACAACGCTGAGAGCTCCAGTACAACAAATGTCAGCCCGGGAACAGCAGGCCAGTGGCTGAGGTTACCATTAATGCACCTGAACTCCAAACAGAAACCACTTTTCTGATGAAATGTGACCCACTGATGTGTCCTTTTGAGCGCAGGGTGAGTTATTCTCCCTTTGCGTGCTTTCCCAGGCTATCTTCCTGGCCTAACAGAGACACTTCAGAGCAAGAAACCAACATTCCAGCAACAGAACAAGAGGCAACGGGCAGAAACTCATGCACAGGAAGTTCCACCTGGACATGAAGAAGAACTTATTTCAGTGGGGGTGACTGTGCACTGGAACAGATTGTCCAGAGAGGGTGTGGAGATATTCCAGACCTGTCTGGACACAGTTCTGTGCTCTGGGATGACCCTGCTTGAGCAGGGAGGTGGGACCATATGACCCACTGTCGTCCCTTCCAGCCTGACTCATTCTGTGATTCTGTAAAATCTACAGAAGAGAATTGCAAACAGATCTGATGTATAAAACAGACTAAAAATCTCTCAGGATATGTTAACAGGAGTCCAAATCATAGAATCACGTAATGGTTTGGGTTGGAAGGGACCTTAAAGATCACCCATGTCAGGGGTTCCAACCCCCTGACATGGGCGCTGAGGTCAGGTTGTTCAGAGCCCCATCCAACCTTACCTTGAATACTTCCAGGGATGAGGCATCCACAACTTCTCTGGGCAACCGGTTCCAGTGTATCACCACCCTCATAACAGCTTTTTTTTCCTTATACTGAATCCACATCTACCCTCTTTTAGCTTAAAAGCATTTCCCCTTGTCACTGGTCTTGGCAAAAACTCTTCCCTCTCTGCTTTTTAGGCTGCAAGTTCACATTGCTGGCTCACATCCAATTTTCATCCCCAAGTCCTTCTCCACAGGGCTGCTCACAATCCCTTCACTCTCCAGTGTGTACTGGAGATTGCCCAGGTGCAGCACCTGGCCCTTGGCCTTGCTGAACTTCATGGAAACTGCCAAGGTCCCTCTGGATGGCACCCCTTCCCTCAAGCTCATCAGCTGCATTGCTCATCTTGGTGTCATCTACTGGCTGACAAACCAGGCACAATATCAGATATGTCCGGTGTGGGAATATGTGGTGACCAGTCGATTTTAGCACCAAGAAATGCTTCTGCCAATCAGTTTTCGTATCATTCAATGTACTGAATATCAGCTCCTCTAACAGAAGGGATAGAAACCTGAGTTGAGACTAAGCTTCATCTTTGTCTTTACTTTTTAATGCTGAAACATCAGTCTGATAGCTCTGTGTGTACTGGTCCGATATCAGGCTTCACCCAATGTCAGTCTAAAATTTAGATTAGTTTAAACAAGATCATGAAATCCCCTACACCACTAACAGGTGGAGACAACTCACCTTCCCAAGGCAATTCAGCCCATCCTACAATAGGTGCTATTGATCCTTGGACTCACCTGTTCTTCAAAGTGATCTGTCTTTCTCCATCACCTAGAAAAGTTCTCATCAGAACAGTTAAGCCAAAAAGGGGAGGTTTTAGTTTCCCTCACCTCTGCCCTGCTTTTCTCTCTTTCTGCTCCTGTTGCCCTTTTTTTGCCTACTTCTAGCTATCCCTACACCCACACTTGATCTGTTCCCCTGCCCAGTCAAAAGTCAGCTGGTTTTACTTATATATCCAAGCAGTCACTTTTTTGCCTTTTCAATTTTCTGCCATTTCAGTGAATTGAACAAGCCAATTTATCAACAATTGGCAGGAGCAAGCAGCCAGGTTTGTCCTGCTTTGGTGTTCAAGAGCTTGTAATTAGCTGAAGTCATGTCATGGAGCACATGTGTAAGCATCCCTGCACACAGAGTTACTCAGCTGCTCACAGAATAAAGTTAATGAGTCAAAAATCTAAACAACAAACTGGCCTCTCTCTTTCTCCACACCGTAAATTAGGTACTGATGAAAAAAAGTATTTTGAAGAAAAACCCATATCTCACCAAGCGCTAAGCCTCAATCACAAAAGAACCTTTGTCCAAACAAACTCAGGCACATGTGAATGGTCATGAAACTCACCTGTATGCAAGTATTAACATCTGGACTTAAAAACAGGCCTGGAAGAAGCACAAGGGGAAGGAGACCTTGCAAATAATTGAAAATGTGTATTGAAGAATTCTGTACCTTTTCTTACAATGCAAAGGTTCTGCAGCCCCCATGTCCCTGCTTATAAATAAGACAGGTCAAGGCTCATTCTCTGACCCTCAGGGTAACAGGCACAGCACAGACTGTGTCCATATGGCTAAACCTTCTCCCTTGCACCCTCCCACATGGAATGGCTTCATTCTTACTGCTCTGTGGGAGGAGCCATGCTAGCTCCCAAGCCATGTGTGGATGAGGGTTATGTAGCAGGGGGCAAAGCCAGGGCAAAGAGCACAGAAACAATTAAACCATTTCAATGATGCTTGAGCCCACTCCTTGGACCTGTGCAGTGTGCTGGCATGGATGCAGACAGTGAGAGCAGAGACACAGGCAGAAAGCCATGTGTCTGTATATTTAATATACATAAAGTTTGATCAAAGGTGAGCTGTCAGAATCTGCAATGCAAACATCTTAAAAAGAAAATTAATTTTTACTCATCTCCAGGTAATGCAGTTGCACCATAAAAAATCCTAACAGCATATTCCTAATGAGTACCTATTTATATGCAACATCATAGAATCATACAATGGTTTGGGTTGGAAGGGACCTTAAAGATCATCTCATTCCAATACCCCTACCATAGGCAGGAATTCACTAGACCAAGTTGCTCAGGGCCCCATCCAAACTGGCCTTGAACAATTCCAGGGATGGGGCATCCACAGCCTCTCTGGGCATCCTGTCCCAGTGTCTCACCATGTTCTGAGTACAGAATTTCTTCCTGACATCTAATCTAAACCTGCCCTCTTTCAGTTTAAAACCATTATCCTGTGTCCTGTCACTGTCTGCCCAAAAAGTCCCTCTCCCTCCTTTGTATAAACCACTTAAGGTACTGGAAGGATGCAATGAGTTTTCCCCAAAACTTTCTCATCTCCAGGCTGAACAACTCCAGTTCTCTCAGCGTATGTTCATAGGGGAGGTGCTGCAGCCCTCTGATCACCTTTGTGTGCCTTCTCTGGACCCACTCCAACAGGTCCAGCTTTCTTGTGCTGACGACCCCAGACTCAGGTGCAGTACTCCAGGGGGGAACTCATATATTCTTCCTGGCTGGGTCTCATTTATTATTGTTGATAAGTATCTGATTCCAGTGTTTTAATCTAGAAAAATGTCATCACAAATCAGGACTTTCCAGTTCTGCAAACAAAATCTCTTTTCCAGGCAAAGCTGGCTGCTGGTTCCCAACTGTGCAGCTCTTCAGAAAGGTGTGGGAGCACCAACACTCATTCTACAGTTTCCCTGTCTCGGGAAAGGAGTTTTGGAGAGGGAAGACTTCATGTCCCTCTAGTATGAAAGTCAGTGCAATATTCTGAAAGATGCTCTGTTTGCCTTGTAGCGTCAAATGCTGTGTGGTCTCGAGAGCTGTGCTGCTGCTCAGAAAATGAGGGAAAAAAAAGAGCAGTAGCTTCAGTGTGGCCACTGTGTGTTCTAGCATTTCATTTATGGTCTGCCTCCACCAGAGGATTAATATACTGCTAATCTGAACCTTCCCTATTCAGAGGCTCCACATCAGCAGTGTCCTGGAAAGAACAGTGTCTCTCAGGACCTTCTCACAATCTAACTACAGAAGCATAGTGTGCTCCTAGGGCAGGAACCAAACTAGCTGGAAAAGTGTTTAGGGTGTAGTTATCAAGGATTCATTTTTCACAGTGAAAGGATACATCGACTGGGGTTTTGCAGAGGTCAGTCCTAGATCCGGTTCTAATGAAAATATTTTCATTTTCCTGAGCACAGAGTACCTGGACAATGACCAGGATGCTGGAATACAGATAATGTTTATTACATTTGCAGATGATACCACCCTAGGAAGGACTCCAATAAAATGAGAGGGAGAGAATTCAACATGATCTTGAGAGAGAGGAGATACAGTGAAGTCCAAGATACCAAAATTAGCCAGGAACATTCCAGTAGGCAAATACAGGATCAAAATCAGCTTTCCACATAGCAGTCCTACAGACCAGAAGGGTGAACATCAACCAGTGATGTCAAGTTGCTGATGGACCTCAGACCAGAAGACCTAAACCCTTTCCTTTTGCTCAGCAGCAGTAAGATCTCAGCTAGAGTCCTGTGCCTGGTCTGGTGCTCTTGAAAGAACATACAGCTTCACAAGAGATTCCAGAGGAAAAAGAAAGATCACAATTTAGGCAGCACTGATACTGCCACTATAACAGCAGGAGACTGAGAAGGAACCTGGGAGATATGAAAACAGGCTTCAAAAATACAGAGGTTGCTAGACACCAGAAAGAAATAATCTGTTTTCTGTGCTCATTTGGACACATGACAAGTAATGGACTAAGAGAAGTTACTCAGGAAAACTCTGGTTAGTCACTAGGAAAACACTTTTAATGGAAAGGAAAGCACGGAAGTGCATTGCCAGAAGAGCCTCTCCTGACTGACTGTCTGTCAGGAGTGGTCAGTGCCCATCCTGCTTGGTGAGTAATGAGCTCCTGAAAGAGCTCACAGTTGCATGACTCAGGGGTGAAGCAGTTTCCTCTCCACATGAACAAGAAGATGCTGACAAAGGTCACCTGTGTTAGCAGCTTTAAATTGCCTGCTAGTCACAGACACAGCAGTATTACAAATCATTCTTGGTTTCCCAGTCACCTTCCCCAAATCTCCAGAGTCTTCCAGACTTAATCCAGACTAATTCAGTCACAGTTGTTTGCTCAGACATCAAATCCCCTTACTTGGATGTGACAACTAAGTTTTGATCATCTCTGTTTTAGGTGGCAGAGCAAAAGTCTATAAGAAGTTACTGAGGCCTCATGTTCCCAGCTGACCAGGAGCTCTTTCCAAAGCATGATTTGGATGGCAGCTTCCACCATCCAGCGTTTCTAAAAGCATAATCTAAGTGTTGCAGAGAGCCAAAGCCTGAAATAACCAAGCATTCAGCAGTGACCAGCAGTGACCTGGTTGTTCTAGCAGAGGATGTTGCTTGACACCTAACCCAAATAAATGCATCATCCTGGCAATGCAAGGAGAAAAAGAATAGAACCAGACAAGAGGGCCTTTCTCTGCAGGCACTACAACAGACAGAGGAGAGCTCCAGAACTGTGACCACTGGCAGGAAGGATTTTGTTGGTGTTACCACATCAGCCCTGGCAAAGACAAAGCCATAGGTTGGTCCCCAGAAGAAGGAAGGCCTTGGAGCAGCAGCTTGGTCTCTGCCTGCTTTTTCTTTGCCCTCATTTTATTTCTCACCCTGGGAGTACCACTGAAGGTAAGATTCACGACACAGCAATCAGGCACACGAATTTCACTTCGGGGAGAAGATAAGTGCTTAACACTAACAAAATGAGTCACAAAAAAAATACCGATTTCCTGGCCAGGCACCTCACTAAATTCCTTCACACCTAGACTTACTGTGACAGCTAAGGCTGGCATCCTCTGCACATGCCCGGGAATGCCACTGGCTCGGCTGAGCACTCCTGAAGGACCCATCTCCTCCAGCAGGATCCTGTCACAGTGACAGCCCCGGCTTCGGGGCAAAGCCCAGCAGTCACAGCCACTCTCCATCAAACAAGAGCACACAACAGCCACCTTCTGCAGCCTCGTTAGGGGAGCTCAGGGGACAAGAGCTGCACTTCCAAACCTCAGCTCAGCCTCAGGAGAGCTTGATAATTTCTACATCCCAAAGGGACCACAGAGCCCTGTTGAAGGAGTTGCCTTCTCCTCCTGGGTAAGCTCAGCTGCTACACAGTCCTGAGACCAAAAGGCACAGGGCAGAGCCTTGCTGTGGAGCTTTGTCACTGCATGGGTGGATTTGATTTTGGCAACCCCAGTGAGGAACTGTTGTGTCTCTGACATCAGCCATGATGGCCCATCCCGCTGCTCTTCTCTTAGGAGCATCAGTAACACGAGCCTGGCCATCCCATCATTGCATCTAGGCAGAGAAGGTGACAGTTTCCTGCTTCAGCCATCAGCCACACAAGGCAGACACCTACAGGGTGCCTTAAGTGGGGCTTGGCCAGGGAGGCATAAAACTTGCAGGCAGCATGGAATTTGGCTCCTGCAACCTTCCAGATGGGACTGGGAGGACTGGTGTATGGTCCTGATTCCTGGCTGAGGCACACAAGCACCTAAGAGCTCGCGTGGGTGAGGATTTACATCCCTCCTCGCCTCAGTCCTGCATTCAGCACCTCTCTCGGGTACTGAACGCTGACATAAAGCTTTCTAGGGGCAGTGAGCGGGACCCATACGTCACTCTCACAGACAGATACAGCCTTTCCCATTGCAAGCACTACAAGAGGAAATGGGTTAAATCACATTCACGTTCCCTTGGACTTCAACAAGAACCAAATCTCTCCAACCTCCTTAGTGAAAGTTACTAACTGGAGGAGTTTTCACACCAAAAATCCAAAAGCATCCCAAGCAAAGAGGAGCTACAGCTCGTACAGCCCTGTCGTGCTCTCAGGACTGTGTCATGCTTTCACTGGCCCCCACTAACAGTGATTTTGTGGTTTTCTTGCTTTCCTTTCCGCTCTCTTTCATGATCCCCCTGAGTTTCAATCAAAGTTGCATTTTTCTTCTTCTCAGCCCCCCCAGCCCCTTGCATTCCTGGAAGGAAAACAAGGACAGACGGAGCTGGTTGGCTGTAAAAAGCTGTTCTTGCAATGAAAGCAGTGCTTTCCAATAAAACTTAAGCAGTCCGGCTGCACCGCCTGTGCTCTGCTTCCCTGCTTTGGGGCACATCTGCAAAGATACAGCAACCTCAGATGGGTGACATAAATAATACAGAATCATTCTTAATAATCAAGCAACATCAGCCTTGCCAAAAAAGTAGCTGATACACCCATTCCAACTACTGCACACTTATAAATATGCTGATCTCCAGAACCCCCCTTCCCCCACAGCTGGTGACTGAACCAATCCCAAGTTTGATTTTTCTCTTAGCTGAGTTGTTTATTGCCAAATTCCAAAGCAAAACTAAGCAAAACACACACACGAAAAAAGGCACTTTTCAAATGTGATTTATGAAGTGTCTCTAAGTAAGTGCATGCATCACACATGAAAACACCCAGTGCTGGGATTCCAGCTGCACAGGAAAAGCAGCAGCAGGAACTCTCACTGCATAATAAACTACCTGAGCAAGCCCTTTGCTTTGCCTGTGAAGGCTTGGGGACAGATCTTCAGGGAGAGGCATAACTGCATCACTTCATTAGCTTCCTTCAAGTTGTGAAATTATGCCTTTTTTGTTTAATTTTGAAAAGTTTCTTTTATACAGAGGCTCACACACACACAGAAGAAAGGCAACTATCAGCCTTCAGTCGGTTCACACTACACCATCCCTGCATGTCCAAATAGTTTAGCATCTCTAACTTTAAGCCTAATTTTACTTTAAAGGAGGAAAAGCAAATTAATCTTCAACCCATCTTTGGTTAACAAAAGTGTTGCGTACTCTGTCCCAAAGCACTGTCCAAAATACTCTCACAGCTATTGGCAGAGCAGAGGCTCTTGTATCACTCTTGTAAACTCAACATGTACGTCACTGAGCTGCAAAACAGGGTTTTTAGCAAGGACAGAGGTCATTTGCTGTAACTTGCATGCTCTGAGTGGCTGAATTGAGCAAAACATTTTGAACCCCATGACACTCTCCATGGTAATGCCTGGTCCAACAAAAGTGTTGTGGCAGGGTGGTGGAGACCTGCAGCCCCTGCTCAGCTCTGTGCAGAGCTCAAAATTGCACCTCCAGAGGTCCATGCTCTGTGCTTTACCCCAAGTCCCGCTCTCTTCCCGAGGCTTGTGGAAGTTCAGATATTTTTAGCTATTTGCCATAAGCAAAGGAATATCTTTTCCAAAGTTACCTCACTCCTAAGGGCAGCTCCGCCAAGACAAACAGGTCCTAAGTGTGATTACTCCAACTGCAGCCAGGGGAGAGAGCTCACACCACAGTAATGTGCATGCTCGAATCCTAAGTACGTGGAATTATTAGTATTTATGGTGCATGAAATTACATTCCTCGCTTCCTCACCTGGCCACACAGATAGGAGGGGGAGGGAATTTCAGATCCTTCCTACCCTTACGTGGCTGAGCACTTCTGAAAGCAAATGAGCAGACCTGAAAGCCCCAAGATAGATGAATGGTGGGATTTATCATAGGATGTTCCCTGGACTGGGGTCTTTTCAGGAATACATGCCAAAAGGAAAGCCAGCAGCCAGCAGGAACTCAATTTCTTGCCTGGGGAAATCTGTTCTACCCCAGGCTTGTTTTGTTAATCACACACTCACCTCCACATGCCTTTACTCTCATCTCATTAGGGCCATCCCATAAGCACACAGCAATTAACACCCTCCAGAGCAAAGGGACCAAGAACTCAGTGAATAAGCCCTATGGAAAACTATTGTGCCTCAAACACCAACTAATTAATTCTCAAAAACACCATCGATGTTTTAAAACCAACACAGCATTTACCTCTCACAAGTGAGAAAGCTAAACCATAGAGCTTAATTGACTTGCCCAAGGCCACCAAGGCAAATCCGTGTCAGAGTAAACTAAAGCCAGCAAAGCTGCATCTTTACTCTGCCCCACACTGCCTGTTTGATCCCAGTTCTGGAGGATTATACGATGGGAGAAAAGATTTCTCTGCTTCAGAGGGCTTTCAACAATCCCCTTCAAGGTGTTCAGACACAATTTGACCTGCAGATACCACGTAAACACTGACAGCAACTGCTTGGAATTCTGGGCTTAGGCACTGCAGCCATGCAAGGTGGGAAGATTTAGATATTAAAAACTCCAGCTATCTACTACTTTATCTATCTATCTATCTAAAAACATTTATCAGACACCCCCCACCCCAGAAATACAAGGACAGCTAGTTCAGTGCACAGACAGAACTTTTCTCATGTTATCTACCACATGCAGGAGGTGCCTGATCCATAGGAAATTAGCAAACAAATAGGCTTAAGATGGGGGAAGTGCTGTTATGCAGTCTCCCAAAGTCCTGCTTTATCCATTTTGAACACTGCCTCAGAATCACCAAGCACCTTTGGCCACAACCTCAGAGCTGCCCTGCACTGCACAGGCTGTTGCACTGTGAGCACTTGCTGACTTTTCATTAACAAAAATTGTTATACAGGTGATGATGGGCAAAGAGGCAACGACATCCATCCCCTTGCAGGGACACGAGTTCGTCATGGTGGGTCTCGTGCACAGCATTTATCATCCTCTCAGCAGTGACAAACTCAGGAAAAACAACAATAACAACAACAACCAACAGGCTTAATCCCTTTCCAGGGAGTTCTTGTCTGCAAAATCCTCCTTATGAAAGACAGATGTGAACCTGCCAGTCCAGTCAGATGCAGAAAGGCCTGGTAAATGCAGGAATGAACATTCTCGCACACGGAATTGGCGAGGAATAACGGAGAGATTCAAACAATGAAAGAAGTAAATCATTTCAATATGACAGGCTGGATTTAAGAAAAATTTCAGGCCATGGACATAGAAATCAAAGACAATCATCTCTGGCAATCCCAAAGGAAAACAATCCTTTCCTTTCTCCAGAGAGTAAAGTTAGAAGTGAAGGTGAAGCAAATTGAGACTGAGGAAGGGAATGATCCCTATCCAGCAAGGCACATTGCAATAATCAAAGCACACACGTTAGCGGAGATATAATTTAAAGCAGAGATCAAATTCTACAAAGCAAGACAAAAAAAAAAAAGAAAAGTAATAGTAAAGGAATTCTAAGAGCAACAGGAAACCTCAGCACTGACAGGGCTTTGCTGAGCCCTACACAAACCATACAGCATAAGCTGCACCTGAGAGGACCTTTCGTGTTGCACAAATATTCAACCCCCTGCCAGACTCTGAGCATGATTTTGCTCTGCTTTTTATTAGCCAGGATCAAGGTCCAGCATCTAATGAAAGCTCTAAGTCTCTCTAACCAGCAGGAATAAGATAGATGCCAGCCGAATTTCCTGGATCAAGACAAAACAACAGGAAAGCTTGGGAGGTCTGAATCTTACCTTGGACTCCTGGCAGCAAAGTGTGACAGCACCACATCTGCTTCCCGCATCAAAGAAAATGCCCAAGCCCACTTTTAGGGTAATGGTGACAGCAGCTTCCCAAACTTGTTCAGAAATCCAGAGCACCCAGCTAAAACCAGCAAGGTGACAAGTGGCAACTCAGCCAAGCCCAGCCCATTGCTGAAGATCACCGGACATTGACCCCCCAAATCACTCACCCACTGAGGGGAAACTTCCCACTCAGAAATGCATGTTCAGGTGGTGACCTGAAAAGCCTGGAAAACACATCAGGATTGAGAACTTCAGCCCCAAAGCAATGGTCTCTTCATCTACCAGATGTTCCACCCCTGCTTACCAGCTCTCCAAGGATAGGAGATACCAGTTCTATTAATTCTCAGCCTCCGCATCTTGTCCCTTTTTAATAACCAATTTGAAATCATGTCTCAATTCTCCCCTCAAACAGATTATTAGTTCAATTACTTTCTTGTTTCTTTCATTCATGTTAAAATGTTCCCAAACTTTCTAATCAAAATAACAGCAATTAATTCAGAAAGCTTGATTTGCAGGTGAATTAGGTCCGTTCACACCTCTCTGACTTGCAAACCAACCAGCTCGGACTCTCACAACACCCTTGGGAAATCGGGATCACATCTTAGGGAGGGATATTGTGATTAAGAAAGCACAAAATGTGTATAGCATTGTTTACTGTTCTTCTACCACCTTAAAGCCATTTTGGGGTAACGTGGCACTTCTACACCTGCCTTCTTTGTGTCAGCTTTCACATCTGGGGACGTAAAACCTTTTCAGCCTTCCAGCTGTTTTTCTCCCCAGAAAGATGTTAAAACTGTTTTGCAAGCTGCAGGGATGTCCTCACCAGTTTCTAATCACAAGGGTTTCTGCTGTGGGTGACTGCAAGTGATAATTCGAACTGTGCAAGTCCTGTTCCAATACAAGAGTGCGAAAATGCAGCTGCTGACGCTTGGAACGCGGCCACTGCTCAGCAGAGCAGAACCACCCTGTGCCTTCCTGGGGAGAGCAAGAGGGACTCACATGCAGCATGTGAAACGTTAGGTAGAACTGGGGGATTTGCAGGCACAGAAGAGGTGGGGACTCCAGCACCATCAGCTTGGGCATCAGTGCAACACCAACTCCCGCAGTGACACCCACAGCTCTTCCTTAATGCCCTCTTCCTCCTTTAACCCCTATGCATCCCTCTGCTGAGACAAGAAATAAAAGAGTTGGCTTGCTGAAACAATAGAGGCTCTTAGTGCAAATTGCCTTTTTTCAGCCTTTTTTTTTTTTTTTTAAATAAGGGTGGTAAAACACTGGCACAGGTTGCCCAGAGAGGTGGTAGATGCCCCATCCCTGAAAACATTCCAGGTCAGGTTGAACAAGACTCTGAGGACCCTGATCTAGTTGAAGACATCCCTGCAGGGAGGTTGGACTACATGATCTTTAAGTTCCCTTTCGATCCAAACTATCCTGTAATTCTACCAATCTGTTACAAAAGCAATACCTGTCCTCTCCCTTCCACCCAGGGGTGTCCCACACACACCTGCAGGTTGCCATAGCTAAGGGGAAGAACACAGGCAGTTTCATATCATTTCTCTCCTTTTACAGTTCTTGTTCACCTGCTATCAGTCTCCCATATTTATCACTGTGAAATCAAGTTGCATATTTGAAAATATATATCAACTGTCTGACATTTGAAAATCTATTTACAGCACTTTTCTTCTCATTACCCTGTTTACTTTACAACTTTGATTTTATTGAAATGCCATTTTGGAATATTGATTTCACTTGAATTGCAAATAAAAATGGGCTTTCTTGGAGAAAATTAAATATATATTTCACAGGCAACAGACAGGAAAATCTCTCTGAGTCACTCTTGCATCGAGAAATAATTGGCCTATTTAAGAGGGTTGTGTAATGTTGTGTAATTCAGGAGACTGAGGGCTAAATGCTGGTGTGCTGGGAAGATTGGGGGTTTAAAACCTGCTCACAGTCCAGCATCATCAGACCCATTTATTGAGTTTGTGTTTCCACTTTTCACAGCCCTGACAAGGAGAATCTCTGCAGCAAAACTTGGCATCATTTGACCCTTTCTGTTCTCTACTGCTTCTATCACCAGCTCTGCAGCTCTCTTTATAAAGCTTTCAGCAAGAGGTGGGTGAGCAGGACTGGAGAAGGTACGTGACATTGGCTCATTTTGTACACAAACATTTTGCCAGTAACACTTTGTCCATGAGATGTGTGAAAAATCACACAGCTGACAGGGCTATGCAAACAGAGTAACCCATGCTGGGGCCAGGAACTGTTATTTGCTGCTTAGTTTCTCCTTCTTAGCTATAAACTACGTGAGGGAAAAAAAAAACCAACCCAACTCTTTGTCAGAGACTAGCTTTGTCTTTACTGGGAAAATGTATTAATAGAGTTTGGTTGATAGAGTTGTAAAACAAGTTAAGCAAAGCAATCTCTGTATTTGAGGAGGAAGAAAAAAGGTGCTATTACAAAGGATGTGCTCATTGCAGGGCTGTGAACAGCCACTAGAGATGGATCCACCTTTCTACCAGAGGGAACCTGTACAATCCTCTGTGTGACATGGTCCAAGTGCCTTCCCACCACAAATGGAGGCTTATTGTGAGCTAAACCCTGCATATCAAACCCTGCCCTACCACAGGGGAAAGTGTCCACACATTCAAAGACGGAGCTTTGCAAGCCCTTATGGGGCTTTGTATATGGAGCATTCTCGTGCAGACTTTTGCTTAGGAAAAAAAACATCCCTCAGGACTGTTGCAGAAAGAATCAGACCTTGGAAACCTAAAGGGAAGAATTTCAGACTCAGGGGAGTCTTCTACATCAAAGAAAATGGGACAACTGGAAATATGGAAGCAACCCAAACTTGCCACAAAGTGGTCTCTGCAACTTGCTGCAAAGCCGACAGACATCTGTATTCCCTCATGCTACTCCTTAACAACAAAATAAGTCAATAGCTGTCATTATCTTTGTCCTGAAAGGACAGTTACATCATGTGGCAAGTCCCCCAAGGTGTCAGGACTGAAACTGGGCCCTGGAGAGCCAAAAGGGCACAACTTCACCACTTGGGCTGAAGAACAAACAGCCCTTTCAGTCCCACAAGCAGAGCTGATCCATGGGGCACAAGGCTGCAGTGACAGCACAGCTTCAGCAGAGCTCCATTCCCGGCTGCAGGGTCAGCTCCCAGGGGCTGGGATGGCATGTGCTAGGAGAGCATATCCCTGCAGGGCCTCATGGGTTTACATCTGGCCCCTACAGCAGGTGGGCTGGAGCTAGAGCCTCCAACCAAATCTCCAGCTCATCGTCTCATTAATGTAAATCCCCACACAACGCTCCTAACTCCTTATGGCAGATGACACTGCTCACAAGAGAGGCAACGGAAGCTGCTGGGTAGAAGAGTCCCCTAGATACAAAACTTGTTGATAATGTGTGATGCCTCACTGTTTCGAAAGCACATACAGTACCAATGGGCCAAACACCAAGAGGAGGAGAATTCTGCAATTTTTGAAGCGGTTATTAATCATGGAATCATGAAGGTTGGAAAAGACCTCTAAGATCATCGAGTCCAACCATCAACCCAGCAGTAAAACCAGTCCCTAAGTGACACACCTACAAATTTTTGAACACTTCCAAGGACAGTGATTCCATCACTTCCCTGGGTAGCCTGTTCCAATGCCTGACCACTCTTTTAGTGATGAAACTTTCACTAATATTCAATCTAAACCTTATCTGGTGCAATTTGAGGCCATTTCCTTGTTACCTGGGAGAAGAACTGACTCTCACCTGTCTACAACCTCCTTTCAGGTAGGTAAAGTCACCATTGAACTTACCAACAGCTAGCAAAAAGACATTTAAGATAATTTCCCTCATAACTTTACCAGAGTAAACAGTGCCCATTTACCAAACCCACCTTTGAACTGACAGACAGGACATACACATGAATCTCAATGTATACAGTAAGGGGATCAGGGAACAGGTAGGCTACACTGTAGATACTTGCCTTGAAAATGCTGTCATTGCACTGCTTGCATGGGCTCCTAATCCATCTGCAGGAAACCTTCAAATACGAAAAGTTATTAAATCCAGAAGAGATAAATTATCTACAAGGAAAAGGGAGAAGAAGCAGCTCCTTTAATCTCCCAATAAAGAAGCAAAGGAAATTGCATCATCCCCAGATGGGAGACCAGTGTGGCTGGCCAGGCGGACAGAGGGATCACCACGCTGGCATCAGTGACACTGCTTCCACAGACCCAGACAGACTGACACCGCTCTAGAGAAGAGGGCTAAAGGGAATGCCTAGATCCAGCTCTCTCTTGGCCATCCAAGAGTCCTGACACAATTTTTGTATCTGGTTACTCCTTCTCAAATAAAATGCATCAAATCCCCAGCCCTGATGCATGGGAGGAGTGAACTTTGCTGCTCAGACACATTTCTGATGCGGTTCTCAAACAATGTGGGAAAGACAAGTTACAGTTCTCTTTGGCCAAGTGTAAAATCCACCAACTACAAAGTGAAGCCGGGCTGAAAAACTACACTTGTCTTAATTTTCAGAGGAATGTAAAAAGAAATGAGAAACAGCTTTTTGACTGAGTTTTTTTTAGCGCTGCAATTTTTTTTAGGTTTTTTTTTCTGATCCATTATCTCATCAGTAGCAACACAGTTTATTTTCTGGCCTCCTTCCACAAGCTCTCTGGGTCAGATAGTGGTATTTGTTTTAATGTAATAAATATGGTTGTTAACCAAAAAGAGGCAGATGTTTATCCCCAGAATGTTCCCTACACGTTCCCAACCCGCTTTCACCAAGATTATTTCTTGTCTAAATTAAGTGCATTTAAAAACCTGTCTGAAGTAACTACTCCAGAGAGCAACAAATAACTGTTCCTTAGTGGAGAATGATATCCTGTGGTCTTCGTTCCTTCTGGTCATGCCCTGCACTGTTTACACCTCCCCAAAGCAGAGTAACTGTTGACAAATTAGAAAAGCACCATGTCAGAGTTGGTCCCAGAATCACAGAAGCAGAGAATGAGGCATAGTGACTCATCTGGTCCAACCTCCCTGCTCCATCAGGGCCTTTCCCAGAGAACACGGCACAGGATTGTGTCCACACAGGTCTGCAATACCTTCAGTGAGGGAGACCCCACACCCTCTCTGGGCAACCTGTTCCAATGATCAGTCACCTGCACTGAAAAGAAGTTCTTCCTCACGTTCAGGTGGAACCTCCTGGGCATCAGCTGCTGCATTTTGTCCTATTGCTCAGCACCACTGAGCAGAGCTTGGCTCCATCCTCTGACACCCTCCCTTCTTATATGGATTTATAAGAGTCTCCCCTTCTTACTGCCCGGTAAGAGACTTTTCTATGCATCAGCCCCCCTGAAGACTTAATGTCTGGAGCCCCTTACACCATTAGCCTTGATCCAGCTGTAGTGACTCTCCAAAACAAAAAAGGAAAGAAGAGCAGAAATCTACAGGAAGCCAGGTTCACAGCTGCCTAAATGAAGGCAGATTAATTTGCCATTGCCTGAGACTAAGCTCACAGCCAGTTACTACAGAGCCACCAGGAAGCAGCAACTATTGCTTGTCTGAGCCCTGCAAAGCCCTGATATTCCATCTGCTTCTGCTCCATCAGACATCCAAACTGCAGCTTCATGCTCACCGGGGACCATCCTGCAGCACTGACAGCTGAGGGGGTGCTGCTCACTGGTACAAGATGCAGTTTAAGGGAGCAGTTCCTCACCTTGCCTACTAAACAGGCCATTCCTAAGGATCTGATGGAAAGCTAGGTGCAAGATCAAAGCCAAATGTATATCTAACCCCAGAGATGCAGAACAGACATCAACAGCACTGAGGGGGAGCTCCAGATTTCAGCAGGGACTTCAGTACCTACCTATCAGCCTGAAGGACACGACCAGGCAGAAGTTGACTCAAAGAACCACAGAAGGGGGGAAAAACAGTTTAATGGAGAGGCAGGCACATTTATCAACTAAAAGAAAAACCTCCCTCTCCACTGGGATTTGCCTTCGTAAACACAGAAGACACAAGTCAACCGGATCGCCCGGCCAACCCCTCACTCCACATCCAGCCGACACTCAGAGCCAGTCCCCTCTGCTCGCTCCAGCAGGACCCTCTGCAGCTCCCCTCCTCTGAAGTTTGCTTACATTACTGCCTCCCTTTGCTGACATTGGCAGCTTTCTCCAGCCTTTGCATAACTGTTTTTTCTTGGATATACTTAATCTATCTTATTTTTATCCCATCTGTGAGAAAACGCGTCTGCGGCGCAAACCGATGTGCTTGGCAGCTCTGCAGATCCCATGACCCCCTCGCCAGGCTGCTGCAATGTTTTCTGTTTATCTGCTGCTGCTCTTGGGTGCTCACCCATGTCCTATCCCAAACGCACCAGGAATTTCCAAGTCCTCCTAAAGGCCTCTTTCAAGGTGAATTAACCGAGCTTGGTGCATATAATATTGCTGAGCACGGACTTGCAGGCTTTTCTTTTTCCATATAAAGTTTTAAATAGGTTTAGACTGAAAATCTTCCTGAGGGATCTCACATGTTCTTCATACAGGGGTCCTGCAAATGAAGTTGGATATACTGCCTGGGAGAATCCACTACAGCTCAGGGGATTCCCAGCAGGAATACATGGACCACTAATGTCACATCCACTGCTTCAAAGGGGTACAACACAAGACCATGCTGGCTTGCCAAGTGCTGGAAAATTCTCCAGGACACAAGAAATCATACAATCACCTAGACTGGAAGAGACTTCCAAGATCATAGAAGTCACCTCGGCACTGCCAAGCCCACCACTAAACCATGTCCCCAAGTGCCACATCTTCAGGTCTGTTAAATCTCTCCAGGGATGGTGACGGCACCACTCCCCTGAGTAGCCTGTTCCAGTGCTTAACAGCCCTCTCTGTAAAGAAATTTGTCCTAATATCCAAACTAAACATCCCGTGGTACAACTTGACGCCATTTCCTCTTGTCCATCACTCATTACCTTGGAGAAGAGAGTGACCCCCACCCGGCTCCAACCTCCTGCCAGGGAGTTGGAGAAAGCAAGGAAAGTGAGGCTGTTTCTCTCCTTCTGCCACTCGAGGTAGCACTACGCTGCTACGAAGCCTATGGTTTGGAAGCACGAACAATATGCCATTATCACAACGAGATCTGCAAAACCACTTTAAGCAACTGTTTGTAAATCCCTGTGTATTTTGAAGTCCAAACATTTGTAAATCCATCCACACCAACAGGAAATACATGAGTTAGTGACTATGAAAGGCATATCTCCACAGTTTTTACAGGAAGGCATAAAGATATCTCCTTTTTTAGATCAATATTTTAAATCAAAATTTCCTGAAGTAAATGAGTAAAGCAAAGATTTTTATAGAAGAACCTACCTAAGTTACTTAACTCTCCCTTCCACTGTCTGCCCTTCTGAATGAAGGAGCAGGACACAAAATGGTTCTTTTATTAACAAGGACTGACAGGTCAAGTTATACTCTTCTACCACTTCACTATCTTGTTTTAAAAAATCCGTATCCCAGGTTGCACAACATTAGAAATTTTTTTTCATTTATACATAATTAAAACATTGGGTAAACTTTGAATATTTACCTCTTTGTTTTTATTTCCCCCCTCTTCTTCACTAGCTCACTGGCCAGAATAAAAATGTACAGGTATGGGTCATCTTCATTTGTTTGCAGACTGCTTCAGACTTAGAGATTAATTAATTCAAAAGAACCAGAGTACGTGGTGTTCTTGGGGAGAGGGATATAATTACTGCATTTTAAGTTCTCCTGGAAAAATGTTAAAGTGGCAATTTTTTGTAGTTAATGTCTTTTCCTGCTGCTGATTCTGGCTGGAGGCATCCTCCTTTCTCTCCTGACTAGCATTCATCCGTTCCCTACTGAAATGCAGGAGATAAAGGAGATGCCTCCTGTGAGATTGGGTGGGGAAGAAGTTGTGGTCCGCAGGTGAAGCAGGGAAACACAAAAGACCTGGAATGCTCATTTTCCTAAGGATTTCACTTAATCAAATTATCACCAAACTGCAAGCCATTTCTAACCACTAATTACCCACTGCCTGGAAACTATTTTGAACAAATGTAAATGTACAAAATCCGGTTGATGATAGCCTTGAAATGTAGATCCTGGGAAGTCTGTGAACTTCAACAACTGTGGAGAAACAAAACCAGAGCTTCTTTTCATAACTTTAAACCTGTTCTAGGGGCAATACACAGACACATGTAACGGCTCTTGCCTTCCTCTCTTATTTTCTTGCCAAGGATGCTCTTTGCAAACAGCACTGTAGCTACTCCACACTGTCTACCGTCCAGAATATATCCGATGTTATTTAAATAAATGCACTCTAGAATTTTTCTACAGTGCCTCCTGGTAAACTGCAGCCATGAAGAGCCTACATTCAGACTGAAAGGGCCAAAGAAAGCAGAACTGAAGTCAAACAACAATTCAGTCTCACCCTACAGCACCAGACTCTGCATGGTGATGTAACAGACTAAATACCTAGAGGGGATGAGAGATCACAGATGTTTCCCCACAAAAACTTTAGCCTGCCTTAGCACTGGCTTCTTCTCCTTCTCCTCTGAACCTTTCAGGAATGACTTGTCGCTGTGTCTTGCACCACAGCAGTGCCACAGCTGAATCCATGACCCACCCATGGACCAGGGGAAACAACCCCACAGACACTCTCAAGCAGTCCATGGCTCAATGGAAACATGAAGGTAGAAATTATTCCCTTGAAAGCCATGGAGGTTTTATGTTAAGTTTTCCCATAGTGAGTTTTTAATCTGAAGGTCCTTATGGCCCTCTGCAGATTGAAATCATCAGGTTGTTTTCTGTAGACCTCAGTTCAAACCCCGATGAAGGTTCACATTTCCCATGTAGTTATCTAGTCCCTAGAGTCTCCATCACAAAATTTCTGCTCAAAAGCAAGACCCAAAGCTCAGGAATTCCGTGGAAGAGGATGGAAGAGATGATTCAGCTCCTCAGCTGCCTACCTTGTGACCAGGTCTTGAAACTATGACTGCCCAGAAATAAAATGTGTGCAAATTCAAAAGGTAAACAGGACAAAACCACGACACAGGAAAGCTACATCCATTCATCAGTAAAACAAAAGAAAACATGGATGAAGCAGGACATTTTTTTTTCCTGAGCTCCTGTTTGGAATCTGCTTTTTCTTCCAGGGTCAACAAAACCTCCAGTTTCAAACTTTTGCATATATGCTTTAAGAATTAGCATGCTGTGAGGTCTCTCTACAGACAGCACGTGCTCTCTCAAGCAACATGTACAGCAGAAAGTCATGGGGATTTTTTCTACCCTTCCCTCATTATTAACACAAAGCAGTCACATAGAGCTTTTCAATTTTCCAGCACACCACAAGCAAGAAGGAATGAAACCTCTGAGTGATGGCTTTGAGGTAGCACCCCCATTTTGCAACTGGGTAAGATGACCTTCCTTGTGTCGTAATGTTGGACTGGCGGAGGTCACAGGCTTCGCTGCTCTTCCAGATGAACTTGGTCTCCTCCTCAGATCCATAGTGGTCCTGTGGGGCATATTAGGTCCCAAGAAGCCACTTCAACAGAGAGATAATTCAGGGTGTTTGCATCAAGCTGTGCTTTTGCTTTTTGAAAAAACTCTAGGCTGTCCAGGAGACATGGAAAGGCAATGTAGGAAGTTTTATGTCCACAAGATTGCTTCTTTTCAATAGGTACTTCTTCATATCTTTGCCTGCATTCCTGTATTTCACAGAAAAAACCTTCATTCCTTCCTCCCTAGGTCAAGTTTTCTTTTGCTGGTTGCTGTATGCTTTCACTTCATCTCTGAGCTGATTCAAACTATGTGATCTCTGCCATGAGGGGAAAGAATCAAAGATCAAGAAAGCTCTAGTGGTGTTTCTACAGCAGTGAGTTCTGTAGTAATGAACATTTCGGGACACAAGCACAGGTTCTGGAACTTTACCATCTGTGCTATTACACAGCTATCTCACGAGATTTGTGCTCGAGCATTAGAACAGGCTGCCCAGGGAACTGGTGGAATCACCATCCCTGGAAGTCTTTAAAAAGAGATTTTAGTCCAAGCCTAGTGGCACCCACCCAGATAAGACTCAGGAACCTGCATGCCTCAAGAGCATGGGAAAGGTGAACCACTGGAGCACTCAGTGTCTGCAGACACAGGTGCCTCAACCTTCCTAAAATTTCCCTCCAACGTCCTCTGTGGCCACCAGACATCAGCATTTTGTCCCAAGCACCTGTGTCAGAGGGGGAGATGACAATCCACAGTTTGTTATCCGTCTCCCCACAAACGTTTGCAACACATACTCGCTTCAGAGTAGGGAACCTATTTGTCTGATTCTGGAATCCACCTGGACTACTTTGACAGCACCATTTACACTTGCTTTAAGGATATTTTATATACTCAGGAGGGGGTAAAAGCAGCTGGGTGTGCCTGAGAACTGGTCCCACAAAATCACTACCTTTCCTTTAACTGCTATTATCACACAAAATGGGAACAGCAAATGTTTCAGAGAACAAACCGTACCCATTCAGGGCAAATGGGTGCAGAGGCTTTATCATTGTTGCAATGCCAGGAAAATGAACAAATTTGCCCCCTGGGTTGAAGCTAAAGGAACAAAATTCTTGAGCCCTGCCTAAAATCACATGGGTCTGTTTGGCTCGTCTGATGTTGTTCCATGGTGATTCACAAGCACTGCTCTGCCTTGCTGTGTGATGCTTGGCAGCCAGCTGCACAGGCAAAGCTGTGCAGAGAGCAAACCAGGGCCCTGATGCATACTTTTTCTTTTTTTTTTCCCTTGCAAGCAAGCTCCTGCCTCAGAGACAGCTCTAGAAAACTACAGAACATGTAAGGTCTGGAGAGAAATAGCAAGTATTTAGTGTTGTTGGAAAATAAAGCCAGATTGCACGGCCTGACACCCGTATGATCCCCTTCTAACATGCATCATTTCTCTTAGTAACAACAGGCAGTGCCTCACACACTGCTTTGCAAATAATGATTAAGGTCGAGAATACTTCTCCAGATTGTAGCCTGTCCTTTGCACCCGCAAAACCTGAGTTATGGAAAGTTGACTTGAGGCCACATTTAATAAAAGCCTTACCGAGGTGTCACAATAGCAAACCTGCAGCCATCCCACCCAGCAGCATGACCTGGAGCACCTATTTTAAGTGTTGAGGCACCCAGCAGAGTCAGAGGGAGAGCACTGAATTTCTGAGGAGTGACTCAGAACCCGTACTGCACGTGTAGGGTCCAAGGAGACAGGGTGTCTGTGCAGGGCAATTAGGTGTTCCCTCGTGTGCCGAGCGAGGAACTGCTGAGAGCCAGCCAGCTGGAAACACCAGGAATACGTCTGAATAGGCACCTGACTCCTGGCTTGCTCCTCTCAGAAGCTGGCTGACATGGCACGGAAGCCTTTCCTAAATATCAGCTGGAATTCCTCACGAGTGGTGCATGCGACATTCACCATCTGGCACAGCATCCTCCTGAAGGACAGGTGATGCAGACCCATGCAGGGAAGCACAAGCTGAAGGTGGAGGTTGACTTTAATACCCACAGCGCCCTGGGTGTACTGGGAAGAGTTTCTGCTGCCACTGTTGCTGTCATTACATGAAACTCGTGTTTTGAAGCAGTTTGTCAGGAAGCATTAGCATGCCTGGCAGGTTTGCCTAGCCTGGGCTTCTTCAAGTAAGCAAACAGAACGGAGGGAATTCCCAATTTTGCATGTTTAAACAGCAAGACTGAAAGCAATTTAGACTCTTGCTGACCAAATCTCAGGTCTTGCAGGCTCGCTGCTGTTCAAGCCTCCTTAGCAGGGTGAAGAGCACCCTTCTGACTTCTGAATGGCAGCACAGAAAGAAAACACAGAGCTCTACAAGGAAAGAAACAGGAAGGAAGGAGGACTCGGTGATCACTCTCTGCTTCCACCCCCTGCTTGTGGGAGAGAGATAAGGGATCTTCCCTACACTTTGGGCATATCTTTACCCCATCATTCCTGTGCACACCTGGCACCACACACTGCTGAGACATTCATGGCACCATTGCCCCCAGGAGCGCTTTTCGTACTTGCTCTGGAATCCAAATCTACTAAATACACATTCATCTAATTGTAACCATTGTATCAAGCAGAGGAAAAGAATTAAGAAACTTCAGCTTACAACCTGCCAACTATTCCAAAAATCAGATCACTGTGGATAGTAAACAGTGAGATACAACAAAACAGGAGTCAGAGGAATTGGAGTCTTTCATGGTCACTGACGTAGTAAATCAGCACTGCAGTTTAACACAGACAAATGCAGTTGTAAAGTAATATATCTGAGGGAAATGACCGGACTTGAAAGCACATGTTTAAATGTGACATTCATGCAGTATGCTAGCCAGGAAAATGAGGCTGATTTCACTAAAGAAAAATAAATCTCTGAAGACTACACAGTCCATGGATACATTAATAAAAATGAAGAAGAAAAAAAAAAGTAGTCCAAGCATAATTTAGGCTATGTTAGAGGGGAATCACAGTGATGAGTAAAATAAAAGAAGCACAAGATAGATTTTGTTAAGTTAGTGAAATAAATCTGGATGGCAAACTCCAAAAGACTATCTTACAGGTAGTGTGTCAAGTACCAGTGAGGATATGTCAGCTTCAGCTGCTGTCTCCATCCTTAGTGCTGGGCCTGATGACCAAGAAAGCAAATTCAGATCTAATTAGCAAGCTCCCCGTATATATTTAAGATAGCGCCTGAATATTTAAATTATGGCCACTTCAGATGTTCTCAACCTTCCACTGCACCAGTCCCTATAGAAACAACCCCCACTTCAAGGACAGGCAAAAAGAAGGGAACACAGATTGGTGGTCTTTGCCTTATTGCCAGTAGTCAGTGAAGGAGAAAAATACTGAATTATCATGGTCACAGAGGAAATCAGAGGCCAGATCTGTGTTTTTTTCATAACCACAGAACACCTCTGAGAACTCTGCAAACTGCAAAGACATATTTGCTCCAGTGAAAACCAGCCTGTGCTGGTGTGGGAGGGGACAGACTGCTCTGTGCTCCTCAGGTTAAGAACAAACTAATTCTGGCCAAGGACACTGGAGGAAAACTCCTTGTTTTTAGCAAAGCCATGGTTCTGCAATGGTGCAAATGGCCTGGGATGCACTCAGAGACCCATTCCCAGTGAAATGCTGAGAACTTCCATAAGGAAGATGAAGTCCAAACAGCTTGAGCTGTGATCCCCACCAGTGGCTCTGTGGAAATCAGGTATCTCAGGGCAAACACCACAATGCTGACCTTCCTCAGAGGCCAAATTTATTCTCAGCAGAGAAAGAAAACCTCTCACAGCTGCCAGATTAAGCTGATCAAGAACTAACAAGAACTGGAGAAGCAACAGGAGTGGCCTCCTCCACTCTGCCTCCAGAGGAAAATCTGGCTTTTATTACAAAATTCCAGCCTGGAGCTTCCTCCCACAGGATAGACCAAGGAGGCCCAGACTTGTACAAATTAACCAAAAATAACACTTCCAGGGAGGGAGAGGATGATTGAGGGAATTGCTGATGGGATACAGAGGCCTCTCACCTCCTTCTCACCAGTTCAAGTCCAGAAGAAGTCAGGAGAAAGGAGAGAAAGGCTCTGACCTCGAGAAGTTTGTTGTCCTTAGCTGATGTACTGGGAAGCAAATGCCTGTCACAACCACCATCACGTCAGGCAGCCCCAAGCCAGTGGACAGAAGAACAAAAACTGTCGTTCCCATCTCCACAATAATCCATTTTAAAGGGCTGTGAGCCACATGTGGCAAGGCTCAGACTGACAGCGACCTTCAGGCTCCACCAGCAAAAATGTTTAAAAATAGCCCAAACAAACAGGATTCTGTTTGGGGAGGGAAGGAGGCAGGCACCTTTTTGGCTACATTTGGCCAGCAGCAGGGGTACAGTCTGGTTGATCCTGACCATCCCCACTACACATCCTCATTGCTATGGCAATGTCCCATAAACAGAGCAGGGATCAGCAGCTCCCTGGAGCAAGGAGGCAGCACTGTCCTCAGGTAGTGGCACTGCATTAGAAGAAGGAAAACAGGACATTTGTGCAGGCGAGCTGAAGACTCACTAGAGCGTGTAAATGTTACCTAAATTTGTGCATCAGCATTTAAATACCACAAGAACTGGAGCTGGAGCTAAGCAAGAGCAGAGCAGATGAACGCAGTGTGTCTGATTCAGCCTGGGGAGACAGGGAAGCACAGGGAGCTGGGAAGCACCCACAAACTGGGCCAAGGCTACCCCAAACACTGCTGCTGTTCCTGGGAGAACTTTGTGAGAAACTAAAGCAGATGGCAGCCAACAGGCTGGTGGGCAGCAGGAGAGCATCCTCGGAGCAACCTCGGGCCGGACAGGAAGCACCACACCAAGCTCAGGCAAAAAAGCAGGAGAAAGCAGCTCAGAGAAAAGGGCCACCAGGACCATGAGAAGCCATCAGTGATGAGAGATCTCTCCTGGATGTCTCAGTGGTAATCATGGGCTTGTGGAGGTGCAGAGGGATGAGACGGAACACAGACCCACTGTTACAAAGCAGGACTTGTTTGCCCTGCCCTTGTGCAAGATGCGGAAAGGGGGAAGGGAAGCACATGCTCACCCCACCTTCTTGCCACCTTCTTCACAATCTGTGGCCTCTTACAATACTGGTTCCCCCACTGCAGTGGAGTGGCTGTGGAAAGAAGCTTTACTCAAGGTAGTACTTTGGTGAGGTAACCTAAGACAACAGGATTAAACTGAAACAGACAATTTATGTTGTGCAACAGGAAATATTTCCAGACGGTAAAGTCTGTTGGGCTCCAGAGCACTTTCCCAAGGTAAGCAGCAGAACTGGAATGGCCATCTCTTGACTCATCTGTAAGGCTACACGAGCACTGTGTGGTGTGGAGAACACGCTCGCACAGGGAGAGAGACAGGACAAGGACCCCGAGTTTGCTGCTTTTACAGCAGTTCTATGTAAAAGCAGGGACCCAGAGTTTGCTTTTACACACAGCAAGTTTTCATTAACAGAAGAGAAAGCTGGGATTTAGGGCAAGTAAAAAAGCCGAAAAAAGGCTACAAAGGTCTTGGTTGTACTCGAGACCCTTCAATTCCCATCAGAGCTCACCCTGAGTGGGTTTCTCTTGTCTCGGTTTCTCCTTTGCAAGTGTCAGAAAAAAGCAAATATTAAGGGGCTGATCCTTACCTGCCCTCCACTGCTGTAAATCAGAAATAACGTCACTGAAATCAGCAGTGATGTCAGCGAAGTGGGTTCACATTTAAATCCAAAAAAATTTAAGGATTAAATTATGTTCGTCTCCCAATACAGCACACATAGGTAAGGTTTTAGGATAGTTTAGAAACTGACTCTCAAAAACTGCATTTGAGGCAGCTGTATATATGGGTGGATTTCTGACGGACTTGAGGTCCTATGCCCCGTTCCCACAGCACCCACAGCAGCCCCCAAAGCACAGTTAGCCCCCCAGTCGCCTTGCACAGGCAATGCTTCCATTCACCTCAGAGCTGACTTGCCTGTTGGACCCTTGCAAAAATGCCAGTCTGTCACCCCATTTCCTTTCGCATGGAGAAATACAGAGCACAGCTCCAGGTAAATGCTGCTTCTTAGGCTCCCAAGAGGTCCTGGGAGCAACTCCTGCTACAGTTTCTCTCCTCCCTCTGCTACAAGAGCTCATTACTCTCTTGGCTATGTCTCCGCTAGTAAACTAACCCGTGCCAGAGCCCTTCTTCAGCCCTGAAGCCAATTGGCACGGCCTGACGCCTACATGTTATTAAATTCTCTTACACTCTGAAACAAGGTGGCCACATCCAAACTGCCTTTTGGAGTGTCCTGGCCCTTCCTAAACCCTAGCAACACCCAGAAGCTGTCTCAGATAAGCCATGTGTATCACCAGTGTGGTAGCACAGACCCTCAACACCGGCTCACTGGTACATGTATAAGCCAGCTGTGAGAATACTGAAAGCGAATACTTTTCGATAAATCCTTAAGGAGTAGCACAGCACTCAGAATGGGTCTGGGAGACTGGAAGACCCAAAAAGGGATTTCCTACTCAACTCGATTTTTAAAAAAAAAAAAAAGGGGCTTTCAGGCTTTCATATAGGAACTGTGAAACAAACCTTGAGCTTTTACCTAGAAACTGACTCCAGGCAAAGCTGTCAGTGATGTCTCCTGGGTCCCCCATTGCTTATGGCAGCAAGACAAGGGGTGCCAAGGCTGGGCAGGGAGCTTGAACTTTCCCCAGCCATGGGAGGTGATGTGCCTCAGCTGGAGGCAGGGGAGAGGGACTGATGTGCTCAGGGTGAGCCCAAAGCCCCCTTCCTACATTCCCATCTTGTACCTTCTTCCAACCCTTTCGCACTGGGGAAGGGGGGACAAAGAGGACTCGACTGCCAAACTAGCAGAAAACGAGAGGGAGTTGAGGGAGCAACGTGAATCAAGCAATGACCAGGAGGTGAACACAGTGTGCACAAAGCCTTAGGATCATTTTTCCCGGGGCCAACTCCAAGGCTTTTATTGCCCCACTTATAATTAGCTGGTAAATATTGTACATATAATTGACCTTTCTAAATGCTGCTGAGTAGCTGGAGGTGTTGGGAGCTAATCCTGCCTGTGAAGACCTGGAGTTGAGCAGCACTGACTTTATCTGCCGGTGTGTAATGCTCTGCAAGCGCTTTTTTCCCTCGCTTACTGACACGTTGAGATTTACTGCCCTGTGTCAGAGAGTTCAAGAAAGCCTTTTAACTCTGAGAGCTCCGGGAACCGGCTCCAGCACATGCTTCGGGATTTATCCGTCAGTTTGTTACGCCTTGTTTGTCCAAGAAACAGCCAAGACTGAACGAGTCAGGAATGACAGAAATAGTACATGAAGTCACAGTTGCTCCACTTTAAAGCACAAGCATTTGTGTCTTTTTCCTACTAAATATATGTACGTTCAGCGAGCAAATAAGGCAATGGCAGAGGAAAGGCACCACAGGCAGGATTTTACAGATGCCAGCTGAGTTGTGCCCGCTCCTCCAGGCGAGTGTAACACAGATTCCCGCAAGTATCAGCCCTTTCCAGTCAGAAAAGCAATCGCCGGGACTGTACACACTCATAAACCCGTGAATGCTGCCGCAAGCCAGCCCTGGGAAAAACCTGCTAACACTGAACTGAAGCTAAAAGACAAACACATGAGAGAAAACGCTGAGCAGCCCCTGCTCTTCCCCTCACCTCCGCTCACTCCCTGCCGGTTTCTATATATCCCCATGCTGCTTTCTCCCTCTGTCACACAGCCCTTTTTTCCGTCAGTCACATCAAGCCACCAGCGCCTGCAAAACAGCACCAATGCCAGCCCCGGCAGCTGACCTGTCCTGTGGAGTGAGACGCACACCGGGGTCCCGTCCCTTCCCCGTCCCCCGCAGCCCCTCGCCCACCCAAACACCCACCGCCAGCATCCCACGCCACCACCTGCATGGGCAGGACCGCGGCGGCGAAGTTTGCAGGAGAAGGATGTGTTTGCTCTCACCGCCTCAGGTTCCCAGCAGCCTGGCAAGTACAGCGAGCTGCGTGGAGAGAAGAAAGTTGCTCCAGCCTTCGGTCTCTTGGCGTTCCTGGCAGCGGGTCGGGAGCTGAGCCCGTGGGGACGGCAGGAGCAGGAATGCGGCGTGACAGGCGAGAGCGTGAGGTGTGCCCAGCACTGTCACATCCTCCCCAAAAGCCGCCGGCCCGGAGAGAGGGAGGGAGGGCGGGCGCGCGCCCTGCGCGTCTGCGGGAGGATCGGAGCGCGGAGCGAGCGCGGGAGCGACTGTCGGGGAGGGCAGCAACAGGAAATGACACAGAAACTTCACCAGGCTCCAATCCAAACTTGGCCCCTTACATGAAAGAAAGGGGAGGCAACTGGGGGGGTAAAGGGGGGGTAGAGAAATTTTTCCCCCTCATTAACTAGCGTAAAAATCTGCTGACTGAGGGGAAAAAAAAATCACTGTGACAAGTTTTATTAAAGCATGGAATGAAGGGGGATGGGGGTGGGGGGATTCCCATCCCAGTTTATTTATTTGAGCAGGAGTGGTGTGACGATGTTAGACACTGAGTGCAAAATGCCATTTTCAGCAGTTTCCTGGCTTTTCTAAGATCCTGGAGGGCTCCAGCGTGTGCCTGAGGGCAGTAGGAGGAGCAAGGTCCCCGCTGCACCCTGTGGGGCAGCTGCTGGCTCAAGAGCCCGGACAGTTCTGCCCGGGGGTGCAGGGAGTCGCCCCGAAAGGCAGCGCTGCCCGCGGCTCCCGGCGCGGGGCACAGCGGAGGGGACGGGCCGGGGCTGCCGGGTGCTGTGCCCAGCCCAGAGAGGGGAGCGCACGGCCCCGGACGCACCTCGAGGACAGGGCAAGTGGCAGCCCAGGCACCGGCGAGACGTGGCGATGGCACGACCCACAGAAGCGGAAAATCACACTGGGAGTGCAGTCAAACCTTTGCTTCCATGGATGCAAGAAACTGCCTTGATTGAACAAAGTTGGATGGATACTTCAGAATCATAGAATCATAAAATCATCAAGTTTGAAAAAGACCTTGAAGGTCATCGAGTCCAACCAGCATACCATGTTCACCACTAAACCACATTACCACATCTACACAATTTTTGACCATTTCCAAGGATGGTGACTCCACCACATCCCTGAGCAACCTGTTCCAATGCCTGATCAGCCTTCCAGTGAAGAAGTTTTTCCTGATATCCAATCTAATGGATTTTCTAATAGCATTACTCCTAATCTGTTGGGATTATTTTCCTAATAGCCACTCTAACCCTCCAGCAAGGCAAATTCTCTGAACACCTCTCTACGTGCTGGGTGCAAGGGGACACCAGCTATTGAACTGGGTGGCAGTTTTTAGAGCATCCTTTAGACCTGACACCTAAAACATGACCTCACAGGCAGCTCAGACCTATCTTGACATCAGGCTCTCTGCAAATCCCCACCTGCCCTTGCACTAGCCAGTACCATAAACTCTGTGATATGAGACCAGGGGACTTTCTAAGAGGTCCTTATCTTCCTGATTTGCTCCCCACACCATTGCTGAAAGGTGGATGAGATGCCTATACAACAGGTAGGGCATGTAGACTGGGTCAAATGGAAACTTCACTTAGAAGAAGCTGTATCACTCCTCATCCTGCTCAGAGACATCCTAGCAGATATAATAAACTCTAGGGACAGTTGAAACCCAAGTCTAAGCACAGATTCAACTCTTTCCCAGAAAGGAAATGTAAACATAGCCATTCTGGCCACAAATATTAAAGCAGTGGGAGGGGTTTTTTCTAAAAATTGGGCTTTTTCAGGCTAAAAAAAGGCCTCACTGAGACTTCTCCACTCACCAATGAGTTTTATAGGAATATATATTCTCACTTAAATAAGAATTTTAAAATGTTCCTATTTAATGGGGATGTTTTAAGGCCAGGTGAGATCACTCATTTAATCATTTCTATCACCTGGCCTGATCGCCTGCATAGCTGAAGCCACAGAATGGTGTCCCAAAACAACACCTGAATCATTAGAAATTATGGCACATTGTTCAAGGAGACATCCCACCCTGAATCAGAGGCTTTCAGGGAAGGACAATCCACCCCAGATAAGTTATTTCAGTGGCTATCACCCTGTCAAGAAGAAAGGCTGCCTTTTTAATTGGCATTTGTCTGGCCTCACTCTCTACCCTCAACCCTGGCCATCACTCATCAGTCACTCCAGGAAGCTGCAGATCAGGTATGGACAGGGAAAGCTGCAGCCCACCAAGATACAGCCCATCCTCAGTTTACAATATTTCAAGCCCAGGCATAGCTGGGGACCACCCAATATTTTGGTTGAAAGCACCCAGGCTATGCAGATCTGAGTGGAAACTGGAGCCTGCTGCTCCCTCACCGTGCCAGCTCAACTTTACAAAACCACAGACAAGTCATCTCGTAACCTTGTCCTGAATAAACAAAAATAGCTGAGCTTTTTTAGTCCTTCACAGTAAGGCAGATTTATGGACAAACCACAAATTGTGCCTGTCACTCTTTCAAGATCCGTTTCCATTGCATTAAAGTTCTTTTTGAAATGTGCCTACCAGAACTGGATGTGGTATTACCTCACCTATACTGTAAATTTTTAACACGCTTAGGCTCCTCTCCAGTTGCTCCATCAGATGCATCCCTCTCTTTCCTGTGCCTTTGTGAATGCGGTAGCGATCTAACAAGCTGAATTAGGGATTTATTGTTATAGTATCATTTTACTTCAAACTTCAACTTTAAACACAAAACACTTTCAGATTTGGCATTTATACAGTGTTCAACACATGCTTTGATCCAAACAAGGGCTTTGACCTGCCTAACCTCTGGTGTATTTCTTTCGCTCCTGTGAATGACTGAGCACAATCATAAGGTATCGGTTGTCACTCCCTTAACGAGAGGTTATTTTCAATTAATCAAAGGAATATAAACAGAGCGTTGTATTGAGTTTAAATAAGCTCAGAATAGTTATGCCCTTAAAACAGATGTCTAAAGCTGTGTCTCCTTTCAGATCAGAGCTAGTGCACTGTCAAGAAGAGATCTTGCAGATCTGTTTGCTCAACCAGCTCGGAAAAAAACAACTATCAGCTCCAAACCCTGACACACGCCAGTGTGGCCCACTGAAGTCAGTGAATCGGGCAGCCCATGATGCAGATTAGGGTAACCAGGCCAAAATCAGATTTGTGAGGTCTTTACAGATTAGAGAGAACAGCAGAAGGGAATTAGATAGCACCATACTATTTCAAAGTAAGGCTAGCCCTGTATCAAGCCCAGCACACCATAGCTGGTTCCCCATGGTTCTGATTGTGAAAAGGTCAGATAATAAAATCAGAAAAGGAAGAGATTAACTAAACAGGGTCAGGGCTGGTCTTTGGTCCCAGAGCCAGAAGGCACAGCCTGGCCACATACATGTTGGAGGCTTAATGCCCTAAACCTCCAAAAGAGAATGGCTCCATCCAGTCCACTTGTTGGGAACAATCTCTGGTCCGTGCTAATGTTCAAGCTATGCCAGAGACCTGCTGATGGAGTGGGATAAACAGGGACCACGATAACATTTAACACCATGAAAGTTTTCCAGGGCAGGGCCCTGGTGCTATTTAATTAACTTAAGCAATAAACTAAATATAGCTAATTTCAGAATGACAAGTTACCCAAAAGACCCAGAATACTTTTTCTTTATCCTGAAGCCTTGCATAAATGTAGGTTTGCCCCTGTGAGTCTCAGACTTTTCCACACAGCTTTAACATCTTTATTTCTTGTACTTCAGACACTGTTTTTTGTCTGTAAGCTCTCCAAGGCAAGGAGCACATCTACCCCTAGAGCTTTGCCCTTGGCATTCAAAAAACAAGTGTGGCTCCATAAATCCCTGGGGTGGGATGTATCTGCACTCTGCTTAGCCACCTCAGGGTTAGATCTGAGCTCAATACCTGTGCTGTCTCTCTCTAGGTAATAAAGAGAGACTGGCACTTGTGGAGGATGATTTGTCTTATCCAAACATAGTTTAAGACAGGTGAGATGAATCCCCTGTGGAGCTGCCCCTCCTGCTCCAAGGATTATTAGCCTAGGTAATTCTTTCAATCTCTGCACCTAATTTTTCAGTGTCAAACAAGGGGGCCAAAATCAAGATATTGTTTACCTGGCATAGCAAAACACAGATTATTTCATATCTATAAAATAAATATTGTAATAGTGTTTTCATGCCTTTTGGTGCCAGAAACAAGTCATCTTGTGTAGCCTCTGAATGAGGGAAACTCTGATTAGGCCATTAGTTTTCACAGAATTATCACTGGAGCCCAAGAAGCTGTGTGGCACTAAAGGACATCTCCTCAGCAAGGTGTCCACTCTGGATTACAAGGCGTCAAGGGAGGGGAGAAGCCACCTTGTCTTTTATTAACTCACTCTCCTGACAGTAATAAATGAATTTTCAATAGAAATTAATCTGAAATCGCTTCCTGTACTCGTTTTCATTGTACATATACATGTACAATTAAATATCTCTGCACTATGTGCCATTTTCTCTCTCTAAAAATACTTGGTATAATCAGTCAGCGTTTTTGAAAGTGTGTTCTGGTAATCTAAACTCATTCACAAATAACACCTGCAGCAACACCCAGAAGAGGTAGGGGCAACACATTTGAGAGTATTCACTTTGCAATTCACTTCCTTGAAAGCGAACACCACATTTCCATTTCTACCTAAAAATAAGAGTAGAGGCAGAGAAATGGCTTGTTGCAAAAAGGACAGGTTTTGCCTGTTTATTTGTGAGGATGTGAAACATGCAACTATTGAGATTTTGGTGTGAAATAACACACATACATTTGGCTGCTATAGAAAGGGAATTTATAAGGACTTTCTTGTACTTGCTTGTCTTTGATGTCTTGCTTTTATTTCCTTTTTATTTTTTAATCCAAATGTCATCATAGTCTATGATGGAAACCGGTGAGACCTATGGCTGAAGGACCTGCACAACCCTGGATAGGGGTAGAGGAGGGGAACCAATCTTTTTTATCCTATTGGCAGATCTATAACTAAAACAACAACATGAACCATGTGTCAAAACGTGGGGTTTATTAACTATACTCTCACCTTGGGGAAACTATTTCTGTTTGAAAGAGGATCTTAAACTGCTTACAGCAGCAGGATTAAGGTGTGGTGAATTCAAACAGAAGGAATAGCCTTATATAATTTTTTTCCTTCAATACCTTTCATTTCACGCTAGACTGTCTGAATTCCACAGGAAAAATTATAATGCCTGTGAGATGTATTCTTTTTGGCTTTTGCAGTTTCATAGAGATCACTACCGTTTTCATATGTTAACATTAGATTACCTGCTATTTTATAAAAAAATATTCTTATTCTTTTCCGTGCATGCCTGCTCCTTCCCATGCTATTTTTGGTATTTATGAAGCCAGCTACACAAACTTCATGGGCAAATGACCTTTAAAAATTAATGAAGATTTGTAACATTTACATCCCATGTATTTTACAAAAGGAGAAAATCTGGTCTCATCTTCTCCCCTCTCCCTGTTCCCCCCCACCCCCAAACAAATAGGAATTGTTCCTCTTGAGTTTGTCTCTCTCCAGAAAAATCTGACCTACAAATGGCTTTCTCATAACTCAGCAGACTAGTTCAGTCCTCATATGGATTTATCATTAACCACATAAGCACATGTTGTCCATTTTGCCCAACCTAATGAATGTGCTATAAATAAAATATCTCTAAAAGCAGGTTTCACCATACTTATCCAAGCTGTTGCTGCAAGTCCTTGTAACTCCCAAACCCAGTCACATTAGAAACATTAATCACTTGATTATAATTCAAAGCATCAGCTCTCTACAGCTGAAATTCCCTAACACTTGACTTTGGCTAGACCTCTAACCTCAACTTATCACTTTCAGGCGTACTCCACATTTTCCTCTCCAATCTGTCACTAATGTAGGAAAGACGTGGGAAGTCGCTTTCAAAAGGTATTTTTAACCTAGGAGTGTCTCATTAAAAAGAGAGCTCAGTATAGAAACTCTAAAACAAAACCTTTCCCACTTCACTGAGCACAGCAACCCGAAAATACCAGAAGTGTTTTTCACCACAACTCATGTCATTTCAAACCAAACAACGTAAAGAAAAAGGAAACTCTTTTGGAAAAGACACTGTTGAGTGTAATTCCTACCTACCCCACAAATATTTAATATGATCATAGGATTATCTGTAGAGCTTTGTATTTTCCATCTTGAATGAAGGAGGCTGAATCAAGCTATCTATTATTCTAGCTCGCCTGCTCATTCATTAAAAGTGTATTTGTACAGTTTGGGTTGTTTCTACTTATTTCAGCTGACAGCATGGGGATCGTATTCCATCTTGACCAAAGGTTTCAAAAGCCGAGAGAAACAAAAGATTGATTGTAGGATATTATTTTTAAGCCTCATGTGCTTTAGTCTGGAAATAGAAAGACAAAGATAAAACTCCCAGAAGGACAGAGACAGCTAATGAGAGCCTGAGAGGAAATGATCACACATTCTTAGTTCTTCTGATGGATGTCCTTCTAGCCTTATTAATCAGAACTTTGTGATGTCGATAAATCACCAAAGTATGATAACAGATGAAGGTGAGTTTGGATTTAAAGTGATCCATGGTGAAGGATTACAATAAAGGAGGAAGAGGAGCCAAATACAGTTTTATAAACTGCATCCTCAGCTTGTGAGGACTTGTAGATAATAAATGTCATCCCTTTTCCACATTATCTAGTAGATTAAGAATGTTTCTTGATGTATAACTTCTGGGAAGCCTCTGTAGCACCTTCTCCAGTTACCAGGAGGCTTATATTACATCAATTGCTTTAATTTTCCATCAATTATGATTTCATTTACAAAGAGGAACTTAAAAGTACCTTTCTTCCTTTAACCTCTTTTTGAGGAAGTGGGCTCCAGAGGCTGCAAAGGAGAATCCATGCAAAACACTGATGGTTTTGATCTTCTGAGGTTTGTCAGATCCTGCTTTGAGATTCCTGCAAGTTTTCCAGTATGACCTTATCCTGCTTGAATGATCCTATGTCACAGAGGTGTCAGAAAGGTTTCCATGCCTCCAATCACTCTAGATACAGAGTTGTTGGTTTCTGTATTCAGCAAAACCAGCCAGCCATCAATCTACATGTGTCACAGTTTGCGGTTTTCAAGGAAAGCATTTCCCAGAGCACTTAAGAAATAAATAAATGCATTTGAGATGCTGTTACTGATGAATCAGTTCCATTCCCTGCTTTCTGCTAGTGGTTTTTATGCTGCAGAATGCAGCATCTGGCCATCTGAAGCAAACCAAAACCATGCTTATGTACTGCAAATTCAAAATAAAAGGTTATTAAAATGAAGCAGTTTGCCAATAAGGCAAAATTTGCTTTGAGCAGTGAAAGCCAGAGGAATACCATACACCTAGGAGAGAAAGGACAGAAGTGCACTGAATGCCTTTGAGGATGCTCTCAACTGAAATACAAATTTGGGTGCTTCCCCTGTGGCTTTTATTTGGTTTGTACCACAACACGGAGCGATCTCTAAGCCGATGCCCTACCAAGCTGGCTTTGCTAAGTCATGCTGCAGGACAGCACTCGGTAGGGAAATGCACCAGCTTGGTCCAGATGCAATGAAATTATGCAAGGGACATTGCTTGTTGAGCTGATGGGCCCTATCCAGAGGCACGTTGGCTTGGATGTTCTGTGGGTGTCAGTCTTGCTTTGTGTGGAGCCAGCCCAAACATGTCCATACCATGCTATATTCTGCATTCTGTATTCTCTGTAAAAATTCTCTATATAAATTGGGGGTGTAGTTGAGTTTCATGACAGTCCTCAGAGCTTCCCTGGGGTCTGGGACTACAGCTGAGATGTCTCTGGTACCATCTGCCCAAACACCTCTGATTCCAGATTGCAGCACCTCAAAAGGAGATTGAACAACTGGGCAGTCAAAGGGACAGCCTTTGAAGTGATGAGATATTCCTGAGGAAAAAAAGGCAAATTTGTCCCTGAAATGCCTGCTTTTTGCTCCCTGGAATAGTGGGGACAGCTTTTCTGTTATCTCTGTTCTTGCCAACATTTCTGCATGTAGCTGTTTAACAGGAAGTACTGAAAACACACATGAATGGACACTAAATTACACAATTTCCCTGCAGGCTTCCTAAACCATCATGAGCATGAACAGGAGACAAGCACATGTTAACATAAATTCTAAGCTGAGATGTGTCATTTTACACATATAGAAACTAAGAGTTGAGAAGAGAGAAAATTAAGAACAAAAGACAACAAGGAAAGAAAAGACGGGGCGGGGGGGGGGTTGGGCGGGGGGAGAGAAGCAAAGTAACATAAATAAGCTTTAGCATCTGAGAAAAACAAAACAGAATACCTGGTGCCCAGTGTTGCAGTCTGAGGTCTGCTGTGTATGGATGCATAAGTCTGTGGCATGGAAATGAGTCAGAATTACTGTCCCAGGGAACACACTCCACTGGAGCAGTCTAACTCATCTCAGGAGGGTATACTGGATTTATAGATCTGATTCTTGCCAAATGATTCTTGCCAGATGTCTGGCTGTAGACAGCTGATCACCAGTGGATTATTTTAAGATAGACTTCAGCTGAGACACATCACTTCCACCCCGAGATCTCTTAATTCTTAAGATTCCAATAATTGAGTGCTTGAAGCCAGCATAGGAATATCCTTAAATTACACTTTCATGCTACAAAGCCTCTGCTTTTGAAATATGGATGCAGCTCAAAGAAATAACGGGGTATCCAGGCCCTCTTTCCATTGCTCTTGAATGAAGTATGGTATAGATTTCTATCCCTGGATTTAGGCCTGGAAGCACATCTGGAGGGTGTCTATTCCTTGCATATGTTAGATTTGTGCTACATTAAAGAAACCATGACTTCCACAAATACCATAAATGATGAAGAAAATTTCTGGCCTGAAACTAAATATTGTCATTTATTTTGTTACATTGAGACTGACTCCTTCAGAGATGCTGACACCAAGGCCATGCAGTGTCAGCCGCAGAGCCTTGGACTGTCACTGCAATGTTCCTGTGAAGGCGACTGATTGAAACTCCTCCACCCTGAGCTAAGACACCAAATCTTCTCCAGCCACATAGTCAGTCTGGATTTGACACAACAGCAAAAAAAATGACACCTGTCAAGCAGGAGTCACCTGACTGCAATATTCACCCAGTATCCCTTACCTGCAGGAGAGGAGGAATTGCAATACAAGGAAAGGAGGAGTCTTTGGCAACAGAGAGCAAGACAAAAAAGCAAACATAGCCCTTCCCAGCAAGCTCACCTGGCACAGGAGGTGTGGATAAAACACCACTGGCATCCAGTGCCAGTGATACGACCAGGAAGAAATCTCCTTCTTCCTGGCATGGTATTTGTTAAGCTGAATAGCTTAAAAAACCTTTATAACTGGAGGTGGGGCTACCTCTTGGTCACAGGAACAGCCCTGTCTCCAGCAGCAGCAGTGCTGCTAGGGAGCATTACATAAACGAGTTCATGTCGGGTCACAATCAGAAGACAGGCAGAGGCAGAAACACTCCAGCAGGCATTATTTTTCCACAGCACAGCCAAAAGCAGGCAAATTTTTAAAAGCAGTAAAATACCACTGTGTTTGCAGAAACCATTTATTAATAGCAGAATGGATTTTCAGTCAGTTTGTACCACTGATACCAACACCACCTTTGCTGTGCTAAGTTGATGAAAGTAGCATAAATTTTCAATGAACTGTTATTTAAATTAAGACACACAGCTCACTGAGAGACCCTTTGCGAAATTCTCCATGTTCTTGATTCCTTGAGTCCCAAATCCAAATCCATTCAGTAAATGCTTGCACACGAGTGTGTCCCGTGTGCTATAGAAGAAAACATGAGATCAAGGATCCTGTTCTTGAAAATTAAAAAGGTAATAACACAGAGAGGAGTGATGAAAGCCTTCATCTCTCTTGTGTAGCACTGCTGATGCTTTCTCATTTTTAGCAGAAGTTACAGAGCACAGAGAAACAGAGAATCCCATGAAAGTGCAAAGTGTGACTCAAGGGGCTCAGCAAGGAGAGTGTTTGCTCCCCACGGGGCAGGAACTGGGGTTCCCGAAGCAGGTTGAATCCTGAGCCCAGAACTGGAAATGATCATAAACCTGGAAGTGCAAAGGAAATCTGTACTGTGGTATCAAAAAGGGTTTCACAAATAGGAAACTGTGGGAATTGCTGCTCTTACAGGATTTAGTTAGATGCTTATAATCATGTCATGTTAAGGGTTGTTTCCAATATCTCAGAGTTGCATTTCTACCCTTAGCAAGGTCATGAATTTGAGCAAGAGGCTTACCATGTAAGCAAGCTGTCAAAAAAAAGAAACCAATCAGGACAAATAAAACCTATCTGACCTCCCTGAAGCTTGTAACTTTTGCCCCAACTTGTTATCAGATGGCAAACCCTTCTCAGTAACTCCAGAGTGCATCAAATCTGGGCATTGCAAACAAGCACGGTCATGCTCGGTGAGAAATACCAGGAATCTCTCTATTTATAACACAGCTCTTCCTGGGTTTTAGCCATTAACCATTGGCCCATCTGTACACCCAGAACTCATCTTTGCCAACATGTTCTGGACTCTGAGCTAAGATTTTTGAATCAAATATCCCATCTTTCTAACTGGTGCCATGATAATATTTCCACCTGAAATCCCCAGTGCCTTGCAGAAGGAATCTTTCTTTCCAACAGGCAGTAGCAGAACTGACAAGGAAGGGTGATGCTAAGCTCCCATTCACTGCTATTTTTAAGTAATGTCTGTCATGTCAGGCTGGACAGATGAATATAACTATGGGACAGGTATGGGCACAGAGATATTTGATACAAGAAACTCATCCAGCTGAGAACATCATGGCACAGCAAGTCTCTCTTCCACTGTCTATTCCAGTTTCCTGAAGAACTCTGGAATTCTGTGCCCTCACCTTTCTTGTCTGAGCTCAGGACATCTCTAAGACCTAGTCAAGGTCCAGAAGAAGAAAATGGTTAGCAACTATGATCCTCTGGATCAATGGAAACAGAAAAAAGGGTCTCATCAAAATGGTGGAATGAATTCCTTTAGGAACTGCAGACTACTTCAAATCCCATCCCCTTTCAAGAAAGGTACGTGGTTCAGTTCTTTTGCATCTATTATGTGAAATAAATCTGCAGCTACTGCTGTAAAAAAAACCAATAAAAAATGTTTCTATAAGTATATTACCAACCAAAGGAGGGTCTAAGGACAATCTCCATCCTTTACTGGAAGCAGGGGAAAACATAACGACAAAGAATGAGGAAAAGGCAGAGGTATTTGCAAGGAGGTTGCAGTGAGCTGGGGATTGGTCTCTTCTCCCAAATAACAAGTGATAGGACAAGAGGAAATGGCTTCAAGGTGCACCAGCATGGTTTAGATTGCATATTAGGAAAAGTGTCTTCACTGAAAGGGTTGTGAAGCATGGAACAGGCTGCTCAGGGCAGTGGTGGAGTCACCATCCCTGGAGGTATTTAAAAGACGTGTAAATGTGGCATTGAGGGACATGGTTTAGTGGTGGGCTTGGCAGTGCTGGGTTAGTGGTTGGACTTAATGATCTGAAAGGTCTTTTCCAACCTTAATGGTGCTGTGATTCTAAAATATGTAAGAGGATACACATTTCACAAAAGTCAAACTGCCTTAAAATTGTATGAAAATAATATGCTGCACTTCAAACACTCCTCCCCAGAGGAAAGGTTATAAAAACAATAGTTGAAAGACGTATGACCATTTTGCCTAATGCACTACTGGAAGATGTTCCAATGCTCATCTGATTGGTGCAGGAAAAGAACGGAAAATAACATAGTTGGGTTCAGACCAGGTCAGGTGATCTTCCCAGAGATTCCTCCTGTCTCTTTTCTCAAGAAGCACATACCCAAGAGATTCTGTATGCAAACAGCTACTCAGAAGGGAGTGTGATACAATAATAAAAACCAACAGACACATTTAGAATAGAATTAAAAATTAAAACTCCTTAGTGAAATCCAGTAGCTGCTTGTTATGTATGCCCCCAACTCCCTGCAACACAATGCTTTCCTGAAACTTGGGGAACATTTTAGGAGGAGGTAAATCAGTGGATGCTCTCCATACACCACAAACATTAAAAAGAGGAAATTAGGCCTATCATCACGGGCTTGTCTGGTGCACATCAATCCTGGGCAAAATCACAGAACATTTGTGACTGGGCTCAACAAATAAATAATTAATGTACATTAACAGCGTGTAATGGAAAAGGAGTCTTATTAATTAATCCCATCCCACATTTTGATGAGCCTACAAACTAAGTTGATAAAAGTAATAATGCTGATGTAATGGGTTTTTGAAGAGCACCAAATTTGAATTATTAAGTAATATACTTGGCTGGTTTAAAATAAACATAGTACAGTGTAGATGAATTGGAAACCAGTTGATATCTTTCCAAATGAAATAGTAAATGGCAAATGTTCACTCAGCAAGTGAACTTTCAGCCCCCTGTAGATGCTGGCTCACCAGTTGCTATTTAATGTTTTTATTGCTGACACAGAAGAAAAGGTTAAACTATTATTTAGTACATTTGTGGAATTTTGGGAAGTGGCATGGAATACAGAGGACAATAAAGTAAAACAAACCAGAGATGAATTCAGTAAACTGCACACAAGGCAACAGTATGAATTTCAGTAAAATCCTGAATGTAAGATTAAACAGTAGAAGTCTTGGTTCTCAGACACGGGAAAGGAGGCCAGAAGCAAACTGGAAAAAGCCTAGCAAACAGTAGAATCTAAGTGGTTTAATATAGACATTGTCAGCAGCATAAGTGCATGTACTACAGATGTAATATCAAGTAGAAGCAGCAAAGAAATTATATAACAACCCAACCTGGCATTGGTGCAACTGCTGCTGGTATTCAGACCTGTTTTAGAGGCTGCGGGTAGTAAGGAATTAAAAATAATTGGGGGAAAAGACCCAAGAATGAATAAAAAATTGGGAAACTTCATTCTGGAGAAAGAAATGAGAAGATTTACTGCTTTAATTTTACAAACAAAAAGCTGAGAAGTTTCTTAATCACAAACTATAAGTATTTAAAGAGAGAATTAGAATTAGCTAATGAGGTTTCTTCAACCTTAAAAGATCTAGCAATGGCCAATAGCTAGAATAGAAGCAATGGACAATAGAAGTTGAATCTAGACTTTCAGAACAGAAATAAATCTAGTTTCTTTGACAATTTTTCAAGGGTTGTGGGATACTTACAGTCACTGGGAATCTTCAACTCTTTTAAGGTTTCACTCCAGTTCAAACAGCAATTAATTTAGGGAGGTCTTATGGCCTCTTGGCCTCAGTAACTTATCAGTTAAGTGACAGGGCTTCAAATGCTTCTGTGGGAGGCTATTTTACAACCTAATAAATGTCATCTTTGGGAAAAGTTTTGTGGGATTCTGCATTTGTCTTTAATACACTACTAATGGGCCACACTGAGTAATTGATTCCCTTGTTTTCTATTCTCATCAAAGCACAATTAAAATAATGATCTTTCAGCAGATAATAACACCTTTTCTAATACTTGTAAAGAATAATCAGAGAATGAATCAAGCAATTAATTCTTAATTCTTAGTCATTCCTCCCACTCAAGACCCAAACCAATGTTCACTTAAGCACAGGAATATGTGAGGAATGTTTCCTTCAGCCAAGCACTGGTGAAGGAAATCTTGCATTTGTGACCCTCAGATTGCCATATTCTGTGTTATCTGTACCCAAATCAGAAGACTACACAGAGAAAACTGAGATTCTTGCAGGGGCTGAAGTAAATGTGCTCCTGTTAACACTAACTCCTTCTCTCCATCCCCATTTGATTTTTGGCTGTGGCTTGTCTCTTTGGTCACTCATGCTTTAATTGGTTTCATAATCTCGATCCTACTATGCAGTGTCTAAGCATTGTGTGTGTTTTCTTAAAACCACAAAAAAATCATAAAATCATAGAATTGTTTGGGTTGAAAAAGACCTTAAAGATCCTCTCATTCCAACCCCCTGCCATGGGCAGAGACACCTTCCACTATCCCAGGTTGCTCCAAGCTCCATTCAGCCTGGCCTTCAACACTTCCAGGGATGGGGCATCCAAAACTTCTCTGGACATCCCATTCTAGAGCCTCACCACCCTCCCAGTAAAGAAATTTTTTTCAAATATCTAATCTAAAAAGCATCTCTGAAGGGGGCACCTGGAGTTGAACCAGGGACCTCTTGATCTGCAGTCAAATGCTCTACCACTGAGCTATACCCCCTCCTCCCTGAGCAACTTCCCTGAGTAAATGAAACCCATTAGGGCATTCCCTGCCCCAGGGAGTTCACAACATGGAATATGAATCAGCCTTGCAGAACTGGTCCAGCACAGACAACCTCACTGTATTTCTTCCTGAGCCTTGCAGGAGATACACATGGACCTGTAGGACTTCTGGGGCAGCACAGCAATGCCTTATGAATGGGTAACTTCTTCTGAGCCTTACAGCTAGTGCTGGACAGTGCCAACCAATGCATTGCAAAATGATGGAAAAATTGCTCTGCATTTCCTATAACTTCCTCCCTGCACCCCTTTCCAGATATGGAACAGGCTTACCTGTCCAATCCCTTTGCCCAGATGTGCACAGCAAGGCCAGCTGCATCGCCCATCCCTTTTCTCAGCCAGCACCACGCCCTTCTCCCCTCAGCAGAGCAGCTGAACACCCACAGTCAAAGTCAGGAGGTAATGGTGACCCAGAGTCTCGGGGGACTGAATCTCCATCTCAAAGCAATGATGATGCTCCCCAAAGGACAGTCCTGAAGTTCATCTTTCACTGAGTAAATGCCAGGCCTCTGGAAACATGCTGGAGAACAGTAAATTTAATAAGCAAACAGAGATCCTATAGCTCCCTATTGCTTCACCATCCTTCTGTCTGAAATGTTATCAAGATGCTTGCCAGAATCACAATAGGTGTTCAAATACTAGGACAGTGAAAGCATGTCCGTAGGGTCAGCCAGGAGCCTCTGGTATGGAGAATCCAGTGTGGACAAAGTTGCACAAACAGATAAATAAGTGGGAGAGGCTGAATCCTAGTGGAAACTGAGAGAAATTATGTTTTCTCTAAATGGTGAACCACATGGACTGAGATTTCCAAGCAAAACATCTACAGACAGGTGAATTCACTGGGACTCTAAGTAAGGTCCCCAGACTGAACTTTCTGGCACCATCTTCTGTGGTTTTGATTCATTCAAAGTTTTACACATCAAAAGTTGTTAGTACTGGTGCTTTGGAAAGCATGATCTCTCCCAAGATGAGCACCATTCCAGCATTGAGCTATCATAGCCAACCCTCCTTCCAAATCATTAATAAGAATCTTAAACAAAAACAGTTTAACATTGTTCCCTTCTGTTCCCCTGAGGTATCTCCCACCAAGTGCTGGCATTTATTCATCACTATGTGTTTCTGGTGCCTCCAGCCTATTTTCAGTCTGCTTTATAATCTTCATCTCCAGTCAATCTAAATTAATTTTTCAGCTCAGTCTTTGTGAAACAATATATTAATTGCCTCAGTACATGAACAGACATCTTATTTACACAGATTAAATGACTGCCTTCTTTTCATCTACTTGGTCTGCAGTTGGATCAAACTAAGTGATTAAGTTACATCTGGATTTCCTTCCCACAAATCTATGTGTGTGTCATCCATGTTCCTCTGCAATGAAGGTGCATGGTGAAGTCAACATGCATAGAGGGGTTGCACACTTTCTACATGCCACTAAAGGAATCAAATTAATAACTAAAGTGTGCTCTGAGTCACACAGAAAACTCAGCAAACTCTTCTTCACCAGGGATGAGGTTTGCTTTAACTGCTTACAGATTTACTTTGTTTAGTCTTTCCTCCAGTATTCCATTACGCCAAAATTCACCCCTTCCTTTTTCCGTCATTTACATTCTGTTCTGGCAACTATCTTGAGAGCTAACTAATGTACATACAGCTCCATGTGAATGCATGGCACAGCAAATTCTTCCTCCTTCCTTATTTAGACTCTTTCACTAGAGAAGGAAGCCAAATTTATTGGATAGTTACTAGCTCTTTTAATGACTGCTGCTTGTTTGTAAAGATCAATACAACAGATTTGCCTCTGCCTTCTGGTTCTTATTTGGCTCTCCTGGTTTCAGAGATAACTCTGTGAGCCAGCTCCTTGACTAACTGCAAGACAAACATAGCAGGCAGATCTGGTTTCCCAAGTTTCATTTCTAAGATTTTCCTGTTTCCCATATCCCTAAACTCGTCTCATGGAGATTGTACTCTGCCCCATTCCTGATGTATTCAGTTAATGTTAGTGTCAGGAGATAGCACAGAGATTCAGTAAATCCAGCAGTACTGACTTCAAGTTCTCATTCTGTGGGGCTTCCTAATGCTGTTGGACAGTTTGAGGTCTAAAATGGGATGAAAGGAGACAAGGCGAGGTAAATATGTCACTTCCACTCACAGCGCTTTATGGATGTTTCCCAACTTGGTGAAAGTCAGCTAACCCACAGGAAGTGCAGTAAGGTATATTGGCATGTGAAAACGTTAGTGCCTACAGACACTCTTTGCACAGATCAGAACTCTTTCTCCACCACATATATGGGGTCACTCCAGTAATAAGAACAAGATTCTGGATCCGTTTCATGTCTGAATCATCAAATTTTGTCATTTAAGGAGGGGATCATGGTCATGAAGAAAGAACTCTCCATTTCTTTGTGTCATTCCACTAAACATAAATATGAATTTCCATCAGCAGACATGAAATAGCTGTTTCAACAGAGTTCTGGAAGTTTGGAGACATACACACCCCAAGAAACAACCAAACATCCGAGCAGGAAAATGACTCAAATTGGAGAAAATTAAGTGTCCTCTGCAAGGGCCCTACCCTTTGAAATCACAGACTTTTCCAAAAACTGATGAAGAGAGAAGCTTGTTCCAGCTGCCGCGTGACTCAGGCTGGCATAAGTGTAGTAGCTGTCCAGGGCAGTTCTGGGACAGCAAAGTGGGGAGAAAATAAAGGGCAAATGTTGCCTTGGTTCACAAGATGTGAAACTTTCAAGTAATTGAACACCAGACTATTGAACATCCCTGTCTCCCTGCTACATCCCACCAGTTCCACATATCTACTGTACACACAAGCCAGTGAAGCACAAGCAGCAGCCTACAACAAATACAACAGCCACAACTGTATCTGTAATACTTCTGTCTGAAAACCTCATCACTTACTTGGGTTCTGAACATAGACCTGAACAAAGCTGAAGATATGGTGAAGATCCTCAAAATGGACAGTCCTCTAGGGAGCTTCAGGTTTGGGCTGTGGATTCTGCGAGAGGATCTCAGAGAGACCCGATTGTGGAGTCCAGCAATGATCGTTTGATGAGATGAGAAAAGCAAGACAAAAAAGATCAAAATGGACTAAATAAGTCTCTTGATATCAGCATCTGTGACTCACTTGCTATCAGCGTTGTGACACTGCATTACTTTCTTCTGTTGTCTTGCCTAAGACCTATTGAAATGAGGAACAGCACATCTCAGACAATTTCTTAAAATCACTTCAAGTCTCTGAGTGACGTTAATGATCAGTGACCGAGGGTGGAGTGCAGCGAGGTGAATGGCATGATGAATGGCAGATGACAGCATCCACCTTCCATCTGAAGTCTTCCGTGGACTCTCAATACACCTCATCACATCCTACTCTTTACCTTACTTACCTTCATCACTCCTCTGCAAAGTGTCCTCATATTTCATTTTTTAGATACAGAGATGAAGCAAAGAGGGATTGATTGACTGGTCTAAGGTCATCCAGGTCTGTCCAGGCCTCTAGGACTGGTTCAGGCGGAGACCCCACCTGCACTTTTGGAGCTGCAGATATATCTTATGGATGGTTGGTCCTTAATGATGTGCTCGGAGCTCTGCTGCTCCCTCCCCTCATGACACACTCTATGCCATCAGACACTGCAAAACCTGTCATGAGCTGGCAGAACAGTTAAGGGCATAAGTACCAGTGTCAGACCTTGTGAAGGTGCTTCAGGTTTGGTGTAGGTGCTCTAGGAGCTGCCAGATTTAAAGAGACTCAAGAAGATTTCTGCAGAAGTATTCCAAGAGACAGCCTGTCTCCACATGTCTATCGATAATGCTCAAGTGTCAACACTTCCAGGCTGGGATCTGAAGATGCCCTCACCTGCTATAGGTTTGCTAATGGCCATTATCTGGTTCATAAATGGGGAAAGTCGGGAACACAATAAAACAATTCTTCTGCAGTAACTCGTGGATCAGAGCCAAAATATAAAAAAGAAAAAAATTTGAAATCCTGGCTGAAGTATTCTGTATTATCTACAAAGTGATTGAACTGCTCCTCTCAGAGTTTTCTCTTTCATTCCCTTTCCATCAGTCTCACCTTCCTCCCACTGCCAATCATGTCTCTCATTGCCATTTCCTTTCCCTTAGTTTTTTCCACTGTTCTTATCCCAGCAATGATCCCTTCCTCCCAGTACTGCTGCTTTGCCTCGGGTCTTTCCTTAAATGTCATTGCATCAGGCCATCTCCCTAGGACCAGAGCCGCATCTCTGGAAGGGAACATGCAGCTGTTGGTGCCTGGAAAGGAGCCAGATGACCCCCCCACTGCCCCCAGCTATGCTGCAGGAGGATGCTGAGTGATGGTGTCAGCAAAGAGCAGTAAGAGGCCTTGGCTGCCTGTTCAATACCTGGAAGCAGCCCCTAGTCACTGGAAAAGGGATCTGAAGGAGGAAGATTGCTCCCCCTGGCCTCAACCAAACGATATTTCATCTAGCATGAATGAGATGTTGACAGAAGGGTCTGTGTGTCACCAGAAATGAGAGACTTTTGGCTGGTAGAGATGTGCCTCCACCAGTCACCTCCACTCCAGCAGGAGGCAGGCAACTCTTCGAGGTTCCCACTCACCCACAGCCAGAGGCTGAATGCACAGCATTCCAGTCTGCTCCTAAAAGGGGCTGTCATGGAGAGCAGAGGAAGGGCACAGGCAGGACAGACAGCGCCCCTGTGTTATGTGTAAGGAATCAGGGTTAGACGTAGGTTTAATTAGGGCATTGCTGCTCTGATTTGAGCACACGGGGGTTTGAAAGTGTACACTTTTCATGTCAACTTATTTTTGAACTCAGGAGGAAGGGTTGGAGTTGCTCTTTGTGAGCATATCACTGATCTGCTCCTTGGGTCTATTAATCCATGGTGTCCTCCTCCAGTGCATCTCTCCCAGGATATACTTCACTAGCTCAACCCAACTGCACTCAGTTTGCTTTCAGAACACACAATGGCTGTATAAAGGGAATAACATGGCATGCAGCCACGGGAAATGGGTTTGAGCAGAGCACAGGTACTCTCCAAGCCTGCCTTCCCAAGCAGCGTGTCTCCAAGTGATGAAATGCAATGCTATCAAGTATCATGACAGAAAGCACAAATATATAAAACATGAGGGTGCCTCTTAAAAATAAATGTTGCTCCATGATCTTTTTCCCAGGAGAAGGAAGTTTCCAGAGTGCTGGCTCTCTGCGTGTGGTATCACATATTGCATGGTCTGTTCCCTATAAGCTCTCAACATATGCTACGAATCTGCCTCTGCAGTACAAGTATTCTAAATCAGATGCTTATGCCTTCTTCTGATCTTTTGCAGTCACACGTACATACACTGGATTTTGCCACAGGCTATCCATCATTTCTCCCTTTCCAGCATCTGAAACGCATGACCCGCAATTTGGTTTTATGTGTGTTTTACTGCAGTTTCCATATAATCACACAGGAAACTTTAATTCTCACCTTATGAGCCCAAGGCTGCAGTTCTAATCCTAGTCTCTCAGAAGTGTCATGGCTGTGTGTCTGATCACCAACAGTCTGTATTTCTCACAACTCAGAGAAAAATCAAATTCCATTGTAAGCAAAGCCTTACCCTTCATGATCAGTTGTTTGCCTGCATCATTTTCCACCTCCTATGCCAAAGTAACATCTAAAGCCCTTAGGCATTGCCACCCTCTGCCTCTGAGTCTCCTCGTTTCAGCTGAGGATTAAGCACAGTGATGCTGCATGAAGTGGACATTTTCCATTACCATAGGACAGACAGCTCTGCTAAGGCATCCATCACCCTCTAATGACCCAGATTTCCTGCGGGCATCAAGGGGAAGCTGCCTCATCCACTGTAGACCTGTCATGTCTCAAGACTGTGGTTTGCCCCTCACATTCCTCACTCTCATCCCTTTCTACTCGTTCACCAGGAATTCACCATTCCCATCCCTTTCCCCATCCCAGACTGCAAGTGGCAGAAACAGCTGGTTGGCATCATCCACCTTTCAACTGCCTCTTTTTAAGGCCATATAAAGGAAAAGGGGCCGTAGGTCACCACAGCCCCTGGCTTACCCCAACCACCTACCAGCTGTACAAACCCTCCTGCCCCAAGAACTGACATAATTTGGCACAGCACTCACCAGAACACTGCTGTCTGTACACATGCATGTGTAATACCTCACCAAGTGATCCTGATTCCAGAAGGGCTCACCCACCACCCTCTGACATCCTGTTATATGTGTCTCATCCTCTGCGATGGCACATTTCTATTTACAGTCAGGGAATGTCAGTCTTCAGTCTTCCAGGACGGCCTAGCACAGGCAGAGGGAGATTTCTATCTCAAATGTGTCCTTGCTGGTTGGGTGAAAGAAGATGGAGGATTTTTTAGCTCTCTGGAAAGGGGCTAACTGGGAAGGGGTGACAGGAAAATGGTCTGGGAAGATACCTGCCCTGTGCATGAAGCAGATGGCACAGAGGCATCAGAGAAGCCCTGTAAACAACCAGTTAAGCTTTAGCCACAAGCCCTTTCATCTGCTTCAAATATAGGCTCTACCACCTTCCAGCTGGGGCTGGAAAACAGCAGGTCTGCTCTGCCTGCGGGGCTTTGTGAGTTTGTATGTTCTGAACTCCTGCCAGGAGTAACTTTGGTGCTGGAGGGATCAGTGCTGGGCCCCGTGCAATGCATCCGTAAGGCAGTGACTTATCCATGGAGGAGGGAAGCTGAGGAAATTCCCTCCCACTCTAAACTATTTTTTGGCTCTTTGCATTGGTTATCAGCCTTTGGGAATATATTTTCCTCTATCCCCCGTTTTCTGTGGTCTGCATTATCATTTGCTAAATATTAGCACAAGCTATTTATCATGAGGTCCACAACCCTTGTCCACTCCAGGGAGTGTGCAACTAAGTCACAGCAATAAATTTTCTGATATTCTATGAGCTTTACAGCACTAAGAGGCACACAGCTGAAATCATTATCTCAGAGCCTTCAACCCCTAATCTCACAGTGAAACACTCATCACCAAAGGCAGGCAGAATGCACATGAACACAGGTTGTTTGTACTCACAGCAGATTCAGACTCAGGCTCCAAGTCTGCTTACTAATAATGATGATTACTTTGGCTCCTCTGGTTTTATAACATGTTTGAAAGGCTCAGGGAAACCACATTATCTGCAACTCTCTTTCAACAGCATGTTTGGTTCGTAAGAGCTGCTGGGCTAGCAAAGGAAAGGGCGTGTTTGTGGACTGGGGATCAGTTATAATAATATCATAGTGACCAAAATGAGCACCATGGTCTACAATTACAGCCATTCCTCTATGTTTATTGCAGAACAGAGTCATCTGAGACCTGACTCAAAACCTGTTGACTCCACTGAAAATATTTTGCAGCAGGTGTTAGGAACCACTTGGACAAGACATCGTCTCTCACTGACTTGCTCTGCCCACTGTGTTCAGGGAGTTTGGACTTTCTCCCTGCATAGCTGTTATCTAAGAAGGGATTCAAACATTAACTAGAAAGGTTGCTCCAATACCTCCATATTTCTGAGCCCAAAGCCCATTTCAGAGTCATTCTTAGTTAATGACTAGAAATGTTCCAGCTTCTCCTGGCCACAGGATCTGATCCCAAGAATCCTCAAAGTAAATCAGAGTTCAGACTGAACTGGGAATATTTAATAAAGATTTGTAGGGGTAATTAAAGAAATAAAATAAATGCTACTAGAATGTACATGTCCAAAGGAAACACTGGTCTGAGGAGTCTGTATTTTTCAAAGTTATCAAATTAGCCCAGCTTGGTTTCCACCACCAATCTAAATAATGATGGATGTCGTCCAAACTCTTCCTTCCAAGTAGGCTGAGAAATCATGGACAAGGCTATTAGCGTAAGGGAAGAGACATTCTCTTGCTCTGAATGTACCAGGCAGAGGTACATGGAGCAGCTGCTGCTCTCTGAGAAAGGGAGACCAGCAAAAGGAGAAGAGGACACTTGGGCAGCCAAGTGGCCGTGTCCTGCAGACGGAGGGGACAACTGGCATTAGCTGGTTTTGCTTTGCCAACTGTACGGCAACAAAAACAAGAGAAAGAACTGGACAAAAATATTTGAGAACAGCCTAAGAATAAAAAATGTGGCAGCTTCCCCTGCAGTGGCAGGGCACAGCCCTCTCCTCTGTTCCTCTCTTGCTCTCCCACTATCATGGGAGCCAAGTTCAGGGTTTGCTGGACATTCCCTGGCCAATGCAAGACACTCTCCATCACACAAGGGCCAGAAAGTCTCAACACTTCCCTTGTAAGAGATTTTTTTGCAGTCCCATAGCCCTTTCTGGCAGTAAAGCTGTGTTGATCTGGAGCAGGAATATTTCTAAGCATGCCAGGCTCGTGAATGCCATAGCCTGTTATCCCTGAAAGACTAAAGAATAAACAAAGAGAGACTGGAAGAATAGTAATCAATAAAATTCCTTGATCTGAACTTCAAATCCAGGATATATCTACATTAATAAGTTAAAGGGCTCAAGCACTGGCTTGCAATTGTACACATGTTGTAACTAACAAAATTTCCAGGGATATTTTGGTCTGGTCTCCACCCTGGCGTGGCCCAGGGGACAGCACAGCCAGGGATTTTTCACTGTAGCTAGTTTGGGTATAGACAATTCCCCTATTCAGATGTGAGTCATGCCTTGCCACTTGCCCTCAGGGCCAGAGAAGGTTTTAATTGCACAAGTGTAGCCCACGGTGACTCTCTCTGGAACACAGTTAAATGTCCAAACTGGCTGCTCAGTGTAAGGGATGCCTGGCAGGTCATAGCTGCCTCCTCAATGTATTCAGACTCATCCCCTCCCCCCTCTGCTGCCTGGGAGACACCAAGAGGGCAGAAGATGAAGGGAACTGCAAGTTGGGGGGATTGCCCATGGCACAGGAATTTCATACCAGGGTGCACTGAACCAACATCAGTAACTCTCAGGACACCTCCGTGGGGCAGGGACAGTGGAGTGGCCAAGCAGAGCATGCTGCAACACATCCACTGGCCAATGGTGTTGATGGGTTTGGAGCCAGCTGGAAAAGGCTCTAAGTAGGCTGTGCTGGCTTTTGCCAAGATCAGGGCTGGGTAGAGCCTCACAAACCCCAGGGTCTAGTTGGAAGCTGCATGCACTAAACACTCTGCTTAGCTGGAGAGGAGTTTCCCTCTGTTGCTGGAGGGGCCCTGGTCCCATTCTTCAGGTAACACAGGTTGTCCAGCCAGGCAGGACCTCTCATGTTGAGTTGGGCTGCCAGGGTGCACAGAGGATATCTGGGCTGTCACAAAGCAGGAGGGTTGTGGAGGTGCTCATGACTCTGCTGGTGTCACCCCAGCTGCTTCCATGTGGGCAAAAAACACTCAGAGATGGTGAAACCAGACCTGCAAGAGTGTTCTGCCTTATACAGTGCATAAACATCACCAGGAGTTTTGACTACGGGACAAGCTGTTATTCTTGTGTTGGTTCAAGGCATTCATGGTTGGGAAGTGCTGTGGTTTTGATGTTATAGATTCTAGCCCTAACAGCAAACCCTTGCTTCTGGGTTGGGTAAGGTTCCGCTGGAACAAAAGATTGGGCAGGGTTTTCTTTTTTCACTAACTGGAAAAAGGAAGTGCACTCCAGAAGGACATGGATTCCTTTGATGTCTCAAAATAGAGAAGAGGTTCTTCACTTCTCTGTGCCATAAGAAGGATAGCATTGCCATGTCCATTATTGGGATCCGTTGTTTTCAAAGATGGGTAAAAACAAGAAATAAATAGCAACACGCCTCTCTCCTGCATTCCTGCTGTCCTCCACAGGGACAGCTGCCAGAGCAAGGAATCTATATTAGGACCACTGCATCCCTCAGAAAAAGATAAACCCTTACCAGGGTTTTGTCTTCGCACAGTGACAAGAAGTTGGGAAATTAACTTGTCTACATGGGTATCCTGTGTGTGAGCTCCCATTATTGTCAGCACTGATCCAAGAATAATTCAGCTGGTCAAATACCCATGATCCAGTTAGATATGACTGCTGAGTGCTTTTGAAAGGCCCTAGGCTGAAACATCAAAGACAGATTGTGCAAATATTAGGCAGGATCTATAAATAAACCAAATTGTCTAAGATATCACTTTATGTGTTTATATGGGCTACTGAGCTCTACATATCTAGTCAGTACAAAAACAAATTTCCTTGGCTACAGCAAGAGCTCTGATACCTCTGGACAGCTACATTCAGGATCAGAATCAAAACCTGAATCCCATCGTGCAAAACTGAGTTCAAGGCTAAGAACTCTTCAGAAGAGACATTATTTACCCAAAGCAGGCATTATTTAACTATGTACTAATTCTTGACTTTTCTGGTAAAAACATATGAAACTGTCAAAGACTAATAAGTTTAATAAAAAGAAAAGATTTGAAGCAATTTAGTAAAATTACAATCAACAAGACATTAGAAGTTTAGACATCATGGGGTTTGAAGACTTAGGAAAGTAATAACAAATGGTTATTGAAAATAGATAATTTTCTAGAAAACATATTCAGGGGAAGAACTGTCTGACCTAACTTCAGATGTCAACAATGCAGATATTGACATCTGGTCTGGTCACCATGGGTTCCTTTAAAAATGAAAGAGAGAAACAAGCACTTGTAAGGTACCTGAGATATCTACTTGAAAATGAGATGAACTGCAACCTAGAAATGCCTTTTTCTTTTCATATACTGACTACAAAGGGAGGCCAGCATATCTGGTCCATATGTAGCTGATTATACTGCAGACAGCTACATCTGGTCAGCATTAGAGCGTGTTTAATAACACACCTATTTGCAAACACATTCCTATTCAGATCAATATGTCTGTGCACTCAGTACTCCGACCCTCCACTTATACTCCAGATTGCCAGTTCAAACCTTTAGTCTTGAACTTCAAAGTAGGTTGGACCCAGCTACACTGAGATCTACAACTCGCTCAGTCAGGTCCCTCAGGAAAACACAATTCTCCGAGCCAGGACGAGACACCTGAGACACAGCTGGAGACATGGCATTCCCTCCAGGAAGTCTGCAGAGGAGCAGAGGAATCATTACAAGTCCCTCTATGTAGGAAAATATTTTTGCCCTAACCAAAATGTCAGTGCTAATGGTGAGATACATTTCCTTGAACAAAATCTCCTCAAGGCCTCAGGAAACACATTTACGAAGAGCGGCCATGCCAGAAAGTAAAGCAGCTTGTATGATCCTGGGTTCAAGAGCCTGGGTAAAGAGCTGGTGAACCTTTTTGCAGCCTGGGACAGGTAAATCATTTTTTGCACCAGTCTAGCTTGAGAGTCCAAAAGCCTGGCTCAGCCATGAGTGTGTCAGCATCCCGGGTGTGGGGTGCAGTTTCTTGGCCCGCTGCAAAAGGAAGGTAACTCAGTCAGCCAGCCAGAACCATAAAGCAGCAGCTCACACTGTTATTAGAGGCCTGCCTTCCCATCTGGAAATTAAATGCAAACATATGCATATGCCTAAATGTTGCTTAAGAGAAAATCACTGCCCCAACAATGCTGAACAGGAGCAGGAAGGAAAGAAAAACAGAAAGTACAAACCAGTATCTGTGCCTTCCCCATTTAATTTTCTTTGCTCTCAGGGGCACCCTCATATTTAATTAAACACAAAGGACAAATAATGATAAGGTGAGGAAGGAAAATCCATTTGTTCGTTAATACCGTAACAGGCTAAGAAATATCTGACAGAAAATTTACATTACACACTTTCCAACTCCAATTTACTACGTGGCTCGATCCCCTCAGAAGAGAGCCACAACATAGCACCAACATTCTATACTTTATTCTTCAATGATACCCAAGACATCTGCAGAAGGTTTTGATCATCTCTGATAGCACAGAGGAGAAAATTTTTCTTTTTTCACCATGGGAATCAGGTACAGCTTTCACTCAGCAGAAGTCAGACCCTTTGATCAATATGCAGCACATTAAAAAACGTGTGTTAATATGTAGTCCTAGGACACACCCCTAATGATTTCATTTTTTTCACTTGGAAAAAAAGTAGAGAGGAAGAGAATTTAATATTATTATGTTATTTTTCATGTTAGGAAGAATTATAACAAAAATTAAGATAAATGTGAGACAGTCACTGAATTCACAACTGAGTGAATTGTCATGACAACAATGGACATGTCAGGCAGGAGCTTAACACCTGATCTTTCTGAAGCTTCATGTCAATAAAGTTCAACAGCAACTTTAGGCACTGAAAGCAGAGACTCCTCACATCTGTGTGATCATGTCTGCACTCGATGCATAACCTGAAACCCCATGGGAGGTGGTGAGGCTGCTGCTCTCTCCTGCCAGACCCTGAGCAAACAGCCCCAGGGCATGGGGTCTAACCACAGCAGGCAGGAGGAAGCCCAGTGACTGCCCAAAGAGCTAGTGGTTGATCAGGGTTAAGCAAAGAACCTCTTGCCTTTAGGCCAGTGCCCATCCACTGGGCCATGCTGACTACCATGCCTGGGGGAAGAGATGTAGGGGGGTTGCCCTTTTGTAAGCTGGTATTTCTTTCTCTTTTTTCATGGACTCGTGTAAAAAAAGGCTTTTCTTGTCCATTCTGAGAGGTATTTCTTTCTTCTAAGGAAATACTGCAAGAATCTCATCAAAACTCGAAGCAAATATATATGATCTAGGACTTATTGCAAGTGCCAGTTACAGGCTGGTCCTTGATACATAGTCCCCGGGTCCCTGCAAGCTATAAGCATCCAGGCTGGGGCAACTTTTGACCCAAAACGGGTTTGTTGGACTCCAGATGGAGCTGCATACCAGCTTTCTTCCTCTCCCTGAGGCTTTGGCTTGGACTGAAATGGAGTGACAGCCATTCAACAAAGAGACCTCCAAGACTCTGCCCTCCCTCCCTTGCTCCTTTCCCTGAAGGCAGCGACACCAAGGTCCATCTGCTTGGATTAACCAGCCTCCAGAGTCTTTGCAGACAGCTGTGAGATGGGTTTCAAAGATAAGAGATGGCCCAGGGTGGGCTCATAGGTTAGGAATTTAGTTAAATATCTTTGAAAGGGGTCTAGTAGGATTTTCTTCATTGTTTATATTATGCAGTATCAGTCATCCTTAAGACCCCAGGCCTCTGTATCAGTAAAGCTGGAAACACAACCAGCCAGCAAAGAATCCTGGTACTGTTCCCCATGATCCTGTTTTCCCCATACAGACATGCTTCCCTATTCTGACAGCAATTCAGAAATTGCTATATTCTTTGGCTCAGTTCACATAAATGAGGGGTAATAAGTGAAATAATGAGCAGCAGGATATTTGGGACTGAAACTCCAGAGAGAGTCAGCTTTTTTCCCAGGCAGTGGTGCTGCTCCTGCCCAGTGCTGAAACAACAGTCATGGCTAATATACAGCAAAGAGATTGTAAGTCTCTTCTGGCCCCCAGGGGGAAAATAATCATAAGCCTGCTCAGTGTTTGTTAAAAGATACAGGTAATTGTGGAAAAGAGTAACAAAAAGACAATTGAGTGGCTGGGCAGGTTGATTTATGAGGAAAGATTAAAGGAGCTGAACATGAATGGCTTAGCTAAACAGTGACTAAAACAGGACATGAAAAGTAGCCACTCTCAACAGTATTTGAAGTGTCTGTCTGAAGGGGCATTAACTGTTTGGGTGCGGATACTTTGAATAAATGGAGGTTGTGAAAAGGAGGTAGGAAAAGTAAATGCCAGATGAATGTTAAGGAAAGTTCCCTGAAGAACAAGACAGCTGGGGTGTAACTTCTATGGCAATCTCCCCACCACTGTGGGGTGCCCCCCAAAAGGTCATCTGTGCTGAGCAGACATTACCTAAGGAGCTTCTGGGAGGTGTCTACTCTGAAATGCCTCTCTGGCATCCCCACCTCTAAGCACCAGTGCAGAGATAACCAGACACCAAGACTGTAAAAGCCCATTCCAAGACCTCCATGTAACCAGAAGATAAACTGTCCATGCCTTGGGCCTTAGAGATCAAGCAGGAATGCAAGAAAATGTCCAAAGTGAGGGGATAGAGTGGTCCTCTGGAATTCTCGTACCACTGAGGGATGAAATGGAGCTGGGCTGGTTCCCATGTAAACGTCAGCCTTTACCCCCTACCGCTACTTGGCCTCTCCCACACAAGAACTTGAACCGGAACAAGAGAAAAGCTTTTTGGTGACACGTTGCTAAAGAGATCCAGGTTGGTCATCAATCACTTAAGTCATGTAAGGCACAGTATCCTCCTGCCTGCCTGGTCCACACAGGACTAGTGGTGTGACCATGGAGAGCCATAGCTCAGCTACAAAACAGGAATTTTAGAAATTAGAAATGATCTCGTTTTCTTTTTATTTCATATAAGAAAGGATTGGGCAGGAAATACTGCATGGTGAAAATCCCACCTGGAAAACAAAGCACGGATCTACTCATCTAACAAAGTCAGCACAGGATATACATTGATAAGACAGTTGATAGGTCTTAGGTTCAGCTGGCATGACACAAACCCTTGTGTAAATGTTGTCTCCACACGTGAACTGAGACTAACACTTTCTCCCAAAGTTTGGCTGGCCCTGCCTATGTGATCACTACATTACTCATAGCAGGAAATGCTTCTTAGTAAGTGCGTTGCACAACAATCCTTGCTGAGGCCCATAGGTGTGGTAACACAGAATCATTAGTGCACTTCCCAGCAATTAAATACACACTTGACCATAGAATCATTTAGGTTGGAAAAGACCTCTAAGACCATCAAGTTCAACCATTAACCCAGACAAGTCTGCCATTAAACCACATCCCTAAAATGTACCCATGCCCATGTACCTCTCCTCAATGGGCTATAGACACCCCTGAGTGCCTGTGACTGATTTTCTATTTCAGCAGCAGCTCACAAACACCAATTGTACCAAAAGACATCACCACAGAGGTGACATATATTTGCATCTTCGGTGACTTTCACAAAATTGCTATTTATTTCTTCTGTCTGTCCTCATCTTCTAATTCTCTTTTCATGGTCAGGAACAAATTTTCCAAATTTTTGTTTTCCACATCCCAGATAATTTCCTTTTTTGCTTCCCATTAAAGTGGAGAGAGAGCAGCTAGAAACCAGCTAGTTTCCAGGGCAGTAGTAGGTGCATAGCAGAGAAATGTGCACCTGCTGGCAGAAAAGCACCAGCTGTGAATCCTTCTATAAAGGGTGCAAGGAAATGTCATTGTCTTGATACTTTTTCAAAAAGAGAAGGCATATATACATATATATATAAATATATATATGTGTATATATATATATATATATATATATATGCGATTCATGCAAATATATCTTAACTGGCCATGGTGTCAAATGCTCCCTTTAAATTTAATCTAATGAGTGTTTCACTGAGCAGTCAGCAATCCCCAGTAGCCTCCAGGCACTAATGAGTGAGCATCAAGGTGTCAGTGCTTCTGGCATTAACCTCAATTAGGAGGAGTTCGGGTGATCACTGCATCAAGGGGTCAGCCATTCACTGCTGAGACATTCCTCCGGCTGTAGCCTGCAATCTCATGCCTGAAAAGGGCTGGCAGACTGGCTGCCAACCTCCTCACCAGGAAAGAAGACCTGGCAATATTACTGTTAATTATTATATTTGAAATCTGTACAGATCTTGACAGGAATGGAGAATCAACAGTAACCCTATTTATGAGGCTATTCAATGAGTTTCTCAGGTAAAGAACTAACCTGTGGTATTAAAATTATAAATATCTACCACTTACTCATGGTCAGAATTTTTAAATCATCACTAAAGGGCATCAATATGACAAAGAATAGAAAGTCTGCAGAGTTAAGCTTACAGAAAAAAAATCACCACATAGATAACCCATGTAACTTTAATTCTGCTCCACTTATCTCTCTCCAGAGTTCCTGCAAGATTTCCTTTAGACATATGACATTAAGATGTCATCTTGCACAATCATTATAAGGTAGATCTGGTTTTCTGGGGTGAAATTGTGAGTGGATCACAATTGCTTTTGAGGCTATATCCCCCCCATTCAAGCATGGAGGTCTCAGGACATCCAGGCAGAACCCTCTGGATCCACCCCAGGCCTGAAATCCCTTCTCTAAATGGCAGATTGCTGTTCAGCCTCAAGGACATGTGCATATTTGTGCCAGAGGAAATCATTCAGTGAGAAAATCTTCTTAGTAACCTCGAAGTTTTGTCAGCCAACATAAAATCTTACTTGCATTACAGTTTAGCATTATAGTTATTACAGTAGAAACTACAGGTCCATTATAAAACATTTCTTAAATTTCTAAATTTATAAAATATATGAGTAATATCAGAATGAAAAACGAAAGTCCCACCTGCCTGCTTCCCATCCTTGCTATCACCTACTCCACCATGACAAACTGACCACCCTTCCCTGCGGTCTTCCCTGTGACTTTTAGAAATAGTCCTTGCCAAATAAAACAAAACAAAACCAAAGATAAAAGGAATAAAGGCCTCAGGTGCACACACCTTATGAACAGTGGGGGTCAGGGGTTGCAGAGTACTTAAGCTAATTCTTTATGGGACTCTTTTCCCATAGCAGAAGCCCTATACATCTCCCAGAGATGGAGGACCTCAACAGCAGGCCAGCAAAGTTTGCCTAATTGTAAGGTAGCACTTGTCTTACAGCTCATTCTGCTTAGAATCATCATAAAAGGTGTCCTTTGAACTCCCTCTCTGCTTCCTCCAGCCCCATCTTCCTTCCTCCCCATCCCCAAGGCAATGATTTTTATCTTCTGGCCTCCATTTCTTCTCTGTAAGAATCAAAGGGTTTTCAAGCCTTTCCCTTGAGGTAACAGCATTACCTGTTCTTCCTCCACCTGGAAGAACAGAGCTCTGTTTCCTCAGAATATTTATTTACCCTAATCTGTGTCAGGCACAGGCTCATTCTGCCCTGGTAACGAGGAGCTTCTGTGTCTGGGCCAGGCGTGTTCGGACTCTCCTGGGTGTGTGATTCAGATCGAGCTCCAGCGAGCTGTACAATAAGCAAAGACAAACAGGAGCAGCACAATGACAGCTTTCAATTGCCTGATTTACCAAGCTTCATCTTAAAATTAATGAGGCTGTTTGTGCCACGTCACATTTCACATCCTTGTGCAATCACTAATGTTAAGCATAAAAAGCTCTTTGTCCCTGTAGGACATTCCTCCTTGGTGCAGGATGGCAGAGCTGCTGTAGCCTGTTATTAGCAGGTACCTCCAAGCCCATTAGCAAAGCAGGTGCCCCACTCACTTCAGCACTGCTCAGCAAAAGAGGTGGCATCTTGCCTTTACCCTCAGGTGATCCATGAACTCCAACAGGTCCATGCCACGAATCCAAATTATGAGAGTCTTGCTGACTGAGGGGTTGGTTTCCTCTTTGCTTCTCTCTAAGATCCAGAAAACTGCATCCACAAAAGTTGTTAAGACATCATCAAATGTGACAAAGTCACAGCCTCAGAAGTTGGAAAATGTCAGCCTTGAGCTATGTGGTCACCCACTACAGTGCAGTCTTTAGTTACACTGACACTGCTTTTTTAGCAGGTTCTATGAAGTATGACTAATTCTAAAAGTGAGGTCTAAGTTTCTGAAAGGAGAAACAAGCTCCTTGCTTCTCCTTCACCTGAATGGAAATAGCAGAAGTCTGGAAGGAGGTTCAACAAGTCCATTTGCTCGCAGAAACTGGCAGCAGATGTTACATCACCAATGAATATCTACTCTGGCCCTTCTCCCATACCACCAGCCACAGGCCCTGAAAGTTTAGAACAGATCTAACCTTGAGAACAAAAGTCCAAAAGACGAACAACCTAAAGCCAGCCAAAGAAGTCAGCAAATATATTGACCCCATCCTAGCTCCTGGAAACATTTAGGGAATGAATAAAGATGAAATGTAGAAAGTGGACCTCAATCCCATGCAAAACCAATCAACAGGAAAACCCTCTCCATGCCTAAGTGTAGAGATTGATATAACCTTGAGTTGAGGTGCAAGACATCAAGCTGCTATTTGAGAACTTCTTCAGCATTAACACTACTGCCTAATTAATTTCTCAAGAACTTAGGTAAACATCATGTTCTTCTCTTACTTGCATAAATCTATAAGAGTAGGAGATCTGTCAAACAGTGGGAATGGAAACCAATATGTATAAGGAGAAAACACTGGTATTATCATTGTGTGGCAATGATAATTTTGACCAAAATGAGCATTTGCATAAGAACCTGGTGTTTGACAGACACCACCTAACCAGATCATAAGATCATGGAATCATAGAATGGTTTGGGTAGGAAGCGACCTTAAAGTTCATCTTGTTCCAACCCACCCCCACCATGGGCAGGGACATCTTCCACTAGACCAGGTTGCTCAAAGCCCCATCCAACCCAGCCCTGAACACTTCCCAAGAACGGTGGATATAGATGTAGGTGTAGATATCTGCATTGTAGAGGTTCTACATGTGGATAGCAATATGTCAGCTAAGCACCAGGAGCTCCCTTTTTAGTCAGTATAGGAGAACTGTCACTTCAAATTTGCAGTTCATCTCTTTCAGGCACTTACTTTAGGATGAGATGATTTGTGCCTCAAAAGGAGCTGCTTCACCCTATTACCTGTAAAAGGAATTTTTCTCAGATGAGAATGTCTACACTATAAATCTCCATGGCTTATATGTCTACAGTTGGTCAGATGAATCCCACTTCATGAATTTTTCATTATTTGTAGTCATTACATGAGGACTGGATAGCTTTTTGAAAAATACTCTACAGCTTGAAGAGAAGCATAGTCTTGATATAAAATGTAATTTCTATCATATTAGCAAAATAAGACAAAGGATTTGAGCAGATGTCCTAAACTATCTCTGAACTCAGTGTCTTGACAATGAAAGTAGACACATGGAATTACATCATAGCATTATTCTGTTCTTTATTTATTCGGTAGGGCAAACCTATGTGGCCATGAATTTGAAATCTACGTGCCTGTGAGTTCTGCTTCACAGCATTATACAAGAAGTCTAGTTAAACAAACATTATCAAACATTGTACATTCAGTGCAATACCCCCAGAGCCAGATTGCCTAAAATGTTTATTTGTTTGTAAACAGGAATTTTTTTTTAACTTTTGAAGAAAGGAAGTCTGCATTACACATTCTGTGTCTGTCTTTCTCTAGCAAGACCCTGCCTGCTTTGCCCTGCTTCAAGGGGATATAAAAGGCTTTTGCTTTTTCTTGGAAGTCTGGAATTGCTGCTTTTCCATTTTTTGCAGAATTTGGAATTGAGTTTTATAGCAACAGAAAGTACTTTTGCAGTGATAAAAATACATTTTCTACATTCATGAATTCATAAATTTTAAGAGCAAAAGGAACCATTACATTCATCCAGCCTGAGGCATTGATAGATTTACTGCACAGGAGCTAATGGACCAGAGCACAGTCCCTTTGAGATGACAGGAGAGAATTTGTGCAGCTTTTTAGTCTCTCTCCTCATCACCATCATGAGGGCAACCACCTCAGAGCTCCCTTGTTTAACACAGACCCTGTCTCTAGTCCAGCTTGAGAGAACATTTATTTAAAGCATTTTGGAGAACTGCTTTCCCAAGTACCCAGAAAAAGCAAAGGTCAGCACACCCCCATTGCCCCAGAGCACCTTGACCACTGCTCCTTGGCCCCATTTGGTCTCCCAGCAGCACCGGACACCCCAAAACAACAGTAGCTGCCATCCCTGTGCTCAGGCTTTGTTCTTTACCTGCACAGTTCCCTCACTGGGATGTGAAGCGCTTGGCCCCTGGGACTCAGCTTATTGCCTCATAAAGCAGGATGGCAGCATTATTAATGTGGCAGAACTGCAGGATTTTCCAAGCAATTTATGAGTTACCATGGCAGTTCATTAGCTCTCAGCCCAATGACCCCTTCCTGGCGAGCATGAATCAAGCAGGAGGCACGCACACATCTCAACGTACGACAGATATTCACAGATATCCACATCAAAAACACATCCAAGGCCATATTTCCTCCATTGTGCCCAACATATATCCAACCACAGCACTAAAAGGTCACCAGTTATCAGGACTGATAACCAACCCGCTGGAACACGTCTAGACACAAAGAAATTCACAATCGCCATCTTTTTCTTTTATTCTCATCAAGCCATTTCTGACTGCTGCCTGCATTTAAAGAAGAGCAGATCCTTAGCAGAGGGTTTACATTTGCAGCTTCCATGGGCTGCACAGGGAGGCAGGTCTGGCAGTGGGAACAGCAGACACTCAGAAATGCTCCCTTGAATTTCAGTGCTCAGAATGAGGTTTCACTTTACACACAGACAAGCCCCTCATCCCCACTCAAGGAAGGATTTGAGAAAATATTTAACTTTCATGGTAATTATCCATAGGTCTTAAAATAAAGCACACACTTCAATGCTTCCTTGGGTCCAAGTGGCACTGTGTGAGTGAAAAAATTCCACAGGTTTTAATGCAGTGCTCAGTTAGGACTTCAGCACAGGCAAAAAAACTAAGTCTAGCAAACCAGAGAGGAAAGAGATATAGAGAATTAAAGGGAGCCTTTGAAGTTAATAACTGGACAATTAAGAAAAAGGAAAAGGTCATGAGCACAGTAACTTTTATTAGTAAGAATAAAACCATTATCAAGCTACTCACAGATATTACAAAAACGGTACTTTATACCAATGAAAGACACAGAGAAAGGGAGACAGTTGGGGGAATAGAAAAAAAGAGAGAAAGACTTCTATTATATCTTTTTTGCACTATTTTTCTCAGTTGCACTAATGCTTGTTTTTTGTTTTCTTTTACCCTCTAAAGTTTTCAGGGTATTTTAAAGAAAAGGCAGAGCTAAAATTTTTATATCTGCCTCTCTTACAACTGCCACACTCAGAACTCAACCTCACCATGCCTTATGTGCTTCCCAGAATTAACTTGCCTTTTCCTTTTGAAAAAATAATTAATGTATTTATTAGTGCAGTAATGGGACCCACATATTGGAAAATCCCACCTTCCACACCATTCCATTAGCTAAATCTGGCTTTGGGCCAAAATTTCACATTTCAGCTCCTGCCAGGGTTCAGGTTTGGAATGTTTTTACGTTGGAGGATTTTTCATCTGTTTCCTTGACTGGGCTAATGGGACCCTAATGCACACAAGAGATCTCTATCACACCAGGCTGCCAGGTACTTGTTTGCTTCAATCATCTCATACATACACACGAAGTGGTGGCATTTCCCTCTCAGCTAAGTGATGCCAACAGGCCTTGAACCCAACATGCAAAGGGATATAATTTTATATGGAGAACTGCTGACTTGACATATTCCCCCTGGCTGGAGTAAATACAACAAATATTTTAAAAATATACAGCTGGGCAAAAAGTTAGATGACACCTTTATTTAAGAACAGATTCACCAACAAAATTGTGTGTGTCTGGCAGGAATTCTCATGTCTAATAAAACATGGAGGCCACAGGAATGAACCTCCAAGAAATATGGGTATGGCTTAAAGAAAGCAAAGCTGTTGCCTCATCCATTTACCTCTTGGAGATCTGGAATAGGACTCAGCTCCTGCTGTCAGGCTAGAGAAGAACAGTGTGGACATGATGACCTGAGAGACCTTGCAGATATTCCCCTGCCAGGACTGGGACATAAGTCACCTCACCAGCTCTTCTGTAGGCATTGGTCTTACACCAACACCAGCATTACTGCCTTGTCCCAGAGCCCATCTCAACAACAGGGCTGTGCTTTCTGCTAACAACTCATGAGCTTTCATTTAATATTACCTTTTGTCACCTCCTAAATTACTTCCTCAGCAGATTTTTTTTGTCATGAGTTGCTATTGGAAGAAGACATATCCTTCCCATGCTTTAGCACCAAAAGCAGAGTTCAGCCTCTCTGCCCCTGTAGCTACTGAAGTTTCCCACATGGGAAATATCTGCATGAAGACTCTCCGAGAAAGGCTGCCACGTCCAGCACTGTTCTTGCTCTTGCCACCTCTTCTGAAGCAGCACAGCAGGCCATTAACTGGCCAAGGACACATGGCAGTTTTTCTCACAGTTAGGACCAGTGACACGGTCCAGACTGCTGACCCATGGCAGGACATTTCTGCCACAGTCTGGCAGACAGGGAGTGACAGAGAGGACCAGACTGCCTGCACCGCCTGATCTCAGAGAGTGATGAGGTCACTTATTTGAAGAAGCAACAAAAAGGGTTGAAGTGATGCTCAGAGTAACCCATTTGTACACCCATCACATTTCCCAAGCTATGCCAGAGTCACTCTGCATCTTTCACTGCTCCCCAGGAAACAGCAGCAAAGGCGCATCCTGCACTCCAGGGTCCATATGTTTCCAGCTGCAAGAGCTGGGAAACAGGGATATGTATCTGGATACAGGCCATGGGGAAGCGCAGTCATGTTCATTTGTCACAGCCTGTCCCTTTTCACTCCCACAGGTTTGGGAAAAGCAGGAGAGCCCTATACCAGGAGCCATAATGTGTGCAGTTTTATAGAAACCTGAAACAAAGAGATAGCCAGCAGGAGGTTTTCTACACTGCTATCATCCTCCAGACCATAAGAATACCAAAGTGTTTGGTTTTATCATTTCTTCTAAAAGAATTCCAGGATTTAGTTCTGTCTGGCACAAGCACATGGAACTGGAATTTGATTTTTTGTTTATCTGATTTTCACATTTTGAAGGACTTTGCTGTTTGAGGAAAGAAATATGTGTCTGTTGATCTCAAAATCCAGCTCAGAGACATGTCTGAGATCATGGTTTTGAAAAGGAGCCATGGCCACCTTCAAAGGATGAGGCAGATTTCACCCATGGAAAAGCAAAACATGCCATTTTGTGCTCTCAAGCATGACTCATTTCCTGATGCAGTTAGGCTAGGACTAGAAAGTTAAGGTCAGATTAAGAGATCATAAATGCCTTTTGTAGTGGACTTTGAGACCAGGACCACAATGCCAGAATAAGGCAGTGAGGCCTTTGAAGGAGAAATCCTCTTGGAAATACATCGCGGGGCTCTGTTTATTTTCCCCGGATTTTTGAGGGATGGAGCTCCTGTTTTGCTGCATTGCCTTCGTTTCTGTCAAATCCCCATGAGCTACTCTCCAGTCTCTTTGTGAGAAAAGTGATATAAAAACGTCACCTTCCTGACTAGAAAATTCACAGGGTTTTGCATGGATAACCTTGCTGCTTCTTGCTACATCACTTCAGACAAAACCCAATCTTCCTGCCACTCCTGCCAAATGAAACAACAGCCAGATGAGCTCAGAGCCTGATGCTCCTGCATCAATGTCTCTGCTCTTCAAGGTGCTGCATGTCCACCATGCTATAGCAGCTACACAAAATGCTCTTGTGACTGTCTCAAATGCTTTCTGTCACACTCAGCATCCCGCAGTTACACACAGGGAGTGGCCCACAGACCCGTTGTTGTCAGAGGGCACAGATTGTTCCTCCTTTGCTACATGTCCCACTGTCTGATCAGCACATTCAGTACAGCACCAACATTTCCTCTTCCATATGGATGCAGAAACGAACAGAGAGAGAGACTGAGCTGATCCCAGCGATGACTATGTAAGCAAAACCCTGAGGGAAATATTTTCAAATATGTCAGCTACAAATGACCAAAACGTCATCACAGTAAGAAGACAGATTTTGTTTTTATACCACAGGGCTCAGACAGGAACAATTTTTCCTCTGTTGCAAAATAAGATGACAAGTCAGGCAGGAGCACAGTGTCTGTTCAATGCTATGACTTAAGCTCCCAGCTGAGAGCTCCAACTGTTTGGGTTGGGTTTTTTTAAATAACAGTATTTTTTTAGAAAAATTGTTGTGATGCTTACCTGATGATTTGGGGAGTGAATTTCTACTAGTGCTGTGGAGGAGTATGGATTGAGTGGATGAGCAGGTAACCACCTGATTCTATGGTACAAAATGAAATATAGAACAAAGTAATAAGGATCCTACTGATAACCACAACTTTGCTGCAGGGTGCCAACATTCAGTGTGTAAACATCCACTGAGTGGATTGACTTCACTGTTAGGTTTTCCTGCCTTGAAGAAGCAGCTGAATGGGTCAATAAAATACCATTCCCACATTTTTTTGCGCTTTTTATCAAGCCAGTGAGTACAAAAAGTGACAGAATTAAACCACTCTGGTGATCCACAGAGCTTTCCCTTGTTGATCAAATAACAATCACCACGAGCCAACTGGAACTTCAACAACTTTTTATGTACAATAACGTTTTGTTGTTCTCCATACATCACTGTTCATCAAACATACACCCCAGTGAGAGTTAAAGCATGAGAATTTTGTAACTTACCACAAGTGTAGATAACATTAAGATGCTTTTGGATGCCTGGGTAACAAGGATCTCCAAATTCATAGGTGCTGGCATATATGCTGCAGCTTCTTTTCCCATGGCAACGCTTGGTCATGAGGTGGAGAGCAGTAGCTGACTGACACTCTAAAATGGAAAAACAATATCTATCTGTGAATATTTGTCCATTCACAACAGAAATTGCCTAAAAGTAATTCATTGGATGCAGATTGTGAGAGCACATACATGAGATTTTCATATTTAAAAGTCTTTGTCTTTATGTGGGAAGGTGCATCTGACTCTAACACATCTCTAATAAATTGAAAGAACACTGAAGAATCAGAAATCCTCACACATCCATAGAAAAAAGGCTGCAAATAAAAGATGTTTAGTCTTTGTAACACCCACAAGAGGTGTCTCTCTGGCCCCTGCTGAAGACAGAGGTGATCAGTGTCCTGTGTGCTCTTAGATGTACTTCTAAATCTAATGAAAGTTACTATGAGGTGCAATAATTATAATATTGTCATCTACCATATAATTAGAAATATTGTTTTAATCACATTTATTCACATACAGGTAGAAACATTTCTCATATCAGAAATTTAGGATATGGAAAGTTCCAAAAGTAAATGTTTTCCCAAGAACTTTTTCCTATCAGATGATTTTGCCTGTTTTCTCAGCTAGGGTGAGAACAGACAAGGTCTTGAACTTTCAGGTGCAAGACTGAGTTTGCTTTCACTGTCCAGCCAGGATCAAGCTCAGGGGGAAACTGACAAGGAGACATTTCTTCAATATCAAATTGTTGCTAAAAGGAACAGAACAGCCACAGAGAATGGAATACAAACCCGTTTAGGTCACTAATTAGGGGGCAGGGAAAGGGAAAATGAACCTCAAAAGGTATTGAGTGCTAGAACCAGCATAACGATAAAAGCCATGAGAGACACAGGAAAGCCACAGAAAGCCAAGCCTAGAGGGTTACGTCTTTTTTCTCAAATCAAAAGCAACATTTTGTTTCACATGCTGCAAATGACAAAGAAGAAGGCTTCATGTGAACATTTTCATACTGAAGCACCCAAACTTTCTTAGGGGATTTCTGATGCAATGATTGTCAGAGGCTCCAGTGGAAACATCTGGCATGCAGCAATCCTGATTCATTGTCTTTTTGTGAATGTCCAGTTAGAGAAACTCATCAAATCTAAGTGCTGCAGAGGATTTCATGGAGGGTGCCTATTCTTTTCATTTGTTATTGTTCTCACACAAGACAGAGAACGTCCCACAGCTGTCTGGCACAGAAGCATACTATATCCATGGGACTGTAGGTAATTACCCATTACTGGTCCTGTGAGAGGCATAACAAGCCTTTTGCATCCAACATCCCCAGTGGTGGGCAGCCTTTGGGATGTGCCTCACGTAGGAATATGCACTAACAAACTACAGATTCTGCTCTCCACCTTAAATTGGATTGACTCTTCAAGCACTGAAGCTGTAGATTCAGCACATTGAAAACACTTCTAGGAGTTTTATTTGTCATATACCCTCACACTAACATTGACAGCTTTTCTAGTCATCACTAGTCATGTCCTAGTATTGCTGATCTCCTTCCTCTCATGCAGTTCTGAGCAGGCCATGGTCTCCATCCATGTTGACTTTGCAGCAGCATCTGTATTAGGAAACCAAACAGGCCTTAAATCCGGACACACCTTTATTCCCTTTGGTTAAGTGCTACCTTGAAGTGGTTTTGCCAGCTAGCATTACTCCAAACAGGTAATACAGTCTGAGATGTAACAGGCCTAGTCCTAATAGTCAATTTGCAGAAAGCCGCCGCCGTATTTTGGATGGAAAGTGGAAGAGCAGGAGTATGGGGTGAGGGTTTAGTTGCATGGACATGAGGTCAGCCACCACAGGGCCAGGCAGCAGACTCTTTCTCATTGTACCCAACAGAGCAGCTGATGTGTTCATGGCAGGAAAGCACAATCCTGATGTTACTTTTATCGAGTAGTAGCTGCGTTTTTTTTTCCCAGCCCTGCCCATGATACCCACTGAAAATAACATGCCATACTGCCCACAGGGAGCTGTGGGACCCTGCTCTAGACCCTTCACCCTTCACCACCCCACAACCAATGCAGATGAAGCTTGAGTTATAAGAGCCTCTTCCATGTAGCCCTAGATACCCAGACTCTTCCAGGTAGCTGCATCTGCCAGAGCAGGTCCTAACATTCAAATCCTTCATGGCATTTTAACAGTGCCCAGGTCCAGCCTGCACCATTTGGGTACACATTCACTGGGAAATGAAAACTTACCCTGGACTTTCTCTGGCCCTGAGGCCTACTGTGATAGAACAACCCACAACTACACTATTAAACACTCTTACTCTCCAGAACAGTGATGATAACCAGTCCTTGTCCTACAACCAACCCCAGACCATCCCAGGAAGTGTTCAAGGCCCAGTTGGACGGGGCTTTGAGCAACTTGGGCCTAGTGGAAGGTGTCCCTGCCCATGGTAGGCAGATTGGAACAAAATTATCTTTGAGGTGCCTTCCAACCCAAACCATTCTGTGAATCTTTTGGACTGCCTAGGAGTGAGTTATCTGGGCCAAGCTTAGATATCCAACTTTTTGGGCACAAACCAGGCCTCCATAGTCACAAATATCAGCAGTGAAGTCCTCAACTCTCCAGTTGCCAGGTTGCTCCACTTCAACCTGCACCAGCCAAAATGAGCAGAAGAGTAGAAGGGACTCTCTCTGCTTCAATTTCAGATGGAGATGAAAGCCCCTTGCACAGAAGGTAGGGCACCAATGTTGTGAAAGCCTCTTTTACATGGACCTTTTGCAAACCTTAGGATCAAAAATATATCCAGGGAAAACGTTGCCTGCTGGGACTGCGGCACATAAACCATTCAATAATTTAGCTGAAAGCAATATCTGGAGCCCATCCACTCCAGCCTCCTGCCCAAAGAACAGCCAGCTTTGATGTTACACCAGCTTGCTCAGGAATTCACCCAGGCAAGTTTTGAAAATTTCCACAGAGAAGTATTTCCCAAACTCCTCAGACACTTGATCCTGGGCTACGCCCCTCTCTTCCTTGTATCTAATCAGGTTGCTATTGCTGCAACTCATGTTCATTGCTTTTGGTGTTCTTTGCTGGTTTTTCCTGTGCATTTCCAAGAGTCTTCCATGGAATCACCTATTCCTTAGTAGAAAACAGAAATAAGATCCCACCTTGAGCTTTCTCTTCTGGAGACTGGACAACCTTGTGTCCCTCATATCTCTACATACTGTGTGCTCCAGCTCCCTGAGCAGCTTGGTGGTGTTTCACTGGACTTGCTCCAGTGTTTCAACATACCTCTTTACTTGGAGAGCCCCAAACTGGACACTGAACATTCCAGCTAAGGTGTAACAACTGTCCTGACCGATTTGGTACCACCTACAAGCTCTGTCCCATTATCCCGATCATTACTGAAGATTTCAAGCAATCTCCGACTGCTTTTAAGTGGCTGCCAGCATGATTTCCACATGGTGGAGGTTTCTTGTAGTGCTCCATTTCCTTGGCTCTTGCCACAATTTAGGCAAGTCTTACTGTTTTTACTGACCTCCAAACTCTAATGAACATCAAAATCTGGTGAATGCAGGAGTGGCAGAAAGTCATCTGAGGTACCCATGTTACAAAATCCAGCTAAACTCTACTGACAACAACGGACTCTCACATGGTAAATCCAAATACTCTTCTCATTTTCCCTGTGGTAAAACCTGAGCAATTCTCTTGGAAACAGTCATATTTTTCTAGTCCTGAAAAAAAGAAACGGGGTCTAGACACAAATTCTGACCAAGTATTCGCTTCAAAGACTTCCTTTTGGTCATGACAGGGAATTTTCCCTGGTTTTCCCTCCACAAAATTTCTAAGCAAAAATGCCTTGTGCATTCCCATAAATGCCAGGGCAAGCAGCCTGCAGTGTTTTGAGGGAGGACTACACCAACACTGAAATTAGATTTGTCTCCCATCTTGGATTTCTTGGTCTGTCAACATGTTCCGCCACATAACACACTGAACTGAAAAATGTAAGAGCAGCAATAAAAACCTCCATATGGGACCATCTTCCTTACACATTTCAAAGGGTTTGTGATAAGGAGTTCATATAGCTGGATGCCAAAATGTCATATTCAAGCATCTTTACTCCCTCACTAAGCAGCACTGAAGATGTCAATAGTACATCTGAGAAGTGGCTGAGTGACAGATGAGACTACAGCACCCTCATAAATCACAGTCACCACCATGTCATGTGGAGCTCTAGAAGGAACAACGGGGTATTTTCTTCTACCCCTGTGTATCAGGAGTACAAAAACACAGAACATCAGTCCTGTTGGATGTTATGAAGTGCACATAGGTAACTTTAATTCCAAATGTAAAAAAGTCCTTGGGGACCTCGTTGAAGTGAGAGCTCCAATTACATTAGTACCTCTTCAGGAAGTGATTCCAGGTCAGAAGTCTTCACCCTCAGGTGCTCATTCTCAGAGCTCGGAGAGGCAAGAAAACAGAGGCTTTTTTATCTATAAATCATGCAGTTAGTCTGCCAAAAAGATGCAGGGAACCCAAGCCCAGCAATGTGGTGCAACAGAGTTGGGCTGTGGTCCCCTTCAGCTGGCCAAATTCATTTTTTCTAGGTCTTCAGAAGTGGGAGACTAGACATGGCACTCTTATTGCATGCTCATTCAGGGCAACATTACAGTTGGACTCGATGATCTTGGAGGTCTTTTCCAACCTTACTAACTTTATATTCTATGACCTTCTTTCTTTTGCTGCTTGTTTACTTGCTAAATGCAAATTCCAAATGTTATATGAGATACCACCCTGGCACCAGTGACAAAGAAGTGATCCCATGTGTCAGAGAAGTGGGAAGGACACTCACAAATGCCAACACCATATCACTAAGTCTGAGGTAAGTACTGCTAAGCAGAGCCAGGCCCCTGCCGAGAACCTCTTAAAGCCCAAAAAGCTCAAATCCCATGGTATGGCAATAAAAATAAAATCTGCTTTAAGACCTCATCGATGATAGAGAGCCCACTTGGAGAGGTTGGGCCAGAGTTACCCTTGGCTTTCATTAGTCTTGGATTGCCTCACTACACTGCCAGAGAGCAAATACAAATCCTGGCTATGGTGAAACTTTCACATGTGAAAGTGTTTAAAGGTATCAGCTGTGCTTTTGGAATATGGTATTTTCAACTGAAGTTGGGGCTTTTTGGGGAGTAGGATCAGGTCACTTTGTTCTCTTTACTTCTGGCCCCACTTTCTAGAAGCTGCACATCCCCAAAGCCTTGCTGCTGGTACAAGGTGAATTCCCCTTCCCACAACACTTCACAAATGCAGACCACTGGCCAGTTTCATTTCACAACCCTTAGTCTCAGCCCTCAGTGGGTAATTCATCTCACCAGTTGCATTTAGTGTGATGTGACTCCTTTATCCACTCTCTTCATCAGCCTGGCTTCTGTCAGGGTAAAAACCCCAATCGGGGCAACAGAGCCATGATGGAGGATTTTGCCAGCTGCAGCTTGCAGACAGAGTTGGCTTTAAAACTGGAATTGGTCTCGGTGATGTAATGTCCACATCATCAAGCTCACCACAATGAATGGGTTTTAGTCAGTCTCAGGCTGCTTCCCAGCATGACTATTTCTTTATTACCTCTTCCTGGTGAAAAAAAAAAAGGAAACTGGAGCCAATGCCTATTAATCATATCCTTAATTTTGGTTACTCAGTGTTACTTGTTTTTCTCCAATAAGCGTGACACATCCAAATCTGAAATCTGAGTCCACACTGCTGCTTTTGACTCCAAAACCTATCTGGGTGTGAATGAATGTTTCCAAACTCTTTAATTTTTGCATTTTGGTAACTCTTAGATGCTCTGGTGGAGATTGGAGCCTCTTCCAAGGCAGCAGCCATCACAGATGGATCCACAAACAGGTTTACACACCAAGTTTCGAGAAGGGTGAGTAATCCCACAGTGAAGTTGGGCATATTACAGATGTTTGGGAACATCTGTTCATCTGTTAACCTCATGATCAGGCTCACCTGGCACAGCCATGTTGAGCCTGCAAAGGAGAGTTCCTGCACAGATGAGACAGGCTCTCCAGAGCAAGCAGGACCACACACACCTGCACGGGTGAATATGTCAGCATGCTGTAAACTGCCAGGGAGAGGTTTTCCACAGGCTGCCTGTGGATCTGGAGAGGCAGCAGGGCATGGAGCACAACCCAATATTAACATGCATGCACTTCAAAAAGAAAGAAAAATGGAGCCTGAGGAAAAAAAACTCCACCCACTCATCAGAGGACCTCTCAGACTCTCTGAGTCTGTGGATTTTGCAGACAAATGGAGCACTCATTCTACTTTTCTCAGCCAACAAAGTATAAGACCTTGAAGTGTCAAAAGGACCAAATGACTGCCTGCAATTAAGGGCTTCAGAAGGAGAATCACTGCCTAAAATACCATTTCCAGCAGTGCCTGTGAGGTAAGTGACTAGGAACTGGAACAGGACTGGTGGTACCTGATCAAGAGACGAGTTCTGTGGGATGCTTTGGATCAGTGTAAAGGTATCAGGAGCAGACCCTCATCTCAAATTTAAACCATCAGCAGAACCCAGGCTTCCTGTCTTTTGGGGAGCAGGTGAAAGGATCAAGTTAAGATAAGTTTTCCCTTGAGGGAAGTAATTTACAAACAATTGACAGCTCTAGAAGGACACTCCTCCCAAGCAGAGGGCAGGATTTTTCTCCAAAACACACAGCCTGATTTCCTGCTCAAGAGCAAAAGAGGAAAAGTTACTTGCTGGGAGCTGTGAGGTGGAGAGGACTGAATGAAAGATGGAAGATGTAGGAGTCAATTAACTAAGAGGAGAGAAATTTAGTTCCTGCAAAGAAAGCTGACAGATGTCTGAATCAATGCTGTGGTTATCCATTTGTCTGCCAAAAGAGAAAGCAAACTTCAATGGAATGGCAAGAAAGACACAAGCAGGAAGTAACTCCAACCTTGCAGGTGAGGCAGCTGCCAAAATTCCTTCATGTTTGACCTAGGAGTGACTGCCTCAACCTGCAAAAGAATCTTTATCACAAGCAGGAGGGAAGGAAGCTCTCCTGGTTTGGGGCAGTTTCTCACTTATTTTAAAGATGTTCCATTAACTGTGGTTGATACAAAAGTCAGCTCCTTCATAAAGGGACAGCTGCTAGAGGTGTCTAACCCTCTGCTTCAGCCAAAATTAGCCATCCAGCAGCCTGTGAAGGATGTCTTCATGGAATACCAATGAGTCAGTCTGCACTCTGAGCAGTACATCAAACCCCAGGCATTTTCAACTTAGCCCATGCCCATTAAGTTTGATGTTCTCTTTAAAAGCCAGTGCAGAAGACTGTTAATAAAGATGGATTTTGTCCACTTTCCCTCTCAGTTAGCTGCCTGGGGAGCTAACTGGATCAGTGTAAAGCTGTCACACAGTTTCAGTTGGGGGCAACTGAAATACACTGGATTTCTCTTCCCTACCATGGCACACAAGCCTCTGTAGAGGACACAAGAAGTGAGATGGGTCAAGATCCACAAGGACTGTGGGAGACAAGAGGGAGAAAACCAAACTACAAATATTTAAGCACCCTTAAGACCAACCAATTTGACAATCAACCAATGGAAACCAAAGACTTCCCTTAAACAAAAAAGGTGCAGAAGCAGATGTGTAAAGAGGAAAGCTCAGGAGCAGAAACACAAAAGAATTAAAAGGTAAAGTTCCCCGCTGGTATTTGCAATAATGATAAATTTTCAACATCATTATTACAAATAGCAGCAGAGAACTTCACGTTGATACAGCTGTATATAGAATGTATGTCTTGCACAATGTCACTGAAAACAACTGGCTAAAAGGGAAGTCTATATCCAAACATTGGAAGGATGTGCAGAGAAGGCCAGCTTTACATTAAAAAGTACATTTTACAGAAAGAGAGAGGAAAATTAGTCACCACACACTTCATAAAACTTCAGCAGTAGGCCAGAAAATAGAAAATGATCTTAAAAGAAACCAATCACATTTAGAGACTGCAACTGACGGATCGATTACAGGTTTAATTACAAATCTTATAGTTACATTTAGAAACACTTGGTTTATTAATGTGAACTTAAATCATCTTATCACCCCTGCATCTGGAACCAGAACTCACATAAAATATATGAGCCTGCAGTTTTGCAGGGACTGACTCAGAGTGTGTAAAGTTGAGCAAATTAATAACATTTCTCGGGTTTGGAGGCTAAAGTGGGAATCCGAGGACAGCTTCAAGCGTGGCTCCAAGAAGTCTCAGAGAACAAAGAAGCTTTGCTCTGGCAATGACAGTAAAATTTTATTATTTAATTTGCAGCAGAGTTGATTGTGGTCTGTAAGGCATTCAAGATAAGGAGCAAAGAAGGTAACAGCTTTAGCATCACTCAGTAGAAGATAGGGATGGTGCATTCAATGCAACTACGTCTCTGTGAAGTCCTTGAGTTCACTTCTCCTTCCTCCTCATTACAACCCAAAAAAATTCTCTTCCTGAACATGGGGATAGTCAACAAGTGCCTAGATCTAGGCTGAAGCAAGGTCTGAACTTCAGAAGCTGTGGGGCTGGGCCATTTTCTAAAGCGACTACCCAGCTATCACAGCCTGCAAGTCACTTCTTGCCCTTGGTTCCCAAAATAAAGCATGGCATGCCTGCAAACTCACAGGTTTCACATTACCTTTGTTTCTCAGGCTCAGCATTCACCACCGTGGCAATTTTGCAATATTCTTGAGTGACATCTGAGTTATTTTAAGAGGAACTTTATCGGTTTTGAACAAGTTACACTGGTTTTCCTTCAGAGTAGCTCCCTGGAAATAAATTGAGATGCTATAGATTTAAATCCCTTAAATTCTGCCCTTTTATTGTTAGGATTATATTTGAGTTTTGCTTTTAAGGAATAGTTGAGCAATAGACATCTTTTATAAGATCAGTCACTAAAGGAGTTGATGTTATCGATACAAATACCCACTTTACTTCTTCTAATACCATCCCAATAGCATCACAGAGCCTGCTAGTGCTATTTAAATTACTACTTTCAGAATTTTTATTTACAACTACTGCATGGGGTCATACTCCACTGCAAACAGCATTTTAAAACCAACTTGAACCTTGGTTTAGGGAAAGATCTTGTCCAGACTCATATATGAATGGATTTTTTCATTTTTTTTAAAAAAATAGCTATTGTGTGCATATAAAAACAACTTCATATAAATCATTTTTATGGTTCTATGGAATCCAACAATAGTTTGAGTTTTCTAGAAACAGCTGTAAAGTGATTTTAATTACCTCCTGGTGTTTCGAGACAAAAAGTGAAACACATAAAGTATCCAAAATTGAAAAACAGCTTTCTGAAAGCAGGCTTTGTCCCACTTTAACACAGCATTCTAAATGGAAACTGCATTTCAATTTAAATTTAATAAGGTATGATATACGAATTAAACAGCAACTGATATTTATTTAGCCTTCAGATTTGGATACTTGTGGGTTTTATTGCATACAAACAGATTGGCCTCTAAAAACATGTTCTTAATCATGAGCGATACACAAAATAAAGTAGTTTCTGCCCTGGATGTAAACGAAGCATACACAGAGTCTCACCTACAGGAGGGGTGCTTTGGAAGCCTGGTGTGCTTCACAGAGAGGAACGACAGGGTCTGACCCACCCCCAGCTGCTGCTCATCCCACAGACCCAGCCCTGCAGCTGCTTTAAAGGCCAGACAGGGAAACCAGGATGAAACCACGAGAGTGTTTCAGCCACTTGGATCTGCTAAAGCTCATGCATGCTACATGGCATTGTCTGCTCAGCACAGATTTCCGTGGATATCCCATCCCTTCCAGCCATTCCGGCCATCCTCCACTTGCCCCATCAGTGCCAGAGGTTACAGCTCCTCATGGGTCCAGCTCCACAGTTTGGAGGCCTTTTATTTTTAAGTATTTGACTTAAGACCAAAATTAGAGCACAGCCACAACCTTGTACTGATAGAGACAGGATGAAAAATGGTCATGGATGGTGAGGCAGAGAACCAGAAATGCACAGCTGGAGGGGCAGCAGTTACTTAAAGCCAGCTCTTGTGCTGGCAGGAACATGTACCATGGAATAAAATGGATTTTTTTACTGCATGTATTTCATATTCATTCACATGCTTGATCTGATCACAGATCAACAAACTAGAAGGGTCCATTATTTATATGGTGTAATAAATATTTATATGAGGGCTCAGCTTCAAGTCGTATATACATCTGCATTAAGAGGGGGAAATCAAAACAAACTGGGTTGGATCACCTTCTGTCACTGCATTAGAATGAAAAATGCCAGGGAATGAGCACCTAAAGCACTGGCTCATTTGCTGAACTCCTTCCTCTGCTCTTCCATTATCAGATCTCTTGTGTTAGAGAGTGCCACTGACCATCTGAGTTTCCTCAGGGCTTTGTAAACACATCCATTTTTCCCCCTCACAGAGGCACAGGAGAGAACTTGTATGTTAAGTGACAAGGACATTTCACTCTCAGCAGAGTACTCAGCCTAACTCACACATCAGGACCCAGAGCAAGGCTGTGGAGGCAGGGTTCCCATGATCTTGCACTGACTCCAAAACCTAGCCCAGAGTCCTTCTACCCAGGACAAGCAATTAAATTGCTTTGGGCTCTTTGTTTATGTGATGGAGAGACAGGGTCCTTGGGAAGGAGTCCTGGATCCTATGTTAGAGGGCAGCTGAACACGTCCATCTCGCTCTCTGTGGTTCAGGGGGGGAGCTATTGTAAAAATGAGTAACGTGAACAAATCAGGTGTCTTGAATATGACCAAAGATATTGCTCCACTAAGCAATAAAAAGGGTAATCATTTTACATCCAAGTTCTTCCTCCTCAGTCTCCTAATTAGATCATTACCTTGCTCTCAGATACACATAAGAAAATGCCTTTTTTTAAATTGGCTTCCCTTGGAATAAACAAGTCACTTGGAGATGCAGGCAGAGGCAGCTGTAAACAGCAGGAAAAGGGGGCAAAGGGCTCACTTGGCTGAGGGATATTAATGGTTCATTGCTTGCAAATAGCCCTTTCCCCAGAGACCTCCCTATGCTCTGTGTATGTTCTCTGCACATGCTGGCAGCAAAGTGGAGGCTTTATTAAGAGTTACAAATCAGGTCAAATTCTTTTAGGAGCTTTTCAGACTTCCCAAGGCACTCAGGGAGGAGTCCAGCTGTTTGCAGGGGTTTCCCATTATGGTCAGAGAGACAAGTTTCAGCATGTTTCCAGCTGAAAAAGGATCCTGGCAGATTTTCACTTTAACATGACAGAGATAGGATGGATAATAACTTTCTCTTCACAGATGTTAAGCACATTCATATAGATGTTAGACAAAGAGAAAGCATGTGTCTGGCATGGCATGGCATGACATGGCATGGCATGTGAAGTCTGACTTGGGGATCATTCATCACCCCAAAAGCAGCACAATAGCTGGGTTTAAAGGGCTGCCTCAGAGCCCACCTGAGCACCAAATAAAGAATCCAGGAAATTCACTGCTAGTGGACTTTATCTCCTCAACACTTCTACAGGAGTACAACTTCTTGTTTTCCAAGGCAGAAACAACACAAATTGAATTATTTGTTTTACCTTGTATGTGCAATGTTCTATCAGGCCACCTCTCCTGCCTATCTTAGAACTTAGTTCTTTAAAAGCCTCACCTGTAGAAGCTGTAGATTTCTAAATTCAATCCAAATGTGGATTTTGTCGATAGAAAAAAAGAAAATGGGATTGAATTTTCTGAACTGTTTTTCATTAGGAGAGGAAGAAAAGATAACCTTCACCACCTTTGGGGCAAGTATGACTTCTTCACTCATCAAGAAGCTCATGCCGCCTGGATATAAATAATCACTGCAAACTTGTCCAGGACCTACTTCCCAGCAAAAGGCCTTCTGCCAAGGCTCAGACTTGACACAAATCATCAGTCCCATGAAATTCAAACAGGATAAATCTTCCACGTACAGAACATAGCTGGGTTCTGCCTTACGGGAACTGGATGTTGCTGCACGGTCTGACTCATACGGTCATGTTTGTAAGATCAGCCCGTTGTGAATGTCTGGGATCAAAGGCTGCCATGGAGCAGCCCTCCCCACACTGCAGGGCTGTGGAAACGTGCAGGGAAATGTTCTCCAGCTAGCAAAAGCTTTGATTTATAAATTGTGATGTTTCCACCTGCTCCTGAAGGAACAGAGTTGCCTGCTGGGCTCGGCAGGCCCATGGCAGGAGCACAGTTTCTGGAGCAGGCTGGGGCACCCTGAGTGCTGCTCCCACGATCACTGGTGGCAGCTGGGAGCACAACCTGCTCACTTCACTGCTGTACCTGGAGGCAGGACCGGGATTTGTGCAGTGTGCTGTGGGAAAGCACGGTGTGAATCTGCTTTGCGCTGGTTTGGGTTGGAGATGGATCCTACACCAGCTTCTCCTGTGGGCCCAAGGGAAGTGCTAACTACAGCCACAAGTCACCTGCCTCTTCCTGCATCACTGGAGCTCTGTCCTGTTGGGTCAGCTCACACAGGTAGATGAAGGGGAGGTCACGATAAGCAGAGAGTGTGTCGTGCCAAGGAAATCAGTGAGTTGTTGCTGAAGAGACTTGAACAACCACTCCCAAACACAGCTGGGATTTAAGGGCTGGAGCATGGTGAATTGGGGGTGACTACCTGCTCACCCCCAAGTTTTTTTAGTTAAGCTCACACACACACACGCACACACACACACACTTCACTCAGGATTTCAGCATGCAGGGAACCATCAGCATCAACAGCTATAGTTTGTATTTCACCCTACACACACAGTGCCCAAATGCCTGGGAAAACCTGGGGAAGTCCCTGCTCCATGTTCCTCACATCTCCTCCCCAGCCCCGCAGGGCACGCAGCCAGCAGATGTTCCAGACACACTTCCCACCCTCCCTTTGCTGTTATGCAGGCAGGAGATACCTACACCCCAGCAGCCCAGCAGCACCAGGCTGACTTAGGATACTTGAGACCTCAGAAATTCCAAACGTGTGGATATTCACTCCTGTCCAACAACTCAGTCATTTTTAGCATCAGTTCACAGCTTAAAACCTTGAGCTGGATTTTAGCCTAGAGCTTCCTCAGCACTCCCACACCTGACTTGGCATTACAGTGCTTTGTACTGAGCCTGCTCTTGTAAGTAGTTCCATTAAAAAGCTGACCCTGGAGGAAGGCCCTGCCTCATCCCAGCAGCAGACTCTGCTGCACTCTAGGATCTGACATCTCATTTCCTTGGGCAAACATCCCAATTTGTAGAGCCCACAAGGCCAGTATGAGAGCAGCGGGCCATAGAGGCACTAGAGATCATATGGCATGTGCAGACCTGCTGTCAGACCCCATTGCTTGTTCTCCCTGATTGTGCCTCCCATCCCATTTTCTGGTGCTCTGTACCTCGCTCTCAGCCAGTACAAGTTTTGTGACGTTGCATCTGGGCAAAGAAGAGTAAAACTTTATTCTTTGTGGCTTCATGTAGAATTTTGCTTCCTGCAGACATTAAAGAGCAAGTCCCTGTGCTGGTACCTTGTCACTGGTGTGTGCCTGTTCCTGCTCTCTCAGCAAGGACAAAGGAGTGGGGTGCTCAGGTCTGCTCCAGAAACCCATCCAGTTTCGCTGACTTGGCCAGTTCTGAGTGAGCAGCCCAACCACCAGAGCAACCAGTGCACACACTCAGCCCATCCCAAACACCACACCAGAGAGGTCCAGGCTAATCTGTCACACACATCTGTTTTGGCTTCTGCTGCCTGGCAACTGGGGGACTACAGGAGCACATCTGGGAACATCCTGGTCACCTCAGGATACAGGAGATAACTTTTTACAGGATATTGGCTCTGCTGTCATGCATCTCACCCGTGGAAGAGGAGACCCTGCACTACTTAGCTTTGCTGCAAGTGCTCAGATTTTCACAGCTACACAACTGAGGCACTCACCACACTGCACAAATAACCTGACTGGCTTGATTCCACCTGTGGGTTTCTTCTGACACCCATCATCTGCATATCGTATTTCCAAGCAGTTACTTGACATGCTTCCATTTGAATAGCATTTAACTCCTTAAGGGCATTGGATTAGCAGCTCTGAAGCCAAATATCCCCAGATACAGCTGAACAGATCCCAACACAGGCAATAGCAGCAGATCAAGCTTCCCTGTACAGTCCTCTCTTTCCCTCTCTGGAAGCAATTCCCTTGGGAAACCAGTTAATTCCCTCTCAGCTCTGCAGAGAAGAATTATGAGGAATGCTAAGCACAGGATTTTGTACTGTGACTGTTGTTCTCTCTGCCACAGCCTAAAATATTCAAAGTCATTTCACACTGGCTCAACAACAGACACTTCCAGTGAATGTTTTTCAATTATTTATCTTTAACTCATGACTGCAAGAGTGTCTGATAGTCTGAGAGTAAAGAAGCTACCTGAAGGTACTGTAAGCCAACTGTAATGTGATGAAACTTAACAACTTGCTTTTTGAATTTGCTCCCTTGCTTTAACTTCAGTAAAAGTTTAAATGCAATGTCAAGGCTTCAGTGGCTGCAGATGGTACATGACATCCACTGATAATATGCTGCTCCATATTACAGGCAGAGGTGCAGTGTATGAACCAGCAGGAGGACAGAACATTGAACAAGAAATTCAAGCACCTTCAAGCATGTAATGTGATGAATCCGTGAAAAGCCCGTGGCTTGGTAACTCGGGTGGGACCTCTGTCTGCACCTCACATTGGTGCTCATGCTGAAGGTTACCACTGGTTAACAAGGTACCTCACATCAGGAGCACCATGGCAGGTTGCATGTCCCAGTCCTGCTTTTCTAATCAGCATCTGTGTCAGCTCTGCCATGATGACAGTGAATGAAATCACCCTGCCCACATCAGCGTGTCATCAAGCCATCCCCCCTGCTTACCAATCATGGGCATCCCAAGGTTTTGGTATGGGCACTCCAGGCTGCCTCCTTGTGTCCGCCCAAAGACAGCAGAGTAAATGGCTATCACCATGCTCTTCTTACAGCTTAGCCTCAGCTTGTCATCTTCACAGGCTACTTTACTCTTGTATTCATCTGGAAGGAAACAAACACATCATTACTCAACTGATCCAGAGGTGGGGACCCAGCAGGGCGGGACCCTCTCACATCCCCGTGGGGTGAGCTCAGCAGAGGCAGCAGCGATTTTGAGCACACGCCCAGGGGTACCCATCAGCTGCTAGCACAGCCCCAGCCTCAGCACTAGCCCAGCCTTAGCACTCCCGTGCTAAAGGAGCACTGATCTCTCCCATAGGCCATTCTCTCCGTGGCATTATCAGCACATTTAATGAATGTATTTTAACCCAGCACATGTCAGTTCTGTTAAATAGCCAATAATTTCATTTTGCAGACAAATAAGTGAGGAGGCATGGCATTTGGGTGATTTCTACATGGCAATATGACAAGGGAAGGTAAAAGCCCATATTTAGGAACCTATCTCATTCATAGATCAGCCCTTCATGTGCCAAGCATTTATTCTACATCACAGCAGCTCTCGCTTTGAAGATCCAATAGAAGCTATACTAAATTTGTTAATTATGGAAGCTGCTCCTGCCTGTTGCAAAAGCTGGTCCCCAAATCCGTCTTGAAATGGCCACTCTTGCTCTTGTAAGGCTGGTACACCCTGAACAGTCACTCAGTTTACATCTCTCAAGGAGACTGGACAATCATTTCATAAGAAATCGCATGTCATTCCCTTCTCTTTACCATTATTATTTGGATTATGGGAACCTCTAGAGGTCTCAACCTAGAACAGGCCCTCCCCATGTGTACATGCCAACACACCACAGAAAACAAGCACTATTTTGAAGAGCTGAGTCTTTACAGCAAGACATCTACACGTGTGAAAGAAAGAGGCTAAGAAAACGGAAGTGGCATGAAGAGACTAAAAAAACTGAAGTGGCATGTCTATGAACACACCAGCCAAGTCAGGGCACAGCCAGGAATATAACCTTGGCCTGCCCAGCCTCTGTAGAGTGACCTTCCACTTGCTTATGTTATTTACCATTAGAAATGTAGCCACAACAGCATCCAGATTGCTTAATGGGAAGGGTTTGTGAGCCAAGGCAACCTCCCAGGCATGATCAGTCACTTCATCTTGAATGCCTGTGCTGGTACCAGGTCAAAGCTGTGCCATAGAGCACATGAACCTCAGCCACTGCTTGGGGCTGCCCTGGCCCTGTGTCATTTACCAGCACAGACATGATTTTTGTCTTTCCCTTACGCTGGTTCTCTGTGTCTAATATCACACACACACACACACACACACACACACACACACACACACACACTTTTTAATATATATATGTACATATGAGAACTTACACAAAGTCCAAATGCATAAAACTACTCAGCAGCTGAAAACACTAGCTAATAACTAGTTTATAGGTTAATACTTAAGTCTTTAGACCATGGCAGTTAGCACTTAATGTGACATTTTTTACTGAATTGTAACTCCAGGTTCAAGAATCATTTTTCCTTATCGGAGATGGAGGGTAATTTTTCCACCAAAGTTGAATCATAGAAGAATTTAGGTTGCAAGACTTCTCAGGAGGTCATCTGGTTTGATCCATGCTCAAAGAAGGGCTAAGTTCTACTTTAGATTAGAATTTTTCAAAAGAAACTGCATGGAGAAAGCATGTATTATATTATACCAAAAAAAGGCATGCTGGTTTAAAAGAAATATCTGAGAACAAAATGACTCCTTGTGGTCAACTTGGAAATTCATACTTGAAGCCAAAAAATAGCCGCCTCAAAATAGTCTATTACCTGGTGATTAGAGCATCAACTGGAATGTGAAAACCCTGGTCCAAACCTTCACAGTCCAGGTGAGAATCTTAACCTTAGGCCCTATTCCAGTACATAATTTTCGTTCTCACTCTGCAGCCTTTTTACAAAAATCTCTGAAAGTTTCTAGCTTTTATCCCACTGTAGAGAAACTTTCAAACCTCTAAAATACTTATTGAATGTGAAAACACTTCCTGATCCATTCGTGTAGATTAGGCAGAATTAAGACCTAACTCCTTCACAGAAGAATCTGTGCAAAGAGCAGACATCCCTCAACAATACCTACAGGGATAAAACCCATGACCAGCTGTGTGTGTAAAACAGTGACAGGAATTAGAAATAGAAGCTCTTTGCAACTTTAGAGTATGTAAAGAGAGAGAAACCTCAAATACCTGTAAAGAATCAGTGGTGGACCTGATAGTGCCAGGACTTGATGATTTTAGAGGCCTTTTCTAAGCTAAATAATTCTGTGGTTCTATGACCATTTTATCTATGTAGATATTTCTTCCACAATCACCATGAAAGTATCTGAAAAATACACTGAACACATCAAGGGGTTTCATCTTCACCTATAATTGTCTCCCACAGGATTGTTTTAACCCACAGTTTCTTCTGTGGGTTAAAATAAACCAAAGCTTTAACCTGCCTATACAGTATAAAACTTAACAGAGTATAATAAACCTTTATTGACTTATCAAACTTTCTTTTTTCCTTAGGGAAAAAACACAGATTCAAGCTAAAAGCACAAAGGCACAAACTCTCCAACAGGACAAGCTATACATAGTTAATGTTAAACCAGTGTCACAGAAAAGAATACTTGTGAATGGCTGAAGTGGTTGAAATACGAAATAGTTTATTAACTTTAGAAAAAGAACAATTTTGGGGTCCTCTGCGAAGGTCTTATTTCTTACAAGGCACTAACTCAGTTTCCTCTTTCAATTTGGTTTTTATTCACTACATCTCCCAATTAACAAGTATAACTGATTGCTTAACCACACATTTTGTGGACTCATTTAAGGTCCTTAGAATATTTATTAAATTCTGCTAAGCATTCCAAGTCAGGGCTTGTCATTTGGAAACTTGACTGGGATTTAAACATAGAGAATACTGCATTGAGCACAGAAAACACTGGGATGGACAGACATCCTGATCTCTGCTGAAGATCAGTCCAGCAGTCATGAGACAATTAGAAACAACTTGTTCCATTTCCTAAACAGGTTACAAGAGAGATGGACAGGGGCTTTTCACAAGGGCATGTAGTGATAAGACATGGGGGAATGGCCTTAAGCTGAAGGAGGGCAGGTTTACATTGGATATTAGGAAGAAATTATTTACTAGGGAAGTGAGGCATTGAAACAAAGAAGTTTCGGATGCCCCATCCCTAGAAGCATTCAAGGCCAGGCTGGATGGGGTCTTGAACAACCTGGTCTAGTGGAAGGTGTCCCTGACCATGGCGGGACATTCGTGGAACGAAATGGTCTTTGAAGTCCCTTCCAACCCAAACCATTCTATGATTCTATGATTCCACGATCAACAAAACACTGCCTGTCACATTTGCAATTCTTACCCTTGTAGCCACTCTGGGAAGTCATGTTCAGGGCTCAGGGAGAAAGCTGCCTGATGGATGGCCCAAGAAATCAGTCTGAGGAGGTGAAGCTGAGTGCACATTCCCTGGGAACAAGGGCAGTTTGTTGGTGATGTGCTCCTGGCACTCTGCAGTGCGGAGTAAGAGTGTTGTGTCACCCGATACAGATGTCACCTCACAGTCACTGAATTCTGCCCTCGGAAACACCTACTGGAGCTGCCAGTTCCCAAGGCTCTGGCTGACTCCAAACTTGTTAGGGCTGCAGTTGCCTGGGCTGGCACCGAGAGAAGACACTGCTTTCTTAAAAGGAAGAAAAAAAGAAAGCGTGAAATGCACAGTAGCAATTCATTCTCCCAAAATGTTCCCTTAAGCTTGATCAGTGGAAAACAGGTAGTCTCAGTGTTTCTGGACAACCTGATAGAAATATGCATAAACAAACAGATAGAAAGTGATGCTACGGAGGACACAAATCCCTGAAAGCATTTTCTACTTCATAGCATTGCCACCTCCATTTTAGCCAGGATGGACCCAAGCGAGACACTGATGGCTCCCAGGAACTGGATGACAGTAAGGACTGTGACTGATATTAAAAAAATACAGAGCTAAGAATCATCCATGTATTTACTGCTACTTCATCCCATAGTAGACTTACACAAATATTGGAAAGAACCGAGGCAGCGTAAGTGACATAAGAGGGCTGGGACTGGGAACAAATGTGCATTTTTCTCTCTCACTCTCCCAAGCAGAACTGGCCTCCTACAGATCACTCACAATCTGGTCCTAAGCCTGCTCTAACTGTTACAGTCTGGATATAATTCAGGCCAAATGCAAACATTTGTATTAGTGGGTTTCATGTTTCACCCTGAAAAATTAAACACGCTTAAATGGCCTCGGAAAGGTGGCAGTGATATTCAGCAAATGGCTTACTCCACTCTAATCCCCCATGCAGTCATTTGTAGGGCAACAGAGATTTACCGTGATTAAGATATTTGCTAAGGATAATATCCCTTTTATTACTGCCTGGTTTCAGAGACACTGGCTTAAATATAACTCAGCAGAGAGAACCCAAGGAGGGAACAGCTGCAGGCTTTTCTAGACACGTTTTTAAAGGTCATTATATGACACAATTGTAACATAGCTTGGACAATTACATGAAAACAATTATAAATGTTTCTAACAGAAAAATGGGCTCTCTCAAACAGTAAAGTCAATAAGAAGACCTTTTGTAATTATAAGATGGGTACAATAATATTAACCTCTATGACCTATAGTAAATACATTTACCCAGTGTCTTAAGAACATTTTCACTTACAGTTCACAACAGTCTTCTGGATGGTCATGATTGGGAAGCTCAAAACTAAATGTCAATTGCCTCAATCTCTGCAAGACCTTAGAGATAAATGCTCCTAAAGAGATTTTGTGTCTAACAAAGTGATGGAATACATTAATGCCAGAGGTCTACCTTGCCTAAATGATATTTTTTAACAGAATTTGTGGAAAAAAATACGAAATTTTGCTAATTAAAATATTCATAATTCACATAATCAGTGAATAATAACTGACCTTATTTCCCAGATCAAAGAGCTGGGATACATGTAAAGAGAAATCTGTTTTCTTCACAAAATCCTAAAGGATTTAAATCTTAGAATTGAGGATCTGAGCAAAGACAGTGATTCTGTAGGAAACAGAAATGGTTTTGCCCAACTCTTTATCAGGTCAGGATTGTTTCCCATAGAAGAGTTTCTTATCTAGGTTATAGCTGCTAAATTAATGCAACTGCACCCAAGATGTCACTTCAGAACTAAACTGCAGTCCATCTCAGCCAACAAGCTCTCTTTAACTCAATTTTTACCTTGCTCACCTTCATCCCAGCTTTGTTAGGTGTTCCTCTTCATGCCACCCAAAACAAAGAGCATTTCTCGCCTTGAAACTCATAACTCTTCATTACATCCAGCCATTGCACCATCACCTAATTCCCTTCAGCTGATAAATTACTGTGTGAAACTAATGGGTGGTGGTTAGTGCTGGTCTGTGAAAAAGGGCACAGGGACAAGTCCCTCAGTCAGCCACTCTCCCAAAAGAACTGTGTTAATGGCAGGTAGATTCCCAGTGCTCCATGTCACTCTTCCCACCTCCAGCTCCTCCTGCACCTGTCAGACATGGACTGACTGCAGAGTGGAACAGCTGAGATGCACAGTGGGACAGATGGCACGAGGTGAATACGCAACCTTTTAGTCACCAGTTAAAATTCAACAAACTTTTATGGACATTGAAAGCCACCCCCAAATAATAAAGATGATGATAATGCGTGTGGTGAGATTTTGGTCATTTCAGCACATGTCTAGGCAGAACACTTATGTCGCAAAAGTCACCACATAGCAATTTTTTTGTGTCAGCCTGAAGAGAGAAGACAAAATTTCCAACCCAAACCGAAATATGACTTTAACCATGGAAATCCATCTTTACTATGGATGTAGTCACTCCAGACCATAATTCACAGGGTCACCGAGGAGAGAAAGTACCTCTGGAGAATGTCTGGGCCCATCCCCATGTTCAGACCAGAGTCAACTAGAGCAGCAGGTGGCTGAGGGCCATGTTCATTCAAGTTGTTAACACCTCCAAGGATTGAGACTCCACAACTCCCTTGGGCGAATTGTTCCAGTGATCCCATTAATCATGTGAGAGATGAGTATAGTGAGTACCTCTTTCCATCTCTTCCACGGGAACTAGGAAGATGAGTTTCCAAGACAGGAAACCTGTTAAACACTAGGACAGACTCCTCTAAGCAGCAAGGAATCTAAAAGGGATCATACCTTTAATTTGGAGCATAAAAAAAAGTGAGAGTGTCACAAATTCATACATTTCCGTGGAAATACCTTTTAACATCATTTCAGCAGCTGCAGGCTACCTGGTCATATCCTCATTTCAAAGGAATCTAAAAAGGATCCTACCTTTAATTTGGAGCATAAAAAAGTGAGAATGTCACAAATTCATACATTTCACTTCAATTTTCCCTTGAGAAACTTTCAGTGAAGCGGCTCTAATTTAACTTTTAAGAACTGAAGTTTGCCACCCCCGGTGGCAAGGCGTGGGCCACTTACTTCTGCAGGAGCTAATCTGAAACTGTGAAAGACACAATTCGGATGACAGTCCAGAGTTATAATAAATAGGCAGCCTGCCAACTTCAGAAGTACCCTGAAAACTCAAGAGTGCCAAGTTTTGGAGGTCTGAAACCCTTTCGACAAGTAAGAAGATTGTTCTTTGCAAACGACCTTGTCAGATTCCTTTAAAATTACACTCCTGATGCACTCATCCAATTTGTAGTGCTTAAAAGGTGCCTCTCCCCACTGTCACTTTCATTAGTCTGAAGTAGTTGTCCTTTTATATTCTGCTGTGAAAAGGCTGGCAGTGTTGCAAATTAACTGCTACATTTCATTTCCAAAGTAGAGTTCAGATGCATCTAGTTGCACTTTCCTGTTGGACAAAGGGAGGTATATAGTTATCTAAGGAGGAAAAAAGGGAAAAATTTCAAAACATGTGCTCTAGACTGTGAGACGGGAGTTAAATAAAACACCTGGGAGCACAGTACAAATTCAATTCTCATCCTATTTCTTCCATAAATGAAATTGGGATGATTTTCTGAAGCTGTGACTCACTGGTGTTCTGCTGCCTGAGCTTCTGCCTCACCATTTATTAGTCCTGCTTCCAAGGACCTGAGAACCTGCTGGCTAAAGTTCAGTGAAATTTGACAGGAACATTGAGATGACAAATGTAGTGAAGTCCCTGCACACTTTTTAATAACTGGTAGCCAACTTCACAGGAGGGCCAAATCAGTGCCAAAGCTGGTTGTAATCATTGCACTGTCCCACCAGTCAACCAGCATGGATTTATGACATGTAAACCAGCCAACTAATAAACTGTAAACTGTGAACTTGGCCAACTGGCATGGGCTTAAATCTGGCCTAGCTACACCCTAGGAGGCAACATGGGAAGCACAACCAAAACTTCTGTTGCTCCAATGAGAAGATGGGAGAGCTGCACTAATGAAAAGTTACTCAAATATATAAGGAAGAAGCCTTCATTAGCACCACTGCTCACAGCAGATGTATTCTGCTCTTCCAGTGACTGTATAAATCTGAAGTAGTGCTGCTTAAAGTTATTAAAATAGCTGAAAGGGAGAACTTACTCTTATATCATTAAAGCAGTCTTCTCCAGACGTTAAAATAATGGTGGTACTAATTCTGACACAGGAACACTAAAAGGATACCTGATTGATATTTTTACATATAATCCACTGGGTTGCCTAGAGCACAGGATATGGGAAAATGAGGTCTACTAGATTAAAAACTAGTTCACTACTGTCCTAAATAATTAAACACAGTATTCCCTCAATGGCTTTGCCTGAGAAGAAAAAAAATGTAGCTGGGAGAAATACAGTAACCAAATCTCCAAAATTCATCATGGATGCTTTAGAAGTCCCACTTCGCAGAGATGTGAATAGGTGACAACCTCCAGTGCCTTTGAAGTAGTCAGAAAAATAACTGTGTGAGAAGAGCTTGATACACCATTAGTATGATAAAAAGCTGAAAATATCAGGACTTACCTGGTTTTAAAAATGTGTAGTTAATTTGAAAACCAAATGTAGGACTGATATTGAAAAAATAATAAAGAAGTGCACAGTATTGGAAAGAGTTTATTACCATGACAATACCCCAGAGAAGATTTACTCTTCTCTGCTTTTCTTCTTTTTTTTTTTAAAAGACATTTATTTGAGGAGAGCAATTGTTCTATATTTTCTGCCTTGAGTAAGACCATATATAGGACCCTCTGGCAGAATGATTTTATAAATCTACTTCCCTGTTCTGTGAGCCCTACGCTCATGGTTTAAACTGTGAAGTCAATACAACAGATCCAAACTTTCACAGAAGTCCACCTTTGCAGCATCTCAGTTTGGTTTTAAGCATATGCTCTCTGAGACATTCTTTTTGTCTTCAAGTTCTTCACCAGTACACCAGAAAATCTTGAAATCTATCATTCAGAGCTTGCAAACCTCTACTATAGTGGGACTGTCTTGAAATTTAGATTTATGGGCTTCATTTTTAAACACTTGGTTTCCTGGTGTTCTGGTTAATCACTCCAAGGACGCCACACCCCTTGCTCTTCTGAGGAGAAGACCCCCCCAGATCACTTTGCCTCTGTCAGCAGCCAAAGCCGTTTCTGACACCCGAAGCCCCAGCCACCACACAGTCTCCACCATCAGCACAGAAAGGTACCACAGGTGCCCACAGTGCCTAAGGATGGGCTGAATCTCCTGGGGCACAATGGGGGATTCCTTCTGGCAGTGCTACTGATTCACCAATCCCAACACTGAAAGACCATGGTCTAACCCTCCCTTGTCCTCCTCTAAAAATTCATGGCTTAAAAAAAGGGTATTTGTGTCCCTGGTTTGTTTGTTTGTTTCCCAGGACCCCACAGAAAACTTAAATGACAATGGACAAAGAGGATCTGTAAAAGTCACAGCTCTAGGATTTATACAATTTAGGCAGATTTCAGAATTTGTCTTTTTTAGTGGTTCACATCTGCATACTGGAGACATGACCCAGCAAAGGGAATCCTTATCTACATAGTAGGAAACACCATGGTTTTCACTGACTCCTTATTATGTCAATCAGGCCTGACTGATTATGTTTGGAACAAAAAAGGGATTTTTTTTTTTTTAACTCTGCCGGGTCAGAAGCAATTTCCTTCTCTGTGGGGACAGGAAGTAATTATTATAATAATAACAGTATAATATAATTGCATTATTGATAATATAATCATATTTCTATTTATTATATTAGCTAATATATTGTATTAATATTACAATCATATTTATAATTAAATTGACAATAATCTCTGCATTTGCTGACAATGGAATCACATGTTCCTCTTAATCCTGCTCCTGACAGTCCAGTGATCAGTGTGCTACAGAGATGAGGCTATTTGACAGCTCCTGAAAATCTCTGTGCATCAACAGCTTAAAACAATATTAATCATTAGCATTAGCATTTCTCTGGCCCTGATTGTGGGCTGATGGATCTGCCCTCTGTTATTTACAGCGTTCTTTTATTTACACCTTTTCATCACCACAGCAGTTGCTGCCTGAGGTTTTATTGCCCTTATAAATTTCCATTCCCTGCACCACTTTAACAGTTTTGAAATAGTACAGATGAGCAAGAGTGAGCTGATGAATGCAGAAGGCAAAAGGCTCATTCTGTTGCCTCGGTGGCTGGGCCAGGGGGATGCACCCATTAAACATCCCCAACTCCGTCGCGCTGCTTTGGGAAGCCTGGCCCACCAAAAAGCAATGCAGCAAACAATACAGTGAACTTCTCTTGCCACCAATAAACCTGTCTGATCAAGGAGATTAATGCTTTTCTGAAAGGGTTGATGACTACTGAATTACCAATCTATCCCAGCACTAAAATCAATCACCAGCATTAAAGCGACCAGGAATATATTTAGGTCCCTCTTTGCTCTTGTCTGAAATTTCTACAAAACCTCTGTACTTTCTATAGGCCTGTGCTATTGCTCACAGTGTTTTATAAATTCTGTCTAGGGAATGAAAGCCTTGAGGACGTGTGATGAGATGAGGCTTTTCAGGCCGTGTTCACTGAATTTTACAGAAAAGGTGCAATCCTCAGCCAAGAAAAGCCCGTGGCAAAGCCCACACAAGATTGAATACTGAAGGAATGGGTTGCAGGAAATTAAAAGGAGAACAAGAGGCACTCACTGCAAGCCTAGGTGATCCTTCCAAAACGTCCTTTTCATACTATTCAGCCAATTCAGCTGAAATCAGATGAGCAGACCTGACCCTTTCACCAAGAGACAGGGAATCACGACTCAGAGTAGGACTCTTCACAGTTCTTTTTGATAGCTGGAATAGCTCTGGTATTCAACACTAATAGTATTCTGCTGTTTGCACAGGTTTTGAAGTACCCCGGGCAAAAAAAATTACACCACCTCACCAAAAGGCAGACACTCCTGGGACACAGCATGGCAGCTCTACCACTATATGACAGAGAGCATGAATTTGAAGATGACATTTTTATCAGAAGGTGATCTAATTGGAATTGATTCCTAATTGATTTTTAAATTCAGTTGCTTTCTAATTAAAACTGCTTAGGGCTATTAAGAAAAATAAGGTTACCTGAGTAAGATTTTGGCAAGGACATTAGGATGGGCATTCACATCTTTGAAAAAAAAGTTATTGAGTTTTCACAAAAATTAACTGGGCCTCTTACATTTTTATTAAATTTGTGGTGCAGAGAATGAAAGCCTGTTCACTTCAAAACGCGTCCAGGTCAATTCTCAGCCCAAAAGTTTTCCCATAAATCAAAGCTCCAGGTTCCAAACCAGAACAAAGTAACTTCCCTCACCCCCTTTCCTCCTCCTAACCCCTCGCACTTCACTCTTTGCCAACAAACATAAGTTTCCTTCCCAGATACATTTCTCAGAGCTTTGATGTGCCTCTCCCAAATATGTTTTTGTATTGTTACAGAGGGATTTGAGTAGCAATTGGAGGCCAGGTCACAATCCAGGCTTTCTGAAACTTCAAAGGCTTTAGGCTTACATTTGTGAATAGAAGGTAGAGCAGCAAAGTTTGGATTTACACTTTGTTATGTCACTGGGATGATTAGTACAGAGGGGCTTCATATCCACCATCCTCCAATTATCACATCCAGCTGCTTCATACAGCATTTTAAAATAAAAATATTAATAATTTTTAAAAAACACTGGATGGAGATTATCCTTCCCAGAGTCCTTGAAGTCATAAGCTAAAGTAGTAACTGCTCAAGAGAAAAGAGGGAAAATATCACTATAGCATTATGGGAAGCTGCAGCTTAGGCTCTTCAGAGCTGAGAAGGAATCAGTGCACCCAGGACAGCATGGCAATGGCAAAGGAGGACACAAGAGAAAGGCACTATGTGGAGGTCTTGTGGAGTAAGTCAAATAAACAGGGTAGGAGCCCTCTCCTTTCTCAACAGCACTGCCAACAAATGGCCACTCAGACAACACATCCTAAGTATCCCCTCTGCAGAGCAGGGTGCACATTTACGTTCCCATTTTGTTCAGGAGCATTGACACTTTTGAAACAGCAAAGCCGAAAAAATAACCAAAGAGCCAAAAAGCCACCATGGCAAAGAGCTGCTGTGCAGGGGCAGATGGATCCCTGCTGGTGCAATAGCCCAGAGCAGTGATCAACCCCAGTAAAATCAGCTGCAATGGTATTGCTGGGATGCAGAGAGGTGAAGTTATTTCTTCAGCATGATGTGGGTAGCCCCACAGATCCTGTTCCCAGCCAGGATTAGATCACACAGGCCCTCCAGAAAGTCTGGCACACAGAGAAAATATTTCCTAGCTTACAATAACACACAATCTTACACGGTTCTCTGTCTCTGAAGTGAGGGGGATGAACAAATACTGAATTGTTTGAATAATATTGGTGAATCCAGATTTCGGTTAGAGGGAATTCATGTTAGACCAATTAAATAGTATGTCAATTCCCTCTAATTATCTGTTCCTGCAGCCTACCCGGTAATTACATTTAATGGGTCTAAATCAAATCAGCATGTTACCTGGGAAATAATTGGATTTATGTGCAATTTTTTAATGATCCTGAAAGGTACCCTGGAGATTGAAGCCCTCTGTGTGTTCAGGGCTTGATCCTAGGCTTCAGTGTGCTTTGGGTGTGGACCTCAGCAGACAGTGGCGCTGATAAATTAAATGTGCCCATTCTCTGGCACTGAGGCCCACTGGTGTGGGACCACCATTCTCATCAACTTTTTCAGCCTGTAAAACAGAGTGGCCATATCCAGACTTCCCACTGGAAACTGTCTCTGGCCAGTGCTAAATGCCAAACTACATCTATGCTAGGAGAGAACAACTCCAGGCTTCAGCTCTACAGCGGCACATCCCCTCCTTGAGCTGCTGGGACCCTGCACGGGCTCTGCTGAGGCTGGTGGCAGCAGGAGGATTTGCAGAGGCACCTCCAAGGTTAGAAGCACGAGGGGTAGCTGTGCTCTGTTGGGACCTGTACTGTGCCTTTGAACGTCCCCCCAAAGGCTGGTGCACATTAGAAACCAAGGCATACATGGCATAGAGAAATAAAATAAATCATAGAATCATTAAGGTTGGAAGAGACCAAGGTCATTGAGTCCAACCTTTGACCAAACACCACCATGTCAACTAAAAATAAAATCTAAGTCTTTGTACATTTCGATGAACCTTGGCCCTCAAATCACACAGCAGTTATAAATAAATCTCACTTGCCCCAAGTTGAGAGAGAAAGGAGAATTTTATTGATCATTTCAGATCTCCTTAAACATCCTATACCTTAAAACTAAAAGTACACACACACCCCTAGTGTATTTATTTATTTACAGACATAGAGAACACTCAGGACTGCCAAACTCCTGGCGTTTAAAAGCAATTCCATGCAGATATCTCAGCCCTGTACATGCAAGATAAGTGTCCATTAGATCCCAGATCCATCTACTGGATCAGAGGGGACCATTAATAGCAAAGACTTTCCCAAAAAACACACAAGCCATTGAATTTCTCACTGTTAAGCACACACTTCTCTGAACAATTTCTTTTGATTTCTAGAGGAGGTGAGCCACAACACCTCTGCATGAGTTTTCCCTGCTTTCAGTGAAAGCAGTCTCAGAAGGATTAGTGCAGTAGACATCCCCTCATTGCCCTGCTCCCCAGAGCCCCACCATCTGAAAAATCTTGGTCTTTCAGTTTCAGCCTGATTTGCTGTCCTCCATCTCCTTGAAATTCTGCCCACAAGAAACCAAAATAGCACCTTGCCTTGTGCATGAACCCCATGCAGCGAGCGAGCATCGAAACCACTCGATTTCAAACGCAGTGGGATGTCAGGGAGACATAACTGCAGTGACAGTGGCTTGAGGGGATGACTGCACCATCTCGTTATTCTTCAGCAAAGGTACAAGCAAATGCCACTAACTTCAGTTTTGCTTTCTTTCAAGGAAGACTTTCTCTTTAGATAACTACCTCTATTCAGGGGCCTTTTGAGGCTCCAGCATGACTTCGACAGTGGGAGGGCTTGGGCATCCGTATTTTATATTAAAGATGTCCTGTCCAAACTCTGCAGGCCACTTCCCAAAGTGCCTCTAACACCTGTATACAAAAAAAATCACATTTGTTTTACCCACGTAGGTGCTTAACCAAAACATCTACTTCAGTAACAGGATCACAACAGGCTCCCTCAATAAGCAATGAAAAGAAATAGATATCCCTAGAGGACAATTCAGACTTAAATATCTTCTTACTAAAGTATTTCTGTCTTGTCTGCTGTTAAGAAGGACAAATTCAGAAATAGAACCCAAAAAATTGTATTTGTTTTTTGACCAACTTATGGATCAAACCCTGTGCCTGGCAGTGAGCTTTTGACAAGGACTCTCTGATGCTCTTTGGTTGCAACTCTGTGTGGTGAGACTTTCTGGAGCAGGTCAACACTTCATAGGACCACAGTTTTGGGGATCAACTCTTAAGCATATATTCATTTACAGCTCATAAACAATACTCAAATAGTCAACAACCCAAAAAGCCCACCAAAATTGCTCATGATCCAGTATTTTCCATTTCCATTTTCCAATTTTCCGTTATGAATCCATCATTTGTCAGTCCCTTCACTAACCCCCTCCCTACAGAAAGGTGGAAAGGCTTATTTAACTCACAACAGCACAAGATTCTGTTTGTGAGACTCAAAATTAACATTTTGAATCATCAGGGAAAGGTTGAGCATGTCCTGGTATCTCTGAGCAAAGCTAATTCTCACGTATTTCAAACATTGTTATTAATCCAGAGGGTTCTGATTAAATGTTTGCCCAGTTACTAAGAAACAGTAATTTTTGTCAGATTACCCTGTTTCACCCCACAAAATTGGAGCTGCCTGAAAAATGTCTTGGGGAAATGTTTTCAAGCAGCTTCTCCTGCTCTCTTTCAGAAAAAATCACCTGCCCTGCACACTGACAAACTCCTTCTTTTCTACCATATCTGTAATTAGAAAAGAATGCCAAGCCATAAATATTTATGCACAGATGGGTCCTGATGTAGCTTCACAAGTTCAGCACAGGCCTCAATAGTCAGATTTTTCAAGTGAGCTTTGATACAAACCCTGCAGGTTCAGGAGAACTTGTCAGAACACCCTGCTAATCACCCCTCTCCGAGAGATGCATTTCTAACCCAACATGGGATGTTAGAATCACTCGTGAAAATCCCACAACAAATGCAGGTGCTTCATTACCTACTTCTGATTTGAATTCCTCACAGATCTTGCCAGATCCCTTTGCTTCATTAGCACAGGTCTCTGCCTGCTGGGGCAAAAAGTCTTCTTCTGTGTTGCTGCTGACAGAGTCTGAATGTTTCTGCTTTTGTTTCAAACCTTTTCTGAAGTCAGATCTGTTTTTCTTCCCTGTACAGACTTTTCTTTTTTTGTTTCTTCCCCAAAAAATTTTGCTAATGTAATGCTGGAACCATGTTAGTTATGTAATCTAAAAAACTGGAGATTAGGCTGGTCTAAAATGCCGTGTCCAGGCTAATTGCCACGTCCATTTAATTCATAGAATCATTAAGGTTGGAAAAGACTTCTAAGATCACCAAGTCTGACCATTAACTCAGTACTGCCAAGTCCACTGCTAAACCATGTCCCTAAGTACCACATCTACACATTTTTGAACACTTCTAATCACAGTGATTCCACCACTTCCCTAGGAAGGGTGAAACAGGGCAGTCTGTTCCAATGCTTGACCACTCTTTCAATGAAGAGATTTTTCCAATTTTTCCTCATATCCTATCTAAACCTCCCCTGATGCAACCTAAGGCCATTTGTTACTTGGGAGAAGAGACCAAACCCCACCTTGCTACAACCTCCTTTCAAGTGGCTGTAGAGAGTGATAAGGTTTCCCCTGAGTCTCCTCCAGACTAAACACCTCCAGCTCCCTCTGATGCTCCTCATAAGACTTGTGCTCAAATAGAAACAGCTTCTGTTCTCCAGCTAACATCAGCTTGCACGGTTTGTCCACTATCAAACACGATCCGTCTCCAGACTACCACGTCTGCTTCCAAAGCACCAATGGAGAATGCGGTCTAGGTTGTGCTGACTCCCCTGCTGGGGCCAGGATTTGGCCAAGAAGGTGGTGGTTGTCCTGGTCCAAAGCTGCTCCAGGCTCACCCCTCCACAGCACACGACTGCACTCCCAGTATCCAGCCCCATTTAATTTAAACACAGCTAATGAGGTCATGCAAAACACAGGTTAACGTCTCCCAGCCAGATCTGGGAGCAATTAAAAGCTGGCTTATGGCCTGGTGTGGGCAGGTGAGGTTCTTATCACACCACCCTCGCCAGGGCCTGCCTGAGGCACCCAGCACTGAGGGAAGACTTTGCCCACACAAGGAGCTCCCACTGCCCCTGAAGGGGCCGGCACAGAGGGGACAAGTCCCGCTACCCCACCGGGACAGGAGGGTGGCCACAGATGGAAGCAGGAGAAGCCCACCCACTGCTGACACCGGCTGTGGCTGGCACCTGCAAAAACTGTCTGGAACCCGGGCTGCTGCAAGAAGGAAGGAGATGGAGCAGCAGCACCCCAGCAAGGCAGCAAGTGAGGGGGAAGGGGAAATGCTCTGCACCAGGGGTTATCTTACACTGAAAACAGAGGTGGAAGGGAACAAGAAGTCCTAGAAGGCCTCTCTGGTGAGTATTAAGTATGAAAATGCTTTGGTCTCAACAGATTGGATAGTGAGATACTTACTTGGCCTGCACTTGTACCACACGAGGAGGTACTTGCCGGTCCCAGGGCACGGATCCGTCCCAAACAGCCGGCTGTTGACGAGGAACTGGCAGCTCCGCCTGTCCTGGCACTCATCCAGCATCTTCTGCAGCCAGGGATGAGCACGAGAAACAGAGAAACAAAAGCACTTCAGTACCTCCACTAAAGGGAACATCAAATGAAGACAAGCTGGAGAAAGGCAAGGCCATCCTTGCCTCCACAACCAGCCCTGGCACAAGGCAGGTGATGGGGCTCAACACAGCGGGTACCACAGGAGCCATGGACTAGGAGAGGACTAAACCTTGCACTGTTTTAAGGAGCAAGTTTTCTTCCCCTTGCATGGGTGAAAAAGAAGAGGTTTGCACTGGGATGGTCACAGAGATTTTGAAACATTTGCATGCAATTTAATCAATATAAGACTGTACAGTCCCAGGAAAAACAGCTTTGAGGACATGGATCCACCTTGGCAGTTAAAAGTAAAGACCCAAAGTCTGCCACTACCAATCTGCTTTGGATTTCTCTGGAGATGCACAATTTCAAGAGAGCTCGTCTCAGTTATATAAAAGCTGGTATAAATATACATATAAATTGCTGGCATTCCAATAATTAGTAGTTGTGGTGGGAACACTGTTATACAGCCAGTTTAGTCAGTTTTTAATAGGGTTCATTCCTCTTCCCCCATGATTATTACATTCTTTTAGCTAAACTCAGGAAGGGCCTGTGAGTCAGAGGGTCCTCTCACCACTGGCATTTTGGGTCCTATCCCCTTTTCTGCAGTGCTTTTCCTCTAGAGCTCACTCCCCACTCCCCCATTCATAACACTCACAAAAACTCCATCTCAGAATCCACAGGGGCAAGACATTCTGTCTCCTGCTAGAAAATAGCTTCATTAAGGAAGATTAATGATTTCTTTTAACCCTATGATCCTCTAAAGCAGTGATGGGGAGAGAGAATATTATTAAGTGGGGCAGTAATTAAGTTTTAAATTCAGCTGGATGGCTTAGGTGGTATTTATCTACTCCTGTAGAGCCCCTAAAGCACTAAAATTACCATAATGTTTGCCTGACACCCATGAACCTGTCAGAGCATTTTGAGACCACAGAGCGAGGTAATCCACCAGCCTCGTTAAGCCCCTGCGATACAGAGCTGTGAATTCCAGTCCCGAAACAATTAATTTTCACTTGCAAGGAGGCACTGGAAAATCCTTCCTCAGAAATTCCCCTTGACTCCCCTGGTCTCTTTTGTCTTCTCTCTGTTCATTTTTCTTACACCCACCTCGATATTTGGGCTTTCCCACAATCTTTTCCCTGTGCCGTTAACATAAAGGCTGTTCCTGCTCTACCATGTGCCACCCAAACCAATTTTCTCTCTGCTTCAGTGACTACTTTCTATTTTTGAGTTCTCCCTGAATGTAATATACAGAATCTTTAGCATTATAACTCTGAATGTCACGCTCTGAACAACAGCTGTTCCAGTTTCAAGTGCAATTTGAAGCTGCCTCATTTGCGGTTGCTCATAGCTTCCTAAAGCTTTCACCTTTTGGGCTGACACATGCAAGAATTCGTGCCTGCCTCAAGTCTGACCTTTATTTTAAAGTTCAAACCAAAACAATCCAGGCCTTTTCTAGCGGGCAGAGAACATATGCTGTTGTTTTCCACTTACAAAGGTAATAAAATGCAGGCATCTCATTTAAAAATACAGAGTTTAGGATGGAAAGGCTGAAAGGTGAACACTGAAGGAGGTGCCTGGGAGCATTAGCCCCAACTTGACCGTCATGTTAAAATGCATGGAAACAGCATATTCTTTCCTCTAGGCTCATAAGGGTTGGCTGCTCATTCAGCATGTGAAATTTAATTTAATGCAAAATCCAGTGAGTTGAAAAGGAATTTAAGCGAGGATCCAGCTCAGATATCTATTTTTCATCTCAAAAGGCAAACAACAACTGAAACAACTCTGGAGGGCTACACATATGAAGAGAAATCCCCTCCAAATCATTGTGGACCTGAAAGGATTTTCTGGTAGTGGACAGCCATGGCTGTGCTTACACCCAACTAAAACCAAGAATATGGAGCAAAGGGAAAGAAGCAGCACCCTAAATGTTTTCTTTCCCACTAGGGAAGCTCTCTCCCCTCAAAGGCAGCAGACTCAGGTTTTTGGTCAACAAACCTGTTCACAGCAGATGGGTGGATTTTTTAAGAGCCTTCAGCATTGTGTAATAGGTGCTATTAAAATCAGTTGGGAAAACACCCTGGGTTTCAGCAAAGACTGAGTTAGGCCAACAAGAAAACATCTTTGAACAGCTCAGCTGAGATACCTGAGCAGCACTGGTTCATGTGTCCTTAGGCTCAGCACCAGGAGCAAAGGTAGCAACTCACCAGCCTCAGAGAACCACAGACATGGGCAGCCAACAGGTATTGCTGCTTTGACTTGGCTCTGCTCTAACTAATAAGCTCTTGCTTATTCCTTGTATTTCCCATAAGTAAAACCTCCTGAGTTTACTTCCTGTGGTATGCAAAAGGTGGAACAGGGCAGCAAAAAAACAAACCCCCAGGGAGACATTTGTAACTAAATTAAGGAGCAAAAGTCATCTCTGCCATTGTCAGACCATAGTTCTCGGGGCTGAACATGCCTTTTACTAATTTGTTGTAGTGGTTAGCTACAGTTTCAACTTAATTTGACAATAACCGTGGCTCTGAGAAGTTTCATGGGGGGAAAGAAAGCAATATTTCCTTTTCATTCATGTAATTCTATTGTACTTCCCCCAAAGGATAACATTTTTCCTGAAAGTATTTAAAAAATCATTAAGATTTCTGATTTCCTGCACACTGTTTGAGTAACATCTTAGGCACATTGAAATATGTCCATAAAGAGTAAAGTAAAAAAAATATGTTCAGTCTTCAGTGAAATACATCAGGAAAAATGCAAAGAAAATTAGCAGTAGTTGACTGTGCATGGTCTTGATTTAGGAAAAAAAACAAAGTTGTTACACCAGACTTACTGTTAACTTAAAAGCTTGCACATATAATTTTTCTATCTTTGCATGCACACCGATCTTCTTTCCCACTGCATTCATCAGTACGTGCTATGTACCAGCATCTTGTTAAGTACTGTGCAGAACATGTGTGACTAGATGAACCCTCAAAGGTACAGTTCTCTGCAGGTCCAGTGGCTCTGGTGTTTACCAGAAGCCAAGACCTTGGCTTTCTGGTCTTACTCTCAAAAATCGTACTTCTAGGCAGTATCAGAGCTCTGGCAGATGTCAGATGTTATTTCTGAAGTATTTGCACATGATCAGCTAGACTGACACCAGCAAGGCTGGGAGTTCACTTGGTAGTGAGGGAATGTCTTGAGCTCACATGGTCTTTGCTTAATGGCTGGAAAAATGCAGGCAATTCTTTCTGTGTTTCCCTTGTTGTTCTGGTTGTCCCTTTGAACTGTAAAGGTGGGAATACACAACCACAAAACCAAACAAAAAGAGGCCCACAAACAATCTGGACTTGCACAGCAGTAGGCCCATAGAACCCTCCCTAACAGGGATGTACAATCAGTTCCTTATGTCTCCAAGACTGGTAGATCCCAGACTAAAGCCAAATAAAGTCACCTTGGATTAGATTATATTATAAAAATCACTCCAACTGAAGAAGGTGGAGGAGGAATTCCTGTCTGGCATGAAAGGGGAGGGAAGACACATTAATTGCACTGTGCCATTTCATAATTGCGTTCCAGTGGTAAATCAGGCCTGAGGGCTGACAGCCAGTGCTCAGGAGGGAAGTTGCGGCTGTTTAAACCCATTTCATTCTCTGGTTCATGACTGAGCTAAGAAGCTGCAAGATTTAGAGGAGATAAGAGAGCAAGAAATGTGAATTCAAGTAAAACAAACACTAATCTAACCCCTGTGATTTATGCCCTGGATTAATCTCACTGCGGTGACCCCAGTCTTAAAGCAAGGGCAGCCTCAAACTCAAAATCATGTCTTTCTAGTGGCCACTGCAGATGAAACACATTTCTCGTGCTCATTTTGTTGTGCTCATTAGCTAAGTAATTGCTTGTGCTCATTAGATAACAACCTATTAAATCTGGAGCTGGATGCAAGCTCTGCAAGGAGGCCATCCCCAGCCATTCCCAAGGGTGCGCTCGTTTTTCGTCTGTCTCTTCAAATCACTCTTCAAGAAGCGCTTCCCCCGCACGCTTAAAATAAACCACAACTGAGCTTAACACCCAAGGCAATTAAACTTATCTCAGTTCTTGGTCCCTCGGAGCAGTTCATAGATTCAACACATTTAGGGTGGAACTTTGGACCCATAGAAGCCCATGGTGAAACTCAATGGGAACGAGGACTTTGCCACAGGGCTGCTCTCTGTACAGCCTCCATCATCAAAGGAGCATAAGGATGACTGCAGGGCATGTCAGTCATGCATGAAATTACACAGAAGAGCCCTACTAAATAATTGCCCAAATTGTGTGTTGCTGAGGAGAGTAATTCACAGAGCAAGCTGCATGAATGTATCAGAGCTGTGTGCAGTCAAATGAAGATGGGCAGAGATTTGTACTAAGAACTTTATGCAAGAAGATACCGGTAATTTTAAGCATTTTTAGGTCAAATTCAGTCCAGGCATGGCTGTTGTGGTGGAGCTACACCAACATTTTTATTGGTGCACCTCCATGGTTTTTGCAATGGGAAGAAGTAAATACAAGAAACAAGGCATCAGGAATTCTCTCTGCAGCACAATGCATTCATAATGGCTTCATGTCATCTTTTATTTGAATTTTGATACTCTTTTATGTACCCTGAACATTGGTAATACTTTAAAACATGTTATAAATTTAGTGCTTTCAAGTTGCAAACTTCTTTATAGGTCCTGTTTCCAAGTATCTGAAGATTGAATGCTCATTCATTCTATTCTATGCTATTCATTCGTGCAAATTACTGAAGTCCATGGAGCAAGAAGATTTTCCAGGGATCAGCAACAGGGAAGCAGAGACTACATGAGGAAATGAAATCCATGTTGATGAGGTACAGGTTACCTGCCTAAGGCTTCATCAAGCAACCTTCCCAGCCTGCTCCACCAGAAACCAGTTCAGCTTTGCCCAAATTACTGCATTCCATCTGTGCATCACTTGAAGAAGAGATCAAAGGCCCTGAATCCTGATCTATGGCAGATTTTAGGGCTCTACTGTCTATCTCTTATCACTCTCCCACAGACCTTGCAATGCTCACAGCGGAGTCAGCAAGAGGCAACTATGCCCTCATATTTGGTGACTCACATTAACATACCAGATTGTGAAATAAAAGCTGAACACTGGGCACTGCTATGAGGGTAGTAAATGCCAGCAGGGCAGTAGGGCAGGCTGCAGTGGCCTGGGATGTTAGAACATGACAGCAGGATTCACCAGAGCTTCTCTGGCAGGGCCAGGGCCTTGAAAGAGCCCAGAGACCGTGAGTCACCATGAGCAGGAACATATTCACCAAATAGAAGGACCCGATAAAAGCTGCATTACAAATATCACCTAATTAACATGACCTAGATTTCCTAACAGTAGGAAACTTAACCTGTATGCAGGGTCAACTTCAAAGGGTGAGGAGGTCTAAGCTGAAGAAATACAAAAGGATGCATAACCAAAAGTCATGGGATTAAAGAAAGGGAAAGCTTAAAACACAAAATGGAACAAGTCACTGAGAGCAAACCATTACACTGTCAAGCAGGGTCTTAGCGGCAATGATGGAAGCCCCATGACTTGGAAAGTTTAAATTTAGAGTAAACAAAGCATTAGGAGGCTTACACCCCAGGGAGGAGTCCTGCCTCATCAGGGAGACTGGCTGCACTGGCCACCTCTGCCTCCAGTGCCTCTTCTTCTGCAGGACATAATCACTCTGCTCTGATGAGCTATTTCAGTCTAGCCAAAGATTTCAAAGACACAGCAATTTAGAGATTGTCTATGACCTCTGCATCCAACAGCTCTACTTGCAAATAATCAGCTGGGCGAGCAGCTTGCTAGAGAGTTCTATTTCAGCCTGGGCCAGATTCATGAATGAAGTTGCACTGGTTCTGTGCATGTTTAACGGCAACTTCAGCAATGCAGTAATCTCTTCTGGACACTGAGCTCACTGCTCACCATCCTCTGCAAAGTAATTAATATGGTCTAACAAAGAATTGCCCAACCTGCTCTTTAATTCACTGACATTTTTGAGACTGAAACCTTCCTTGTTCAAACTGTCTACAAACTGTGGAGATCTAATATGCAATATAACAGTGGGTTCTCCTCCCAGTGGTATTGATGATCATTATCCTTCCTTTCTATTGATTTCTTCCTTATTTCCCCCGACCGTCATCATCTTGTAGATGTTCAGAGTCATGAGAGAGGGCGCTTTCTCATTTCCATTGAGGCCACTTAGGACTGTGGCATCAGTGGGACCATGCAATATCCAGTGACTGGGCATGTCAGCACATCCTTGGCTTGGCAAAAGAGATAGAGCAGTTGGGAATCTTTCCTTCTACTTAAGAGTATTTTACTCTTAATCCAGAATAATTGGGGAAAATAAAACCCACTTTGGAGACAGTCACATCCAAACAGATCTTCCAGCCTTCTCTTTTTGTGATCAACAGCTGGCCTGTGCTGCAGCTCCTGGAAAGTTTATCTCATCTTTCCACCAGCAAAGAGGTCAGCTCCCCTTGGCTTTCTGTCACGGAAACCTTCCTGGTGGGTGAAAATAAAAAAAGGGGAGGAAGGGTTCAGGGAATCCTGTGGTTAGCATGCAAGGAATCTGCTTCCTTTTGTAGGGCTGCTGGAGCGACAGCGGGAGATGGTGGCAGCAAAGGTGTCCTGTCTCTCGCCTAAAGGACAAAAGGAAATACCACATCAGCAGCACTAGTGATTCTTGTCACCAAGGGCTGGTTGTCCTGGAGAGTGTTGAAAGAGACCCAGGGCACAGGCCATGCCCACAGGCCCCCCCCCCCCAAAATAGCTAATCTTTCTAAGAGGCAGGACTGAACTCCAGAGCACCTTCTAAGCACAGCTCTTCTTGGGGAAGAGTGACACGGTAAAATACTGCCCTTGAAAGTGCATTTATCTGCTGATTTCAGTACCTGTGTCTATGAAGAGATAAGTCAGCCCACAATGCCTTTGATAAATTTCAGGGGGCAGAAACACAACAAATTCAATGCCTCTCCAGGACTTTCTGTTTTCCTTACAAATAAGGTTTTATTTTCTGCCTGTTTATCAAAATGAGAAAATTGCAGGTAATCAGCTGTAAAGTGTAATATAGTTTTCTGGTAGTAAGCAATAATTTTAGGCCAACCATTAGACACTCTTCACATACAGACCTTGAGTTGTTCATTGCTGAAAACAAGTGGCATCAGGAATACTGATCCAGAATTCAGCCTTCCAGTGCATGAAGGGGGCTTACAAGAAGGCTGGAGAGGGACTTTTCACAAAGGTGTGCAGTCATACAATAAGGGGGAATGGCCTTGAGGTGAAGAAGGGCAAGTTTAGATTAGATATTAGGAAGAAATTCTTTACTCAAAGAGTGGTGAGGCACTGGAACAGGTTGCTCAGTTCTGGATATCCCATCCCTGGGAGTGTTCAAGGCCAGGTTGGACAGGGCTTGGAGCCACCTGGTCTAGTGGAAGTTGTCCCTGCCTGTGCCAGGACTTTGGAAAAAGATGATATTTAAGATCCCTTCCAACCCAGACTGGTTGATGTGTGATGACTCAATGAATGTCCAAATTCTTTGTGCATTTGGAAATCTCCCACCTAATCTGACATTAAAGTGTTAGAATAGCAGAAATGTCTAGTCTGGGGTCACTGGGTCACACTCCCCTAATGTCTTGGACATGCTCTCCCAGGTGGTCTGTATTTCGTTTCGAACAAAAACAAGTGACTAAAGCAAGGAATCCTGGCAGCCAGTCACATAAAGCTGGATTAGTAGTGGTTGTCTCAGTGTAATCAACTCTTTCTTTTCCCTTTTTAACAGACAAACAATGTCTGAACTGGACATTTACAGTGGAGAGAGATTCCAAATGGGAGTTTACACTCATAGCTAGTGTTTGCAGGGAACAGTGTCAATAAATGCCCCTTTCACTCCCTCCAGGCCACTCTCCAGAGAAGCAGCAAATTTATACAGTCATGGGTTTGATTAGACACAGTGATTTTATATACTTAGTTTTGAAGGGTTTGGTTTGGCTGACTTTTTCAATTACTGACAACCAGAATGCACACACAATTGGTCCTGCCTGTAGCAGCCATATATCTGAGTTGCAAAACCACAAAAACACACACAATTTCCTTGTCTAGAGCTTTCCAATTTTCCTACACGCATGCATTTCCTACCAGCGAGCTGCAGGCAGCTTGCCATTCAGCTTGTGGAGTTCCTGGCTTGCCCTTCAGAGAGCCCTTACCCCCTCCAGGACTGAGGAAGATGAGATTCATCTCTGGCATTCAGACTTATCCTACCCTGGGCAAGCACAACACACTGAGGGATCAAAACCACGTCCAAGGGCACGAAAGAGGTGCTGTGGGTGTCCTCCAAAAGGACTCAGGAACTTGCCCAAGGTCTCCCAAGAAATTTGTGGCAGAACAGAGAATGTCAGCTACTTTCCCAGCACATCTGCATCCCTGAAAATGAGTTAATAATAGTGTTTTGGTCTCGGTCGTGTAACAAATGTACTTTACAAGGGATCTGCTGCAGGACTTCCTACAGGGAACACAAAGCAGCATAAGTATTGGAGGCAAAGCTAATGGGTAACAGGTCCAAGGACATAAAGAGCTAAGAGAGCCAGGTAAGGATTTCTTTTCAATCCCTCCTACACATAAAACCGTGAAATGGAAAGCCTAGGGTAAGATCTTCCCTGTTCTCAAGTTCTTCCAGATGCCTCAAGTGGGCCACTAACCCACAAGGGTTGAGGCGATGTTCATAGCTATCAATCACCCTGGTAAATGAAATGTTGCAAGTAAATTTTTCAGTAAATCAATAAAAGAAGGGAAGGTTAGCATCTGCCAAAGTTTTCTGTCCATGTTCTCCTACCCTAAACACCACAACTGCCTCTTATCTGTTGCATGATATACTTTCATTATCATATCTGGAAAAACCTTCCACTGGTAAGGACTATGTCCCCCTATAGTACAGCTCAGTCCTTTGCCGTGCAGTGGAAGTGTCATGAGGACAACTTCAAATCTGTCAGTTTAAGGGTTACACTACAGCCAAACACCAACCTTGTGCAAATTCTTGAGAACTTACCACTGACATTTGGAAGCCAAAGCACTCATATCAACTTTTTAAAAAATGCTGTAAGTGTCTCTTAAAAACCCTGGATGCAAGAGTGAGAAGTGATGTGGAAAACTTTGGCCTGTAGCCAAATTATAGAAGAAACTACTCACTACCCCTGTAGGTTCATTAATCTAGTTCTGCTATAAATTTTTATTATGAGTTATTATTGATTCTTAGCCATAAACACACTAGATGCCTGAGATCTTTGCTCCAAAGTTTTCAGAGTTGCAAATCCTGCACTTGGAAAAACTTGTGCTTACTTCAACACCCAGGAGCAGACCCTATTCATCTTAACAACATCAACCAGCTCATGTTTCTAATTTTAGTTGTTCCTACTGACAGTTGAGTAACACTGGCACCTTCCAAATAATCCTTTGATTTCCTGACATCACATGTGCTCTTGGGAGGATACATAGAGACAACATTCCCTACACAAATGGTCAGAGCTGATTAACTGCTGGGGGATGTTATGAGTTTAAGTGATGTATGATCACTTACAGTGGCCTAAGAGCCAAATGACTCACAAGAAGTAAAGCCAAGGATTCTCTCTGGGTTTCAAGTTTCCAAAGTAAAAGCCTCTTGAAATAGGATCTAAAGCAAAAAGAATGCTACAGCAATTTCTGAATGTGCTGAAAAAGCTAATCATTGGGAAGAAAAACTATAAAAATAATGCTGTTCAAACCCAGTCAGACATAATGTAGTCTTGAAGTGTAATTCTCCTTCAACCACATTCCTGAACTGTTACTGACTAGAGTTGCAGGAAAACTAAGAAATTCACCAGCAAAATCTAATTCAGTCCTGTCTAAACTACAAGTATGAATTATCCACTAAGCTGTGTGAGATGTCATAGCTCCTGTGCTGGGCAGCCCTGCTTAATACAGGTGCAGCACCAACACGGAGAGCTGCTGTCTGGCCAAGGAAATGTGAAGTCCAAAATGAAGAGATGCATTTTAACAATACCTGGAGAGAAGTGCCAACTGAACAGGCAACATCTTCTTTGACTAAAGTTGCGTAGGAGTGGGGATAGCGAGAAGGACACATCTGATGACTTGGTACAATCCGGCCATAAAAGGAAGACTGGATGCTGATGGTGGTTCGGTGAGGACATCTCAGGGACACATATTCTCCATCACAGGCGTGGTCAGTGTAATTCTTTAGTACCTGAGATATGTAACCTGCAAAATCCATGACAAAAACCATCATTAGTGAAAAGCAGCTAATATTTAGGTGATTTACAGCAGTGAAACCTAACAAACACGAAATAACAGGCAATGAGGGATACAGATTTTATTACTCATCTCACAGGAGCAAGGGAGAGACACAATGACATGGAGATTAGGGACACTTGGTGATGTGACCTTCAGCCATGTTACATGTCCTTAGTGGAAGCAATATTTGGATGCTCCAAATTCTTAGCCCAGTCATACAAATTATTTACATTAGCATATCTGTTGAGTTTAAAGGAAATGCAGCTGGCCTAGACTCGTCATTTAGACCCCATTTAGATACCACATGCAATTTTTTGGCTCCCCAGCACAAGACAGAGTTCAAAAAGCTGGAGTGAATACAAAGGGCCACCAAGAATTCTGGGATCTGGAGCACTTTTCCTGTAAGAAGTGACTTCTTCAGCCTGGAGAAGAGACATCTTTGTGGGGAAGTAAGAGCAGCCTGCCAGTATCTCCTGGGAGGTTATCAAAGGGATGGCAATAGGCTCTTCCCAGTGGTGCATGGTAGGAGAATGAGAAATAACAGGCACCATAAGAAACAAAAGAGTTTTAGACCAGGTATATGGAGCAATTCCTTCACTGAGAGCAGTCAGGCAGTGGAGCAGGTTGCCCAGAGAAGCTGTGCAGTCTACATTCTTGGAAGTTTTCAAGACCTTGCTGAATAAAGCCCTGACCAACCAGGTCTGACATTCTAGAGCAGTAGGTTAGATTAGAGAACTGAAGTCCCTTCCAGCCTCACTTTTCCTCTAAACTTATGATCATGGGCAGGAAAGGTGCAAACACAGAGCCACTGAGGGGAAAGTTGGTGTTACAATTGGTTGTATGAAGCCCTATTCCATCCTGGCACACCAGTCACATCTTTGATGTTCTTTCACCATATACCATTTTAATTCTTCTGGCTGCATCTTCTGTTCTAGACCTTTGACACTTTCTCAAAGCTTTGCTTTCTCTCCAATTCTGCAAAGTTTCAATCTTTTTAGAAGGAAAACAGTGTGCAGAACTAAATCTCTCCTTGTTTCTTAGAGGATTATGTTATCCACTATAATGAAGTTCTTGACATGAATAAAGCAGGGAACAAAGTCTCATTAAATTACACAGAGTCAAAAGGGCTGATTGCAGTCAGGTTGCCACAGGAACTCCCAAACAATCCTGACTTTGCCACACTCAGGGAAACCTCCATATTGCTGATATGGAGGCATCCATACAGAGAACACTATAGCATGGCCCCAGTCAGTGTCAGCCATGGTCCCACTCAACCCCATGGACCTCTCTGAGTGGGTTTGGAAGTCCCTTTCCCACTACTGCCACCAACACAAACCTACCAGCAGCCACCCCACAATGCCTGTCCCTATATTCCCTTACGAAGGAAGACAGAGGGAGGCCATTGTGGGATGGCTGCTGGTAGACTCTTCTTAAGAGACTGTCTTGGAGTGACTTTATGATGCTGTATCCCAATCGCCTGCTTCATGCAAAATATGAACTCTGTGCCTAAAGCTGCCAGAATAATTTTCTCAGCACAGCTGCTTCAAGGACACACACATTTTTCGCTTATCACTGCTGCTGAGGCTGCCGCAGTTTCGGCAGCTGAAGGCAAAGGGAACACCTTTACTTTTTTTCTCCTCTAGCTAGCTCTCTCGGCTTTGTCGTTCTCAGGAGAGAGAGATAGAACACTTTTACTTCCTTTTTTTTCTGCTAGCTCCCGGCCCTGTGTTTTCTCAGCAGAGGGAGATCGGAGAGAGTTAAAAAACTACTCTTTGCTTCTTTTAGCTAGCCTCCTTCCTGAGGCAAGGAAAGAAGACAGCTTTTTCTGGGACCGTGGTTTTTCCTTCTTCCTTTGGAACTGTATAGCAGACAACTGAACTCCGTGGCCTACATCCTGGGCCCGGAGAGGGGCCTACACTATCCTGGGCCCGGAGGGGGCTCGACATCATACCCTAGCAGCCAGCAGGAGACAGAGCCAAGCTACACCCAGAAAAGTGCTCTGAATTCATCCAGGTTCCTCCACCATGAGAGGTTTATTATCTAACATTATTCATTTTTTATTTTTTCTTCCCTTCCCCTGGTGCCTGAGGGTGCCCAGCACCCTCTTCTGTTAAATAAAGAGGTTTTTTTCACTTTCCTCCAAGAAATTCCTAAGGTGGGGGGAAGGGAGTGGTAGAGCCCTATCATTTGCAGAGGAAACTTCTCTAGTCTTCCTCAAAAGTTTGTCCAAACCAAGACAGAGACAGAGAAAACACAGAAAACACAAAGCAATTAAGAGAAACAAGTAATCCCTGGATGAATTCCTAAAAGGGAACCTAAAACTTGTTTTTTTAAAAATGATGACTATTCTCTTGGTGGCCTATAAGCACAGAATAACTTAGGTTGGTACCTCTGCAAGTCATCTAGTCCAGCCTTCTTTTCAAAGCAGGACCAACGTAGTCCAGGTTTCCCAAGGTCTTGTCTAGTTCTGCATATCCCCAAGGGTAGGGCCTCCACAGCCTCTCAGAGCAACCTATGCCAAAGCTTAACAGCTTTCACAGTGAAAAATTTTTTTCACTCCATGCAATTGGAACTTCTCATGTTATGCCTTTTTTTTTGTTCCCTCTGGTTCTTTCACTGGTACATTTTTGTACCCTCTGGTACCTTTCAGAGAGAAGAGGTTCCATTTCATCTACACCTTTAGGTAGTGTAAAACAGTAATTAGATCCCACTTTCCTTATTTTTTGCTTCTAGATGAACAGGCCACTTCCCTCAGTTTCCCCCTATTTGTCACATGTTCCAATTCCCTTGCCTTCCTGGCAGCCAAAAGCTCTTTCTCCAGATCTCCAACATCTTTGCTATGCTGAGGACCCAGCTTGGCGTGCTGTTACCCTCCATCCCTGCAAGGTGCACTGCTTCCTCACACTCACCATCCTGCCTCCCAAGACATGACAATGAATCCAGGGAAGCACAGCTCATGTGGTTTGAGAGAATTCACATGGATTGGTCAGGATAATTTCAACAGCAACTCCAGCTATCCTTGTAGACACATCTGTAGGGTATCTTTACTTCAAGTTAAACACTCCCAGGGCTTTTTCTCTGTCCCTAAAGCCATATCCAGCAACTTCCTCTTACTTTCCAAAATGGTATGAACTATATCCAGAGCTTTTTCCGGGAATAGCTCTGTGCTTCCATGCCAACACTGAAATCTGCCTCAGGAGTTCTGAGGAAAACCACCAGTCTCAACAAATTTCAAGGAGTCTAAAACAACTACAATCACTGTTCTTAGAGATAGCCAACACACAGTAATTTAGCTTCAGCATTCAGGTTGCCACTGTGAGGGCTGGATTCTCTGATTTGTCTAAATTTTAGCCTGTAGTTCTTATCTAACAGTTCTGTTGCTGCAGTGCCTCGAGGTGTGTGCCAAATAAATATTTACTCAAATCAGCATATTAATTTCCAAGTCCCCAGGGCAGCATTTGCTCATAAGAGAAAAGCTGACACACAGCCTCAGTTATTAGAGTGAGTGACAGAGCTGCGTCAGATCAGGAAAGAGCACTATTTAATTTAGTGCCTTTATCTCACTTCTTCAAGGATGCGCTCTGGGGTAAAATGAACTACTGGGGTGGACCTCCTTTCCCAGTCAGTAGGATTTGTGCCGTGGGGGATGCTGCACACCTAGTCCCAGAATTAGTTCAGCTCTCTCCCTCAAAAGTAAGGCAACTATACAAGATGGGCATCAAGACAAGCAAACTACAAACAGAATCAGAATATAACACAAAATATTGAAACCCACTTTCCACACTGTTACTCCAGTGCATTAGGACTTTTCCCTGAGGCTAATCTATTAAGGAGCCAGAGAAATACAACCAAAGTGCAGTCAAGACTCTACTGTCTCCTTTGAATATTCAATTTCTCTGTCAGAACAGCCATCCTAGGGCATGCCTTTCATACTGCCAATTCAGGATCAGGGAAGGTTTCAGCCCCTGCAATTAGTGGAGATCACTTGTTGAAACAGCTCCTTCCTCTCGTCTTCCATCAGCAACCTCAAAATAACTTGAGTTCGTTCAAGCTCAAGATATTGAAGGGATTGAATGCTTTGATGGTGACTGACTCATAATAAACAAAGCACAATGTCTGAAACATCTGGCACTGACCACTGTCAGAAGGAAGATACTCGATTAGGCACGGGTATGGTCAGGGAGAAGATGATGTTCTTCAAAGAGCAAAAGGAAGTGGCTGTAGAGAATTAATGCTTTTTTTTCCTCTCTAAGTGTGTCAGATTTGTACTATATCAGCTCTTTTGAAAATGTTGGCATTTCATTACCCAGTGATTCATGGTTCAGTAACCCAAAATCTGAATTATTTTCAGTACCCTTGTTGAATTTTCAGTAACCAGTCTCCAAATGACCTTTTGTACTATTACCCGTAGTACTAGGGAGGGAACCACTGGGATGCTCTTTGATCAATGAAATATATAAACATGTAGCCAATGGCAGATGTTTGAGAACTTTAATGGCACTTATATAGCAGGGTAAGACAATGTTAGAGCAGGTGATAATTTGAGCTTTTCTTAAAAATATATATTTCATTTGAAAACATGATAAAAACACAAAAGAAATCTAAAGCACTAAGCCCACCAAACCTTTTCCAAATGCTACATGTTTTGAAAACCTGGGATAAGAAAAACAATCTCGAAATATTTTGGGTTTAGCACCACTCTTTTTTTAAGGATTGAGTTGAGGACATAGAATCTTTGATGGTGGGCTTTCATACTCCCAAATTGAATCAATTTATAGGACTCCAGAGCTAAACGTCTCCTTGATTCAAAAGACCAGTGTCACCACCAAACAGGGATTTACACTCTGAAGACAAAATAAACAACCAAAAGAAATACATCACAAAAGCCATGGATCATTCTTCCCTCTAACAAGAAGGAAATGTTCCTTTCAAATACCACTTGCAATTTATTTTTCCAAAGTGCAGGGTTTGCCTCCTATCAGTCATCAGCATTATTCTACACTAGTCACCAACCACAATGCTTAATGCTGACTGTAACTTTATCCCTCCCAGCAATGTCAGCTCCCAAGAATTGTTTGAACCATTGCCTCTCCAAGAAACTGTTGATCAGTTCTCATCCAACAGTCAGTTCTAAATCTTTACATATATGCAGGAAAGAGAAACATAACAGCTTCATACAGAATACCATCATTTTGCAGGAACTGTAAATCTAAACATCCTCCTTTACTTACTCATGGAGCTGCAGCCCTTCCTTTTTGAAACCAAAGCAGCTGATGGAGCAGTTCACAAAAGCACAGATGGTAAAAGAGCTTCCAATCCACCCAGAAGCAGGATAATACAGCCTTCCAGCACATAAAGGGGCTTTACCACAAGGGTAGAGAGGGGCATTTCACAGGGGCATGTAGTGATGGGACAAGGCAGAATGGCTTTAAAATAGGAGTGTTCTCTTAGGAAGAAATTCTTTACTGTAATGGTAGTGGGGCCCCGGCACAGGTTGCCCAGGCAGGTTGTGGTGCCCCATCCCTGGAAGTGTTCAAAGCCAGGGTGGATGGAGCTCTGAGCAAATTGGTCTAGTGGAAGGTGTCCCTGCCCATGGCAGGGGGTTGGAACAAGATGATCTTTAAGGTCCCTTCCAACCCAAACTGTTCTATGATTCCATGAGTCTGTGAGTCTGTAACAGTTCTCTGATAACAGTAGAGCACACACGCATTCCCGTTCAGTTTTCCAAAACTAGTAAGTCTTCTTCTTCAACTAAAACCAGTTCTAGTTTTGCCTGACAAGGCACATAGCCTGACAAGGCACCAGCTCACCAATCATCAGAACACAATTTTCATCTTTCACCAGGGAACATCTCTGGAGGAATGTGCTGGAAGAATAGAGACAATCGCAATAGAACTAACTCCTTTTACAGTTTGGATGTGATCCAAAACTTCTAATAAATTACAAGAAAATTCAAAGGATTCTAATGGTTAATAAACTACTGCATATAATTAAAGCCAGAGCTTCATAAACATCTGCATCAATGTATATCCAAGTTATTGTAATGTCTTCTTAAAATATCCCATCTTGAGCTGTTGTGGTTACAAATACAGAAGTGCATATATATCATAGAGAAAAATCAATCTCATGAAAAAAAGGACTTTATACTTAGAAATGAGTGATTTCCCATTATCTGAAACACATGAAGTCACTGCATTTAACTGTGCTAGTGAATTAAGTATTCCCTTGTTGCTGGTTGACACAGATTCTTTTATTTTTAATCCTCTTATTTTCCAAATCCATATTGCTTTTTCAGTATCTACTGCTATTTTCTTCTAGTTTCCTCAGCTTCTTTGCAGAGGTTTTAGAGACAGTGAATATGAAACAGAACTTTTTTCCAGGATATACCGGAATTGGATACTTTTCTGGAGTTCAGACAACCCCTAAACCACTCTGGTTTTCAGGCAGGCTGTGGACTGGAGAATTTCTGCTTATTCTTTATAGGCAGAGCGCTGATACTCACAACATCCCACAGAAGCAGTGCTAAGCCAGTGGAGTCGAGTAACACACCACGAGGATGGGCCAACAGGGCTGAAACGTGAGCCCAGGCAAGGCTTGAAGCCAGAGCAGGGGACTCAATGAATGCATTTCATACCAGGCATTACTGATAATCCTGTGGTTGTAGCAGTAAAAGCAGCTCTCTCAAGTCACAGAGCAGCCCAGCATGGACAAGTAGGGTTTGTTTTGCTTTGTTACTAATACTGGAGATTAAAATGTGCTGTTACAATCCTTCTACAGAGAGATTTGCTTTCAGTCCAGCTACTTCCCAACCCTTTCACTTTTCAGATACTGTACAGCTCTGAACAAACCTGAACATCTTGTAAGTGTATTTAGGAAAATATTTTTATTTTAAGCCAACAGTTCCCTGCCCACTATCTGATCTTCTGTACCGCAGTTACAGCTCCAAACAGCATCCAGGGTTAACTCGGAAAAATGGTTTTGAAACAAGAGTGAATTTAGAACTGCAGCTGAGTGCCAGCACTTCAAGGCTAAACAAGGTAAGGTTTTGTAAATGCTGATCAGTATTTCATAGGTCTCCCGGGTTTGTGTAAGGATGAGAAAGTGTTGGAAGTTAGATTGGTGAAGGCTAGGGGTGACAGGAATAAAAACACCATCATTTTCAACTCTGTAGGCTTGAATATTACACAGATAATATTGAGGATAATTGCTAATTATTCCCTTAAATTCCCTAACTGTAAACTCCTACCAAATTTAATAAAACACTGTAGCCTTTCCACAGGCTGTTGGAATTACTCTGGAAAATTTAATGAGCAATGCCAACTGCAAGTATTTTGGATCTAGAATTTTAAACAATTGGTCTAAAAATTCAATACAAAAAATCGTTTTTGCTATTTGGATATAATCTTAGATTACTTTTCTTTGAATGTTCCATAAATTCATGGTTTATGGAGAGCTTACTTTTTTCTAAGACAAGTTTTAAAAACCCTTATGGCTATGGAGATTTATTTTTTCTGATACTCCACATTTTGAAAAGGCAAATGAACAGAATTTTTTAAATTATCCCTTTTTTTTAATGCTTGTCTTTTTAGAATCAGGAAATATTTATCCTGGAAGGGCATCCTGCAGGTCACCCAGCCCAAACTGCTGCTTGGAACAGGGTCAATATCAAAGTGAGATCAAGCTGCTCAGCACCTTGCTCAGCCCTGAGCAAGGGCTGCCAAGGACAGGGATTCCCCAGCCCTTGAGGCACCTCTGCCAGGGCTTCACCACCTTTCTCATTCAAGTTTTTTCATGGTTTTTTTCAAATAAGTGCTCCGAATTTCCCCTGTCACAACTCATGTCTCTTGCCTCCTGCCTTGTTAGTTTGCACCTCTGAAAGGAGCCCAGCTTTGGTTTATGTATACCCATTTTTAAGGAGCAGAAGGAAGCATCCAGATACTGCTTAGCCTTCTCTTCTCCACCCTCCCCTCCTATGCCATGTGCTTCAGGCCCAGACTATCCTCCTGACCCACAGCTGGACTCCCTCGACTTTGCCAGTGTTCCTCCCCTAATTGTGTACCAGTATCATGAGCTGTAATTCAAGAGGCTGACCACCTACTTCCTCTGGATTTCAGGAATTTCTAAAGTACTCGCTTCCCTAGCTGTATGGTTCCAGGCAGCCAAGATGTTGCAGGAAATTTGACAGTACAGAAAATTTGGTTGGAAGGCACTGCACCAGGACTTCATCAACTTACAACCCTCTCTCCAGCTACTTATTCTTGCTCCTTTATTTCAGATCAAAGGCTCTTCCAATGATCTGTGTGCATGTGCATGTATGGGGGCCACAGCAACCAGAGCTGGACCACAGGTCAGAGGGTCCGTGGATGTGTCGTACCAGCCACCAGAGTGAAGGCATGCACAGTGTGTAGGTACATCTGTGACCACCAGCGACTCTCAAGCTGGACTGGCTGGCAAGCGGAATAAAAGCTGTGGGAGGCAGGTATGAAAGCAGCCACAAGTCTGGGTCAAATACTGGAGAGACCAGAGAGGCTGTGAGTAGTCCACAGGAGAGACCAAGAGGTCCAGTGAGTGAGGTGCCTGGGGATTACAGACCCGAGTGCCACATGGACTGCCTGAGGCCAGTTTCTAGAGGATCCACGTTGAATATATGTATGCAAATTTTCTACCAGCAGGCTTTCATCCTGCTCAGCCAGAGAGGGGAACGGGGTGAGGCCACTGGTGCTGTTTGTGTTTGTGTGGATGCCAAGTGTTTCTGCCTGTGATCCAAGTGGGCTGACCTGTGCACACTGTCAGGAATAGCTGCTCAGCATCACAGCTGCTTGCACCTGGAGACACAGGGCTATTGCTGCTCTGCCTCTATCAGGCTGCCAGACTTTGCAACTCCTAACAATTCCCACTAAAAATTCCACATCTGTGTACATGTGGGTGTGTATATATATATATAAAATATATTTATTTATATGTAGACATATGCACGTGCACACATGTGTGTTAAAAAAAACTCAAGCAACTTCACAGAATATTTGGCCTAATTCATGCTGCAGGAGAACCTGAACCGCACTATAACTGTGGAGTTCATCTTTTGCAGAGCTAAATTTCTTAGAACGCCTCATAAAATTGTGTTATAACATTATAAATATTAATATATTACATAAGTAATATGTTGGTGTTACAGCATTATAAATATTAATGTCTTGCTTTAATTGAAAAAAGTATAACTTGCATGTATTGAATGTATTATGTGTCAATATATTGCACATAGCACAATCATATTCATAAAATACATCTTATAGCATAAGCAGGTCTAGGGAACCTTATGGGGTTTGTTCAGTACTCAGAGAATGAGAGCTCTGATTTTGAGAGAGATTTAGTGTATACTCCAACAGCCCCGAAAGGTCAATTCCAAGCACTGTGACAAGCTGGGCACTATTTCATTCCAGAGATACAGCTGCAGTGAGGCTTAAGGTCATCACTTTATAGCTGAAGGAACTACATGGGTGATACTTCCTGAGCAGCTTCAATTGGTTCTTTCTCCTTGGCTCTCAACCAAGCCCTTTCCAAAACACTGTCATCCCACACATAAATCACAGCACTGCTCACTCTGGCCTTGCCATTGCATTCTAAGTAGCAATAAAGAACTCACACCAGCACAGCCATGAAGCTTTTCTAAATTAAGTTATAGCAGATTTATTTTATTCAAGGGACAGTTTTATCTAGGTGGTTTATGTACAAGAGATTTTTAACAGGAAAACTACAGTGATATAATTAGTCTGCCATAATTATACCCATTTAATTTTCCATACTACATGCATAACTACCAATGCACTTTTCCTCATGTATACAAGTCTCACTGGTGTTCATTTGGACTTGCACTTTCACAATGAAGTCCTTTTGATCCTACCCCTTTAGGTGACAATTCTTATAGAAAACAAATTTGACCTTGAAAAATCAAGGTCGTTACAAATCTAAGATGCAAAAAAGAAAGAGCCTAACCAAGAAAAAACAATCCCAAAACGTGTTGTCTTCCTGGAAGACAAGTTTAAGAGCTCAAACAGGATCTGTCCCCACACTCAGCCTTTCCTACATGCATCACTGTGTCTTAGGGCAAGAGACTGACAACAGTTCTGCACCTTCTGGTCCGTCACTAAACTTTCTGAAATCAAATTTGTGTCATTTGGCACCTCTATCTCCATCAAATCCCTTCTTGGGCTCTTCTTAGCTATATCACCCACACAGAAATGAATGCTGGCAAGCACAATGCCCAACAGCAGCTTCCTGGTGCACCCTCATGCCCAATGAATGCACCTCTTTTTTTATCTTTTAGTATTTTGAATGCATGAGATTTACTATTTCACCACATACCAAAGAAATTCCAGTCCCAAATCTTCTCTAGAAATAGGAAATATTTGGCATCTGTTGTGAAAGCAGGTGCTGTATATCTCTGGTAAGGTCTGTGACAGCTCCTTCATGTCACAGCTTGACAGCGAGAGACAGAGCACCAACCTGGGAAGTTTGGGAACGGTCCAATTTGACCAAAACCTACACTTTTACCATTTTAAACACAGAGGGAAGGGTTTGTTTCAGTACCAGAAACATGCAGCAAGGGAACTATAAATCAGCCATGCTATAACTGTGAGCGTAAGCAGAGCTACAGCAGAAGATGTGCCTAAAATCAGCCTGGCCTTTGCCCACAGCTTTAGTGGGAGTGACAGGGAAATATCCCGTTACCACCCAAATTAAAAGAAAGCTTTTGCACAGTGTATCACACTGGGAAAAAGAAAGTGGTTGTTTGACCACGTGAGTGACAGACAAGACTCTATGCACACTGACCAATCCTTTAAACAAATCAAGAACTAAGACATGACAATCTGACAAGGGCTAAGAAACACCAACACTGAATAAACAGGTTTCTGCCCATTCAGAAGAAATTATTCTGACAAGACTATGAGTAGAGGGCAATGGCAGATTTATTTAGACTGGGGCAAATGGCATGAGGGGAGGCAGAAGTGCGTAAGCCCACGGGAGCTGCTGCTAAAGTCATCACAAACAGATGTGAGTGCTTTGCACGCAGTGCCAGGAGCCAGCTCTGGGGCTCTCTGAGTGACCACACATCCCTGAAAAATGTAGATTTCAACTGGCAGGCGAAAATGTTGAACAATTCTTGTGATCCTGGAGAGCAAATCTGAAATCCTGTTACCTTGCATGAAATAATAGAGTGTGACTTACACATGCAAATACCAACTTGGCAGGGAAGAGTTTTCCTACAGCAAAATACTTCCAATGAGGTTGTAGGGCGCCNCCAATTTTACCAAGCAGTTCAACACTACAATGGTCATTCTTATCAGGAACTTTTTTGCCTTGCAAACTAAAATTCAAGGCCTCCCTCATTTGGTGCTGTGTAATGATAAGTGGGGAAAGGCAATCTCCATGCTCAAGGCAATTCAAATCACCCTGGATTGCTTTCCCACCTAGCAATTTTTCCACTGAAGAAGCAGAAAATTTGGGGGGCCAAATGGCAAATTGCAGCCTGTGGTGGGAAGGGCAGCTCTCAGACAAACAGCATGAGCTCTGCTGAGACACTGCAGAGAACCCACATTTATGATTTCCCTCCAGAGTAGAGACCTTATGCTTAATTCTCCCAGAACTCGCCTCCCAAGACAATTCAAAAGTTAGGCAAAATCTTGTTTCCAACACTGGGATTTTCACATCTCCCTTTTCCTTCTGCTTTACATCCCATATTTTATTTATTTATTCTTATTCAGGGTAGATTTGTCAAATTTAATGAAAGCAACAGCTCTGAAACAAACTTGCATCCTTTTCCCCAGGACCTGCAGTAAGAACTATGATGCTGCCCTCCACATGACCTTCGCCTGTGAAATGCATATTTCTCTTTGCTTTGGCCAGGCCTTGGCAGCTTTATAAACCCCAAGAGAGGAAAGAAAATGAGTAGAGACTGAGACAAGATAGAAAAGGCTAAACACTGAAAGGATAAAGCAGAGTAAGGGAAAAAGAAGGAAATGAAAAAGGGAAAACAAAAGGAGACACAGGATAGACATATTTTAAAAAATCACTTTCTCATTTGTCAATTAGAAGTCTAGTCCCAGGAGCTTATCCTGACAGCAAGAATCAGCTGGAAGCATTGTGGAGACTGGGTCCCTTGAAATTGGAGGAAGAGAGAGCAGCCTTAAAATAGCAAAAAGGAGAAAAGAGAAAGATTTTGAGCAAGACTTTCCATTTGTAAGTGACCTCTCTTTATGTCCCCATATGATCAAGCTCCAAATCATATCTGCTTGCAAAAAGGAATAAAATAATTACCCAGGAAAAAAATGGGAGCTCAAAGAGGCTGTAAAAAGAGGGGAGAGGGGAGGGAAAGAAGGGGAAGAAGATGAAAAAGTAGGTTTGCATAAGTATCTCCTAATTTCTGATATGCTCTATCTCTGGTGACCTGGCTACAAACCTCAAGTACTGCCTTAACAGAACGTGCAGTGTGCTGCATCTGCCACAACCAGGCAAAACTGCCAGATCAGCATCTGCTGTTTAAGCCATTGACTTCAGGCAAGAGGGAATTTATTATTCACCAGCAACTGGACAACTTTAAGCCATGATAAATGTTGTCAGGACAGCAGGAATGATGATTTCACAGGTAAATTGCTCTTTTATTGTTTGATATAAACAATACTAACCAGAAACAGGCATCTTGAGTATCACCAGTTCAAGCTGTCAGGCTGCCCAACCAGCCTGAAGTCAGCTAACCTCAATTTACCACATGTTACTCCTGGAAAAGACAGGAAATTAGCACTTCGGAGTAAAGGCAGGATCATCTCTGCACCTTGGGCTGAAAACGAAGCGTTAATGCAGGAGCTTCCTTTCTACCTGTTAAATAAGCTATACCTTCCTGAAGCTCAAGTGAAAAGCTGTGAGCACCTGGTCTAGTGGAAGGTGTCCCTGCCCATGGCAGGAGGTTGAAACTAGGTGGTCTTTAAGGTCTCTTCCAACTCAAACCATTCTCTGATCCTTTGATCAAGAATGGTCACCTCTGGCTGCCAGCTGCAGGGCCAGATCGAGTTCCCAGCACACTTCATCTGGTATCAGTTTCACCTACACCTCAGTTTTCCAAATATCAGTTGAAGATGATCCCATATCCATATCCATGGGAAGACCGGGGGAAAAAAAAAAAAAAAGAAGGGCCTGCAAATGTGAAGTAGCAGGGGTCACAGAAAGCATGGGGATAAAGAGAGATAAATGCAGACTGATTTTTATTCAGGACCACTCAGTAGCACTTCAGGATGTGACAAAGGGGATGAAAGGATACACAAAGAGAGGGAACTTCTTAGTCTGGAATATAAGTTAATAATAATAATAAAGACATCTGACTAACAGAGAAAAGACAGAACAGCCCCATTCTACCACATCACCCAAATCATCGCTATAAAGGCAATAAGAGAGAACACAAAAGGTGTTTCTCCCCACCTCTCACTGAGGCCATTCCCCATATTTGCAACTTCTTTCAAGGACAGAAATAATATTTGGCTTCCTTGGCAACAAAGAACAAAGGGACAATAGAAGCCGACAGTGGAATTTATGAAGCTGAGTACTGCGCTCACCCCTTGTAAGGGGACAGCAATCGGGCAGGGCGGAAAGGCCCCAGCAAAACAGCAGCTAGAAAAGCTTTTTGGCTGAAAGCTATTTGTGCTGCTTTGACACAGAGCAGTTGTTTTGACTAATAGGTTAGAGAAGGGGATTTCTTTAGCAGAGTAATGCTTTGAAGGGCTCTTTTCCTCACAGCTGTAACAGCAGCTACATCCATGGTGCACGTTTTCCTCGTACCTATTGTGTTCCAGACCAAAACACACCATGGGCCCAAACAGCTTCAGGGGCAGCTGCTGCAAAACTCAGTGAGAATTGTGCTCATATATGGACAGTGCTAGAGCTAAAGGCTGTGAATAAACTGCAAGACCTGGGAGCATTTCCCAGTTGTTGGATCTGAGTGCATGTCCCAGATGTATCCCAACCCCATACTGGATCCAGACACATCATACCTCCTCAGAAAAGGTGATTTATTTTTAAATATTATTATTTTTTCTCTTCAGACAGCTTAGATTGATGAATATAACCTCCTACACCACCCTGGTCTGGGTTGGGACAGGGAACTGCACACAGGTTTTCTGCTGTTGAGGCTAATACCATGTTTTCTGTTACACTAAGGAACACCTCTGAATGTATGACATCTGCATATTTGCAGATGACACAAAACTGGAAGGAGCAGTTGATAGACCAGATGATTGTTCCATCGTTCAGTGGGAATCTTGACAACCTGCAGAAACGAGCAAACAGGAATCTCATTAATTTTAACAAAGGGAAAATTCCAAGTCTCCTCATAGGGAGGAGCATCCCTGTGCACCATGTTGGGGAACTACGGGCTGAAAAGCAGCTTGGTAGAAAAGAACCAGGGTGTCCTGGTGGATGCCAAGGTGACCACAAGCCATTAATGGGCCCTCACAGCATAACCAGCCTTTGGTAGGAGCATCAGCAGTGGATTAGGAGGGGAAAGCCTACGCCTCAGCACCCATGAGACCCTGCTGGAGTGTTGTGTCCGGTTCTGGATTCCCCCCTGCAAAAGAGACATGGCCATACCGGTGAGAGCCCAGCAACAGGCCACAAAGATCAAGGGACTGGAGCATCTGTTACATGGAGAGAGGTTGAGAAAGCTGGGACTGCTTAGACTGGAGAAGAGAAGGTTCAGGAGGGATCTCGTCAATGTGTATAAATAACTGATGGGACAGGGAGTAAAGAACACAGAGGCAGACTCTTCTTAGTGGTACCTGGTGAATGAACAAGATGCAATGGGAACAAAATCAAATACAGCAAATTCCACTTAAACATGTATGTGTAACTGTGAGAGTGATCAAACACTGGAGTGGATTGCCCAGAGACATTGTGGAGTCTCTGGCCTCCCAGATACTCAAAATCTAACTAGACATAGCCCTGACCAACTTGCTGTAGGTGACCCTGCTCTAAGCAGATAGGTTGGACAAGATGATCTTAGAGGTTTTTTCCAACCTAAGTGGGTTTATGATTCTATGATCTTCCAACTTTAGTCATTCTGTGATACCAAATCCCTTCTCAGGATGCATTGACAAGCTCCGGTCTCCTTTAAAATAGCTTTGAAAAAAATACTTTATTCAAAGCTGAAGTTCTGTTTGTCATGACCCCAGCTGCTTTTCAGCATCATCTCAGCTCTGCTCACAGAGATGCCTATTAATTATACTTGAACTGTCCTGCAACAGAGCTCAGGGAAGCAAGAAAAGGCCCTCCCAGGTGCATCTCCTGGACAAACAGCTACAGTGACCTTTATAAACAACATTATCATTCAAGCAAACTGCTGCTCCAGACAATGGAAATGGCACTTGGCACTCTGCTGAATAAGCACTGTAACAATATCACCTTTCAGGATTTGTTTAGTCTTCACATTTATGTTTATTGATTAGATTTACACAGATAGAGATATGGAGAGTGCTACAGGAACACAGTTTTAGATAATGAAATTTGAAAAATTTGCTGTAAGTTTTACATAATGACTTAGTGCCCAATGTTGCACAACCAACAGCATTCCCTTGTAGCCTGCTTGACTACTCCTTCAGAAGTTCATTATCCAAATCTCAACAAATGCCTTCCTGAATCCTCACAAGCAATCTCTCAGCAAAAGGGAGAAAAATCACCTGGCAGGCATTCCTGTAATGTCTTATGCTAAAGCTTACATCCAGCCCAGGTCTGAAGTGTCACACACTGAAAGTGCTGCCAAGATTACTGCAGGTACTGAAGTTTGGTGAAAAATCCCAGATAAAAGTCAATGTATGTAAATGCAAAGTAACACATGGTAGAAGTTTTGGAGCAGCAACAGTTCTGTGAAAATGTAAAAACCAATATTCACTAATAACAAGGGAAAAAAAATACTAGGAATTGCTAGGAAGGAAGAGAAGGCAATGCAGAAACCACCATGGTGTCACTGTGTAACCATTCAATACTCATACCCAGAAGAGAGTCTGCATTACTAGATCCTCCTACCACCTCTCTCCCCACTCAGAAATCATACAGAGAACTTAGAGACATTTAAGAGAAACGTGTTAAATTGCAACTAGCTCTCTTCTACGTGGAAGACAGACAACTGGGAGGTGTGACAGACCACACAGAAAGTGGAAGGGAGGAAGGAGGATGAAGGGATTGAAAGTGCTGTTTCTTTCAATTAAAAAAAAAAGGTTGGTGAAACAAAAGGGGACATTTTCTTACCACCTGTGAAGCTGAGCTGTGGCCACTGCACTTCTGCAGGACTCAAACATTCCCATGGAACAAAAACACCACAACATCAATGAATGAAAGAAAAATCCAAAAAGTACCAGTGTACTCACACACAGCTCTTGATTTAAGAAGTTCTTGAGCTGTGAGACTGGTCAGACATCAGGACAGGTTGTCCAGAGTGGTTATGGTTCAAGCTGGTACAGCTGCTCTTGCATGATGTTTCAAGTGTATACATCTCCGCAGTGCCTAAACAGGGAGCTCGGGGTGAGGATCTCAGATATAGAAATCTCCCTGGTAAACTCAGAAGAAGTTAGGACAGAGTAATCCCAACCTTACTTTGCACTGAGTTTTGCTCTCAAGCTACCCAAAGTACCAGAAGGTAAAAGAGCAATAATAATAACAACAACAATAGTCAAATTCTCTGGAAAATAGCTGGAGCTTATTAGTTAACATGTTAGTACAGCAGAAAAGTCAGTAGGCTTCTATTATTAGCAAATAGAGAAATAGTGGAAAGGAACATCTTTGTCACAGTCCCATGAGGACTGGCCTTTGCAGAGCACTTCAGAATTGGGTGGCAGGGTTATCAACTGAGTCTATCAATCTGACTACAGTATCTGTCCCTGTTTCCACAGCCCAGAGTTGTGCTACTGAGATGGATTGTATTAAGCAGAGTAAAAGACAAGAGAGGGAGAAAAGTGAAACAGGAGAACACTGGAGAGCATGGAGATGAAAGACACACAGGAAGGCATTGGATTAATGGACAAGCATTTATGTTGTGATCAGCTAATGCACAGAGATCAGCATGTAAGGCATTTGTGAAGAAAAAAAATAATGTCCTGTCAGCCAGAAAGTGATGTAGAAGAGACAAAACAGCCAAATGTCTAGGAAGCTGTAACTCCATCTTCCCTCCACTGTCTCTCACCCTTGAGGTGGGAGGGGGATAAGCCAGGAGAAAGGTCAGGGGATGAAAACAACAGTGGGGAATTGGCAGAATGCCTTGGGTTCTGTGGAGCAGAACTGTCCCTCCCAGAGTATAAACCAAGGGCACAAAGCTTGGATTTCCACAATATGCACCTTAACAAGGAGAGAAACTTCTTGGATACGATTTCAGTGTAGACATTACTTTCCGTGTATTGAGGAACAACAGAACTGTTATATCTTGGCTACGCAGTGGGGAAAAGCACCAAAACCCTTCTATATATTGTTTTTAAAGTCATGAAGGTCAAGCAGAATTATTCTCCAAAGAAAAACAGAGCATTTAGGTGGGATGGAAACCTTCCTCGCGATTGGAAAGAGTAGGACAGCAAGGAATAATTGCCAAAAACAAATTAACAATTCCAGAGAGCAGCTTTCAGAGCTTAGTGACTCTAAGATCTCACAAGACTGAAATAATTCCTTCCAGCACTTCTTGTTCCCCACAGGAAAAGGCAAAAATGGTGGGCTCCTGGGATACTTAATTCAGCAGATCCATCTGGGAAAAACAGCTAAAAGAGACTGATCTGCTACTCAGAGCCTCATATACAGCTCTATGATCCAGGGATTTCCAAAATCAACAGTAATACAACGAGTCTTTCAACAAGCTGTCCAACCCAGGCAGAGAAGGGCTGATTGGAAGAATTTTAAAGTCTGTTACTTTCTGTCAAGGCATTAGACCTAAAAAGAGTGCAATGGAATTATTCTTCATTCAGGCTTGGCCCAGCCTGGGTATCAAGACGTTTTTCAGATGAGACAGAGCGGGACAGGACCATTAATATCTGGAGTGGCTCTCAGCATAGCTCATGTGTAGACAGGACACGTGGCTGTCATCAGGTTCTCATGGTCACTCCAATCTCTCACCTGGTTCTCAGTCAGAATCTCAGGGGAAGACTGAAGTGCACAGTCTTCCCAAGAAGTGCTGGAGGTAGGTGATCCGTGGCAATCCTTCCAAAGATAGAAGGAAGGCTTGTGTGAGCCGGAAGCTTTTGAAGTTCTTAACTAATATGTCCATTGCTGAGAAGGGTAATATAGACCCAAGCCCACTTTGATGTTTTCAGGTGAATTGGAGCTTTAAAAAACATAAAAATCCCCATATATCAGCACCACGTCACACTCCTCCAAACCCCCTCTGAAAATGTTTCAGTCATTGAATTGTGTTCTCCAGAGTAAATACAGAAAATGGGAATTTACCCATTTCCAATGTGGGTGATACAAAGTTTACCCGTCTCTCCCTTCCCTATCTTGAACACTGAACATATTTGCCACCACAATACCCATACGGCATCCTTATTCAAGCCCAAACTCCCACACCACTGAGCAGAGGAGAACATATCTGCTCTATCCTGATCACACCTGACTGGACACCCAACCCTACAGAAGCAGATCTAAGCTGAGACAGATTGTATAAGGGTGTTATAAGGTAGGCATCCACCTGATAAAAGGACATTTAAATTTACATCAAAATCTGAACTATCAACATTTGCATTTCTTTAAAGTGGACAGTGAGAAACAGTCACTTCCCAAGGACAATTTGTGAGCTGTCCCAGATCCTTTTACCATGACATTGTGTAATCTCTCTTCTTGGTGTTACTCAAAACTCAGCTGAACAAGACCCTGAGCAACTTCAAAAGCTCTGTGGTTATAGCTTTGTTCCAGCTCCAGGAAAACACTTAGACCTACTTTAAGCATGTGCTGAAATCCTCCTCCCTTCAGCAGCCGAGGGACGGATGATTCCTATCTCCCCAGCACTCATGGAAATCCCAGTCAAGCAGATATGCTGAGAAACTGAAGAGAGTTCACCAAGAGGACCATCAAGATGATTAGAGGGCTGAAGCACATAACACAGAAGGGTAGTGAAAGTATGTTTATTTAGTCTGGGAAAGATTAAGGGGAGGACCTAACTGCAGACTTGCACTTCCTCATGGGGTTGGTTATTGAAGAGAAAGCCAGATCCTTCCCAGAAGTGCACAGAGAGAGGACAAGATGCAGAGATCACAAGTTGCAACAAGGGAAAACCAAACCAAGCTAAAAAAACCAGTTTTTCACCACCAGACAGGGTAAGTCCTGGAACAGGTTGCCCAGAGAGCCTGTGAAAGCCATATCCTTGGGATATTTTCAGGCTGTATTGGACAAGGTCACTGCACCCTAACACAATTTTGAGGTCTACCTTGCTTTAAGCAGGGGCTTGAACTAGAAAACCTCCAGAGGTCCCTTCCACCCTAAATCCATTTGTCATTCTCTGATTGAGTTCCAGTCCCCTGGTGTCCCTTGAAAGTGTTTAATTCTCTCATACAGGCATAACCACATGGTACAGCAGCTACCAGGTATGATTTCCTGGTCTTGGAGTCAGGGACTTGTTCTTTTACTTCCTCTTTCCCCCACCAATTTTAATCAAAGTTTCTCTTGCCAAAAGATAGAATGTTTTACTAAATGTGTTTTGAATAGAGAATTAAGGCTTGTAATAGTAGACTTATTTCTTCATCTTCTGCTCATCTTCAGGCATTTCCTAAGACTTCCATAATTATCATAGCCTGCTCTGTTGAACTGCTAAGAATTAGTTTTCATCTATGAGCCTTAAAATTGTATTTCATACTGCACCTTGCACTTCTGTGAAGAAGGAAGCATATAGTACGTTAGGAACCAGCCCACTGGCAACAATGGGAGCTTTTGTACCAGGGAATGGCATGTTGCCTGGGAATGGGCCAGAAGAACAAATTGATACGACAAGCTTTGCCTGCTGTGGAAGTATTAAATCTCAGCTGATAGTGGAACTATCACCTTTCTCTGAAAAGCACCATGATCTGAGCTATGCTGTCCCTTAACATAAAATGTAAATGACCCACAGACACAAGGAGAGGCTGGTGTAAGTCCTATTCAGCCTGGAGGCAGGAAAGGTCATTTCCTAGACAGCTCCTAAAATTAAGCATAACAATATGCAACTCTCCCAGTCCCAGACAAGCGAGTCTCTGGAGCAGTGAAGCACAGAGGATTAGATTCAGGAGCACAGGTCCTCTCACAAAGCCTTTGTTTGCACACCAGTACAGCGAAGTCAGCTCCCTCATTAAAGCCAATGTCAGGACTCCCTCACCTTAGGGCAGTCAACCTCTACCAATGAACACTTTGCAGAAGGGTATGGGCTGGTAGATTTAGCTAAAGCAGCAAAAGCCAGTAAAATAGAAGGTCCTCAAGGATAACTGAGCCAGTGTCACTTGGGTTCCTCTCTCCTCGCTCAGATGAGCAATTTGGATTAGTTCAGGCTCTGGAAACATCCAAATGCCCACACCTGGTCCCCCCGTGAGGCAGCTCAGCAACAAGGGGTGTCAGTGTCTATCCCAGCCTGAAAATTACTTTTCCTCTGCAGGTAAGGTGGGGGAATGCACTTGGCACTGCACTGGACATGTTGCAATCTAGGACTTCATGCTCACTTTAGGTTAGGGAGAAGCACTTTTTAGGCATTTGTAAAGCATCTCTAACCCCAGTACTGCAGTCCTGGTCAGGCTATAGCAAAGTGTTCAGGGTCACCTACCTAATATTGCCAATTTACTGAGCTGTGTGGGAGTACCATCACCCCAGAGTCCCTGTGCCATCCACGGAGACGAAAGCCAGCCTGGGATACAAGTTGGCCTCTCATCCCTCTACAGATCACAGGCTGTGCCCAGGACACAGGCACTCCTAACACAGACTTCTCTTTTAAATATAGGAGTGAGCAGTTTACTTCCCTCAGTGCTGTTTAAACCTTTGACAGATGCAAATCCCTCTAAAGATAGGAAATATCATCTTGTTCATGCCTGAATAACAGCTTCACAAATGTGAGCCATGACTGTTTTAAATCCCACCCAGGTATTCCTAAGCAGCTGGATCTAGGACTAATCTAGGGCTTAGCTTGGGAAGAGCCACTATGTCTCTGCTCCTCGGGGCTGTATGTGCTGCGCTGGGGTGAGAGGTGAGCTCATGGAGGAGGAGAAGCAATTACCAAACAACTCTGCCACAAGGCCTCGATGAAGCTTCAGAATTATATCAGACCCCTGACACTTCATCAGAAGTGCACAGTGAACAGGAAATGGATGCAGTTTGGAATTTTAAAAGAAAAAGGAGGGGGAAAAAAAGAATACCAGCAACACTGTCAAAATGCACATTCAGTGTTCATTTATGTCCTAAACTCTTTGTCTTTAATCTTTTTTCAGAAGAAAAGTCATCCAAGTAAATTAGTCCAAAGCTTTATGAAGAAAACAAGTAAAACAGACAGCAGAAAGAGACTATTCCTTAAATCTACAGAGATAACTAGGAAAGCTTCCCTCAGCATTAGATCATAAATTTCCCAAAACCAAACTCTCTTTATTGCCAAGACCAGCAAGTTTCCTAGAGTTTTTCGTTACAATGAAAACAACATAATTAGCACCTAACTGCCTTTAATTAGCATATCTATTCAAAGAAAGATGCTCACCTATCAGGTTGTCACGATAAATAGTTGTCTTTTTCCCCTTGGTCTAGGTTTGCCCTGCCTGATCCCTGTGGCAGAGAAAGGAGAAGGTAGAGGAAGTGTGGGCAGCACCTGTACAACTCACTCAAAGTCTTTCACCCAGACCTTTCCCAGGATGAAAACTGGAAGAGCAGAGAGGAGAACTAAGATTTAAAAGAAGGATGTGAGGAGATGGGAAAGTGATCCCCATTTGTTTGCAAAAAGAAAACTACAGGTTTCATCAGCAATGAGCAAACTCATGATCCACTCTAGACAAAGGACAAAGAACATCTAATTTTGTCTCTAATATCTCTCTCTCCTCCCCATGAAGATGAAGGAGGATTCATGGCTGAGATTTTGAATTACAACTCTGACAGGCTAACTCAGTGCCCTAACTAGTGGGTCATCAAGAGTACAAAGAGCTGATCTGGGCAGTCAGGCTCTGGTTGCTTGCACAGATAGCACAGAGAAGCAGAGCCCATCACTCAGATCTTCAGAAACAAGCACCAAATGTATAAATTATGGGAAAATTTCTTCACTGGCTAAATGAGGCAGCAATGACAAGTTATCCCAGAGCACACCCTTAGATCCACCACTGTCAATCAGCAAAGCAGAAGGAGCAGTGGGAGTTGTTCCAGAGAAAGTCTTCTCCCAGAAAATGGCCAGCTTGCAGGAGAGGCAAGAAATGACACTTAAAGCTATAGCATGGGGGAAAACTTGTGCCTGCAACACTAGACCTCTTCTTCCAGTTTGTTTTGCACATTAATAACCTCACTCAAACAATAAGGGGTTTGTGGCTTCAGAGATTCGCTGTCCTTGTATTAAATCACATCAGGTACAACATTTACAGGCTTTAGGAAAATTCAGCCTAAAAGCAGCACCGGTCTTTTTGGAAGCTCTTACCAATAAGGGAGCCTCACAAAGACTCTTAGGAAGGGGGATTTGCAGGGGATTAGGATTAAGCCAGTTTCAGTTACTGAAAAGTGAACTTCTGCCCAGGGAATTAGGGCTGGGATAGCTAATTATTTGGCTTTCTTTTGCTTGTATCTTTCACTACCAAACATTAGAGCATGCTAGGGAGACAGAGGAAAGAAGCCAGACCTTCTGCATCCAACAGGGCCACACACTGCCTGAATGAGCATAGCATGAGTGGGAAAAAGAAACCCTCAGAGAATGTCCCCATGCAGCCATCTAGGCAGGAATCCAAGGGGCAGGGAATAGTTCTGGGTCACTCCCAGGGCAAGAACACTTCGAGGCTGAGGAGGAAGTGAAGATCAGCCTCCATCACTTCTGTTTGAAGATCTGCACAGGGTCCCTTGAACATGATCATTACAGAGACCATGAGAGCACAAGAGACACCATCCGAGTTTCACTTGTGACACAGCTCACTCCACACCATGTCACACATATTGCTGCTATCTTAAGTGAAATGTGATGGCTGCAACCTTAATAAAACATGAATCTGACAAGAATGGGCCACCATCTAATGGATAAAGTGCTAAACTGGGTTTCTGGGGCTCAGCCATGTCACTGAACTTTTTGTGATGTTCTGGAAACCTTCTTTCATTTCATGTTATTTCCCATTCTGTCCTCTCCCTGTATGCCCCAGATTTTGTACCTGAAAGTCTCTGAGTCACCAGGTGCTCCTACAGCACCCATTTTGCCCCCAGTATTAGAGTACCAATACCTCAGCACCAACATTAATTATTTTCAAATCCACTCTCTGCTGCAGTTGCCTTTACAGTCTGCAGCACACAGAACACACACCCATAGGAAGACTAACACTTAGATTCTGAAAACTATTGGGCAGGTTTTGGAGAATACATGAGCTAGGGGAGTCACCCAGAGACATCCAGTGTCTCATGATCCATCCGCTCTTTGGAGCAAGGCTGTGTCAGGCATTGCCTTCTGTGCAAAGGCTTTATGGTAATGGAAAAAATAAGTTTGTAATTCAATTTCCAAGTTCAACAACAACAAAAAAATGTCTCCTGGTTTCAATAAACTTCCCCTGCTTTTCTGTGCAGGGGAAGTTTAACAGCTGCCCACTGTTTGTCTTTGACTTTCTCACTTGTAAGACTTCACTTCAAAATCCCAAAGATAGTCTCTTCTGCTGTAGGTACAGTGAAAAGGGCCTATTTAGTTGAAATCAACCTCAGAGAAATTAATTTCACTCTTGTAAAACAGCTTATCATGACAAAATGAAAGCTTAAGCCAGAAAGATTTCTAACCTCATAAACCACAAGCCTCTGACAAGGGAAGAATCAAGAGACTTTTATAATCCAGCTCTTTGCAAGAACAGCCACTGGAGTACATCAGATCCCCTGGGTCACTGGGAGAACAAAACCACAGCAGAGCAGTTTGAGGAGCTAAAACTTAACAGAACTATTCACTTCCAGGGCCTTATAAATACTGATTGCTGGAGTAGTCAGAGTTTGACCTAGTGTTAAGTTCAAGAACTGGTGTCATTCCTGACATTGGACACTTCTTCAGCCAGAACCTCGTGCTATTAGGTCATTTAGGTCTAAATCCAGGAAAATATTTTATGTATTTGACCTTCAATTCAGGCAAGATAAACTGCTTTTAAAAAGTGAGTATGCATTCACTCGTGTCTGTAGACCAGGGCCTTGGTCTATGCAGATCTGGGGCATTCAATCACCATCTCTGCCATGCTCAGCAAGGTGAACTCTGCTGCTTCTACCTCCCAAAGAGGGTCTGTGCAGAGGCATCTGTTACCTGTGTCAATCTAAGCATGGCCCTGCAAGACACCAGCATTTTAAATCCACAAGAGCCAAACTAACCCCCACCACCACACAAAGGTCTAACCTTCTAATCATCTCCTTAATACTAATACTATACATAAATTCACAACAACAATAACAATGTGTAAGAGCTCAGCTCTAGAACCTGCTCTTTGACAAAAAATGCCACAGCTTTATTACAAGATTGGCAGTTTTCCATAGCTAAATATAACTACACTGCAGCATCTTCCTCCTTGCAAATTTCAAACTAACACCGTCTGACTGATGGCACCCACGGCCCCACACATGCCAGGATACCTCTGCTGCTCCATCTTCCCTCTCTGCCTTCCACAGTGAGGAGTTCAAGGCTGCCTGGGGTGTCTGTGGAACTGTGTCAAGAATGAGGAAGAAGAGAGAAAGTAGGATTTTATCAGACAAATCCACAAATCATCCCAGGCACCTGCTCACATGATTAGACTTACAGCAAGCATGAGGCTGTTTCAGTCTTCTACTAATTAGAAGTGTAGTCAAAACTGGAATATGAAATAGGAAAAATGCCAGACAGCTAATATGCTGATCATTCATTTCCGTGTATGAAGAAGAAAGCCAGCACAGCTGTCTTGCTTATCATACCACACAGGTAAAATCTTCCTGACTGAATATCAGCAGTCTCTCCCCACACTGGCCTCCTCCAACATTTATTCCCACCTCCAGGCTCTGTGCTTTGTCTAGCAGAGAGCAGGTGAGATTGGCTGTGTGGTCTCATAAAGCCGAGAAATCTTTAGCCCAAACTTGCCTGCTTGATCCTTCTACCTAACAAAAAGAAATAATTCAGCTTTCAGCCTCGTTTACATGGGTGCTTAGAGGCATCTTGGTTCAGAGAGCAGCAGCTCAAATGCCCCTTGGCAAGCAGGGCGAGAGATGTGCTGCCCTAACTGCCACAAAACAGAGGCTCTGGGAGAGGCATTCACATGCAGCCTTCAGCTGTTCTTGTTTCACCCCAACCTTCCATGTGACCACCACAGCAGCCACAGTGGAGGGCACATGCAAAATGTGGGGATATTTCATATGGCAGGTGTACCTACCTGTGCAGCTGTGGGCTGAAAGAACTAGAGTCCATTTTAAAAGAACAAAGCTATTTCTGTGGGTAAGGATCCAAAGAAAAAATGAAATATTTCCACACTCCCAAACTTGTTTTCATCATTATTTCTTTTTGATGGGGACATTTCCTGACTTCCAAAGCAACATACCAGAGCAGCTACAACCTTAGGACAGATAAATGAGTTCATATGGAAGTCTCTGGGCTGTCCTATATGGAACAGGTTCTTATCCATGAATTCTCTGTCTCAGGCAATTGCCATAACTACTGCAGTCTTATCACAGAATCATTTACATTGGAAAAGACCTCCAAGACCATCAAGTTCAACCTTTGACCAATCACCACCTTGTCAAATAGACCATAGCTACAAGTGCCACGTCCAGTTGTTTCTCGAACATGGTGAGGATCAGGTCATATCTCATTCACCAAGGGGATCTATCAAAGGATAGAAGAGCCTCAACTGGGGGATTCAAAGAGAGATGAACTCTAGATTGGGCCTTCAGACACTTGAATGTGGCTCTCCCAGATTCCAGGTGAGTATCCAAAGAGAAAGTTTATTCTAGAAAAAGGAGTAAGGGGAAAGACTTAGCATCTCTGATTCTGAAAACATTAAAGGATCTTCAAAGCCAAAAGCCTCAAAACATTTCATGGCATACAGATTTGTTTCTGTCCCCCACTATCCAAGAGGTCTCAGCATCTCAAATCCTCATGTTGCCTTTGAAATACCAGCCTTAACTTACATGAGCCACTGTTTTCCATACATCAAACTAAGTCAAGATAATTAACTGAAGAACAGGGAACTGCTTAGATTAATACTGTTCCCTTTCTCATACAGAGAGGCCAAGTTAGCGCAATGTGAATGACCCCATCTATCACTACAAGTTGTTCCACATTTACTGAAGACTCGATCATGGGTGACTAAGTGGCTTGTTCAAAATGGGGACGGCATTGAGTTGTAAGTGGAGAAAAGATCAGAGACCTCCATTAGTATTCCCCCTGCCTGCACTGATTCCCAACCATAGGGGAAGGAGGATTTTCTCTGTGTTTTTTCACCTCCCTGTCACAACAAGAGTTTTAACTAGACTTCAAGTAATGTTTGGATGCAAAACAGATGTCACTTCCTCCTCGCATACCCCTGAAGGAATTCGGTGCTGTTTTCATGTGTGCTGTCTCCCAGGATCCTGGGGATATCCAATTTCCCATTCAAATGCAGGCAATACAAAAAGCTGAAAGGCAGATTTTTGTGGATTTCTCTTCTGTCCCATGCCTGAACCTGTAACATGAATGAGGCTTTTGGTAGCTTTGTCCTTCCTTTTTAATAACTACTTCATTTACCTCTTACAAAAGCCAGTCTTTCCTCATTGCAACCTCCTAATAAGATTCCTCCCACATCACTGAAGCCCAGTTGTGCCCAGAAACTGGGTTATTCAGGAAACAAGAAAGTTTGGATTACAGAACTATTCCTGCTGGCATTCAAAGCCACTGCACCCCTCCCCATGCAGCTCAGCTGTGCAGCTGGTAGAGATCCTCCAGTGCCACCTCCAGAGTGGCAGGACAGGCTGAACAGCCACATATTTTCCCTCCCTGCCCAGTTTACATCTTTTACTCCTGTGGTGGGAAAGAGAAATCTCTTAGGTGAGAAACTAAAATTCTGCCAAACCAATAGGCCATTCCAACCCTAACCCAATCACTACCTGCCCCTGTTAAAATTCCCTCTCCTACCTCCTTTAGGTACTGGAAGCTGCTACAAGGTCTCCCCAGAGCCTTCTCTCCATGAGGCTGAACAAACCCGACTCTCTCAGTGCCCCCACACCAGAGGTGCTCCAGCCCTGTGATCATCTCATGGCCTCCTCTGGACTCATTCCAACAGGTCCACCACTGCTGTAATCCCATCACAGAAGGTCACCAATTTTGTCAGGCATTATTTGCCTCTAGTGAAGCATCATTTTTTTAAAAATGGTGTCTTCCCCATTCTGTTCCCTCTCAAGGGTCTTCCTCCCAGGTTCCCTCTCAAGCCACAAAGGCACTTTAGCTGTTATGAGCAGCAGCTGAAAACCTGCACCTTTTTTTTTTTTCAATGAATGCTTCCCCCTTTTATTTTCTTAAGGAAAGTTGCCTCCTTTTCCACGTCCAGATGCATTAAATAAACAAAATGGAGGGATTTATCACCCCTGTAAGTGCAGGATCTAATTCAGTCTTACCATCTGACTCAGAACAGACATAGAGAGGAAGAGGAGAGACACAGAGAGATGAAATAACTTAGGGAGTTCATATTGCAATTCAGTGAAAGTACCAGGGAACAGAAGCCCGGTCCTGTGCCCTCCTGATACTGCTCTACTCATCTAACCATTAGACCATGAAATCTCTGGCTTTTCATGGCTGAAAAGAGTTTGAGGGCTCTAAGCAGTAATAATGGGAATAATCCATTTGAGTATCCTAATTACAAACTTTGTTTTGGGCTTCTTGCTGCAACAGTATAGCTGTGCCAGGTCACAGTGTTTCTGACACTGTGTCACACATGGGCATTAGTAATAACAGCTCACTTCAGCCCACTGCCATCAGCTTTGATGTGTTCTTACACCAAAAAATGAGTCAAAGGCAGGAGAGCAGCATTTGGCTACTCAGCATTTTGGCTGCTTTGAATTTGGCTACTCACTGCAACCTTGACAGTTCTGTAATGAACACAGCAAATGTTTTGGAATGGCAGGCAGGACTCAATGTTTGTTTCCCTGGTCTGGAACTGCTTGATTTCCATTTATCACACTCAAGCAAAGCAAGGTGTGCAGACAATACAGAGCAGGGAGACGACTTCAAAGCAAATTCCTCTCCACAGGGGAGTGTGGGGTTTCCTCAGAAAGGAACTGTTCTACTTGTCAGGCCCATTAGCAGCAGCTTGGCTGCTTTGGTGGGAGAAGTAGGGGAGAGGGTCTGGTGGGGAGAGGAATGAAACTCTTTCATGGTTCATATTCGTGAAATATCCTGGGAAAATCTGCATACAGCAACAACTCCTATTTCCTCAGACAGCCCATGCAAGGAGGCTGCCAAGAAACACTGGGCTCGTAGAAAGCCCAGTTCATGACTCCACATTGACAAGCAGTGAGGGACCTCATCTAGAATTTGCCATAGAAAATCAGGGAGAAAGGCGATGCACTTCAACTGCTTTTCCAGACCCCCAAGACTTTGACAGTTCTCCCCAGTAATAAACAATGTGGATCAGTGATTCATAAGGAGCCAAGCACTAGCACCTAAATTAAAAGTCTTACAAAGAGCGGCAGAGGGAGCGGGGGGGGCTCGGCCTGGAAAAAAAGGAGGCTCACGAAGGTCCTTATTGCTCTCTACAACTACCTGGAAGGAGGATGCAGCATGGTGGGGGTTGGTCTCTCTCACCAGGTAACAAGTGACAGGATGAGAGAAAATGGCTTCAAGTTGTGCCAGGGGAGGTTTAGTTTGGATATTAGAAAAATATCTTTCACAGAAAATGTTGTAAAGCATTGGAACAGGTTGGCCGGGGAAGTGCTGGAGTGACCATGCATCCCTGAAAGTGTTCAAAAAAATGTGTGGATATGGTACTTAAAACACAGTTTAATGGTAAACATGGTGGTGCTGCTGGGTTGATGGTTGGACTTGATGATCTTAATGGCCTTTCCCAACCTTTTATGATTCCACCATTCTAGAAGGGGCAAAGCAAACTAACCTCTTGCCAACCATTAAAACAGCTGAAGCCAAGTTGGTACTTGCAAACACACCATGGGACTAGGAATAGTAGCTATGAGGACCTCTGATTCTCTGGAGACACCTGGTCCAAGATTTTGTGTGCCACCAAATTATTTCCCAAGCAGTCTGGCTCCATGAATGAGTGACACTTGGGACACTTCCACCCCAAGCTGCCCTTAGATCATGAGAGATGGCCCAGAAGAGCTGTTCCTCCCTCCAGAAAGGACAAGCATGTCAGAGTTGAAGGCTACATAAAGTTAACCCAATCCCTGAGCTCCTGAAGAGAACAACATGTTGATGACCATTAACATATTGATATCTTTGTGCACACTCTCACACAAGGGCAGCCTTGGTGCTCTGCTTGAGGCCAAATTTGAGGCTGTCCACAGAACTCCACCCTCTGCAATGGCAGCACCAGTGGAGCTGGTGCTGTTTGAGGCAGCCCCAAGAGCATCCTATATTTTAGATTGTGCTCATGGCCATGTTTAACTCACAGCTTTTCACTTCTGCCCGTATATCCCATTTGCCTTTGCTGTAATGCCATAACACTGATACTGCCTGGAGATCTTCCTAAAAGGGAGCTCTCACAGCCTCCTGCAAGAGCTGGAGAGCTCCTCAGTCACTATGATTGCAGCACACTCTCCACAGAAACACCCTCTCCAGGTGCCACACCAAGCAGTCACCCAGCTTGGGTATGGACCGGCCTCACCAGTAACTCCATCATCTTTAGCTGATCCAGGTGACTTCCCGTGCTCTTTGAGCTTCACATATTTGCAATATGACAAGAAAGGATGCCCTGATCACCCATGTTTCTTGTAAATAAATAGTGGCGGGTCCCATTCACTTGCCCTGAGACAACTGGCATGGCCTGGCCTTGGCTATGTGGTTAAACCCTTGTAGCCTCTGAACTTCCCATCCTTAACTCCAGAAATTGTACACAAACTGTTTAGAAAAGTGCCAAGTAACCTGTGTGACAGTATGAGTGACCACCAAAACACCCTGACACTGTGGTCATGATCCATTATCTCTTCCATAAATCACAAGGGAAAAATAAGCCAGAGAGAGGATATGGCCAATACCAAAACAATGACTTAGGAAGAACCTCTCACAAACATTTCACTTGTTACTGTACTTCATGCAGAGCCTAAAAGTGACTGGACAATATCAATCCCCAAAATCTATGGCAAATAATAAAATCCAGGGAGAGTTACAGAAGACAGAACTCAGCACTTCAAAATATCACCTGCACGCTGAAGCATTCCCAGGTGTCAGAAAATAATATTAAAGAACAGACATATTGCGTGCACAAAAGCAGGACACATTGTCTGAAGGAACATCTAAATTTCTGTATTATTCTTCTTCAGAAAAAGGGCTCTGAACATTTCTAGCAGCATGAAGCTGTGTCTTAATTTGATTTTATCCCCTAGATGGACTATTATTGGGGTAGATGTTTGGTCTGAACTTGTAAAAACAAATTCAGGGCTCCAGCTGGGTATATGTGAACATTTCTGCCTGCACAAGCAACAGCTATTTTTCAGGCTGAACTGCCATCTTTTATACTCTTCACTGTTGATTTTAGTGTTGGTTTAAAAACTCCAAAAGCATTTAAAAATTCATTGTGACCAAAGCCCTCTGTCTTAGATTATTAAAAATAAAAAGAAACGAAAAAAACATGACTGTGCACTTCACTATTGATTTTTCTTATCACTTTTCCTCCCAAACTTAAACAAAAAAAAAGCTCTTTGAGAAAATGGGGGGGGGTTGTTTGTTTTCTTCATTTAAATTTCTCGTCTTATTGGGAATTTTCAAATTCAAAAACTGGAGGGGACAAAACTCATAGAAAAAAAAAATAACTTATAGGACCTGTTTTCCTTTTCATTTGAAATAAAAACTGTCTGTTCCTTGGCATTACGTTTTAAAATGAGATGTTTTTCCACCACAACAATAATAATTGGCACTTTTGAGTAGTCATTTGATAAATAGCTTTGAACTATTTGGTTGGTAGCCTGTTAAGGCTGATGTGAAGTCATGGTCCCTCTCAAGAAGCAAAATTTTCCCTTAATCCATTTGCAGAGAAGTCCAGCACTGAATAGGCTGGATTTCTCTCCATCAAACCTCCTCCCGGGATCGGCTATGCTGCATTCATGCACAGCCAGCTCTCCCTTAGAAATCAGAGCCCTTTCCAGGCAAAACCCTGCTTTCCCAAAGGCCACAGGAGAGCACATCCAGGCCATGCTGGGAGGGAGGAGAAGCAGCCAGGGCAGGGGAGCAGCAGAGGCGCGAGAGCTCTGCTGCCAATGGGTCGGGGGGTTCGCCCCTTTCAGGACTTTCTTTGGAAAGCTGTCAGAGCCCAAAGAGAGTGGTCTATTCAAGTTCCAAATGCAGAAGGTCTTTTTGGCATAAGTTTTTTTAATCACTAAAACCCAAATCTTAGCACTGTGTGCAACCCAATTATGGAGGTTTCAAAGCCAAGCAGAGCCATTAAGGCCGTTTAGCCAGACCTCCACCATAACGCAGGCCTGAGGTGTTCACACGACAAACCTTTCACCGAAGCTCAATAATTTCAGAAAGAAGCATTCACTAAGCAAACACTTGCACTTCAGATTGAAAAGCTCTGAACAAGCAAAAATCTGTGGCATATCTTCATAAGCTACACTAACAGTTAATTACCTTCCTTGTTAAATGCTCATGTCTTGTTTCCAGTGAGCATTACTCACAACTGGATACAGGCCCAGGCGCTCTCTAGCTGAGGTAAATGAGTGTATTTTTCTCCTCTCAGTTCCTTTCCCTACACTTCTGGAATACAAAATGAGATCCACTCATGGTAATTGAGCTGTTGACAAGTCTTCCCAGCCAGGGACATAGAATTAGTGTTGCTAACCTTCTTAATTTAAATTACAAACCCAACAGTAATTGGTGTTTTTCTTGGAGCTCCATCTCCTGGAGACAGGTGATTATGGGAGAACCCTTATTTTACTTATTTTAAAAGTACATTTTAGACACTGTGAAAAAATCTAGAAGGGCCTTGAGTAACCCTAGCAGATGTATGGATACAACCAAAGACAGATTGAATTAATTCTAACTTTACTTATTTTTCATTAAAGTAATTATAATTGCTATAGTAGATGTCATGATTTGCTGCCATTGAATGTTTGGAGGGAGAAAGACTGCAGTCATTCCCAAGACAAGTAAAGGCTGAGAAAACCAACCAAAAGCCCTTCCTCTGGGGCTGAGAGAAAAAGAGGTGACCATGAATTTAGAGGCTTGGACAGTCACCACTGGCAGAAATGACACAGGCACCAAGGAAACTCACATCAGCGCTGCTGGTAGCTCTGGGAGACTGAACGTCAACTCTCATCACTGGAAAAGTCTGAAGATTGCTTTGCCAAAGGAAATCTTCTCTGGCCAAGAAGACCTGCCAAAATTCTTTACAATAAGGGTGGTGAGGCATTGGCATAGGTTGCCCAGAGAAGCTGTGGATGCCTCATCCTTGGCAGTGTTCAAGGCCAGGCTGGAAGGTGCTCTGAGCAACCTGGTTTAGTAGGAGGTGTCCCTGCCCTTGGCAGGGGGCTTGGAACTAAATGATCTTTAAGGTCCCTTCCAACCTGAACCATTCTGTGATTCTGTACCTCTATGCAATACCAGCTGTCCAACAGAAAAATCAGCATGGTCCTGATCTGACCATGACAAGGTAGATGCACAGCCTGCAGTTGTCCTGATATTAAAAATCAAGGGTTGGCACAAGACATACAAGTTCTATGCAGCAACTGAGAAATGATGACTGCTATAGACTATTGCTGCTACTACTTAATGATGATTCATTAATTGAAAAGGACTTGTGCTATTCTATTACTTGAATTTATTATTTGATTTGAACTAGTAAGTTTAACAGAAGACAACAGAGATCTAATTGAAGCTTCCATACAGGCTGGTCCATGTGGATTCTTAAAACCAAGACAAACATCTTTTACAACACAGGATGACCCCTGTGATTTAATAAAAGGCAGCACCAACTAATATGCAAGAGCATACAGGATGTTCAGCTTTCACATTCCTCACATGTTTTTCTTCTTCTGAATCTGCACTGTCAATGTTTGTCTCCCAGTTCAATTTGCCTTAAGGGTAATGTAACAGCCCTTGGGTTCTCCCGACACATAGGGTTAAGTCAGGCCAATTCAATCAGTCTCCCACTGAGCTCAAATAAACAAGCCTACCCCAGGCAAGGGGGAACCCACTACTCTGAGAATGACTCCACACTATTAGTTGTAGTTGAAACTCTCTTCTACCAACAAAATGACATTTTAGTACTGTCTACAGTAAGCAAGGAAGGTGTTTCTCTGGGAATTTAGCCTCCCCTATTCAGTTGTAGAAAAATCTTAGTTCACATATAGCAAATTTCTGCTTTATTTTTGACTATTCAATGAAAATTTCTGTTCACTCAAGGCTTGGTAAACAGATTATTAGGTGCTGTTTTCCTGAATTAGTGCTTTGCAGAAGACCATTTGACAGATTAGCTCTTTCTTAGATGTGGTCCCAGGAGACAACGTTGCAGGTCTCCTCTGAGTAAATGCTGATCTTTGGCACTGTAAATGCTCCACACTTTTTTGCTTGTTTTTTTGCTTTCAGTGTGTGGTAGGCAGAAGATAACCCCACAGCTGGGATGCAGTGCATAGTCTCACTATGTGTTTATGTGATTTCCCCCTTTACCTCTGTGCTGTACAAAGTCCCACCGTACCTGCTCAAGCCTCATCATTCCCAGAAACATTTCCCCACTCACCCTTCACTCAGCTGAAACCCACTTGAAAACCCTTGGTATTCAGATAGCACACATCTATAAAAGGTTTAATTGTCCTTAATTTATTAACTCTGATTTCCCTTTATCTCAAAATACAGTGCAGGGAAAAATAACTGACTCCCACCTATGCTGCTTCTTCAGCAATAGCATCAAATAAGAGTCTGCAATAAATCTCTAACTTACAAGCACATTTTTAAAGCACCAGTTAATCCTGTTAGAAGTTTAAAAATAAGTTAATATTTAACTTTATATCTACATGTTTTAAAAGCTTATGCTCCTTTGGCTTTTTGCTTCAAAAGTGATTTTTGTGAAAACGAGATGTTTTCAAATAGGGAAATCTGATTTGATTTGGTTGAAACACTGCTCTGGTCTTCTTAAAATTATAGAAATAATTTATTTAGTTATAATATACTTAAATATATTTATATTTATATATTGATATCTTTATATATATTAAATAGTGAATTTTTCTTAAATCCAGATATACACCAAAACTTAAGATTTCCAGAGAATCATTAAATACTTTTTGAACTTCACTCTCCTTTACAATGGCAATGGACAGTACAAATACCTCAAAACAGACAGAGGGATAAGTGAGGAATCCAGGATTGCTTTTAAAAGTAGAGTGAAAATAATATATCCCCCTCCTAGAACTGTCAGATGGTATCAGCTGCTGGCTACATCTGCATGGGTTTGTAAACGGGAAATGATAGAGCAGAATGACAATCTCTAGCTGCACTTGATCAAGACAGCATTTTCAGCTGTGACAGCTGAAAACACAGCGGGACTGATGGGAAAGGCAACCTTCCCAAAGGCATGTGCAGAAGCATTAGGCACCTGTTTGCTTTATTGACAGGGCGGGCTTTGTTTCAGAAGAATAGCAGGCATATTTAATCTTCATGTCAAAAGACACAGTGGCATTAAAGGGTAGAGAGTTACCTCAGGAACAAAACTACAGCCTTTAATCATCCCAGTCTCCATTGTTTTGGTCACTGGAGCTTGATTCAATAACTTCACCCTTGTGTCCTTACTCCCCACTTCCACTGCGCTGCCTTCGAAAGGTCGGGGACTCCAGGCCTCATTCTAAAGGTGGTAATTACACAAAGCTGGCAACACCAACAGGTTCTCAGAGTTCCAGGTCAAGTGACACCAGAGAATAAGAAGGAGATATTAATTATAGAGAGTGGATAATTGCTTCCTTAGCAGCTAATCCTCCCATTTATCCACCCAAAAGGTCAGATACAGAAACCCAACACCCTTTCAAAGTACAGTGAATAATCTGTCCTTGTGGCCCTACGCCAGAACTCTCGGCTATGCGTTAATCTGGACTACTCAGGGGCAAAGAGCCTGCGTCAGCATTTAAAGAAAATGTAAACACTCATCTTTCTTCCTAGCCACTTGAAATAGGCACCTTAAAACAATCAGAAACAGGCACAAATGCAATTCATCACAGCCCATTTCTGTTGCTTAGCCAAGACAAGCAATATTTCGGTGTCTCATTATGCAAAGACAAGGCAAAACACGAGGGCTGCCAGCCTGTCTCCCCATAAACTGGTGTGAGGCACAACTGTGGTTCAATAAAAATCTGCTGGGTGAGGCACAGAGGTGCTCTTCTCCTTCCCACGGGGAGAGAGGGCAGCTTTTATCAGACCAGTATTGAGCACACAACCAGCACTGCCAGTGCACATCATCTCCGAGCAGACACACTCCCACTCTTCCTCCAGTCGAAGCCATTTGGGGTCAGACAGCCAAGGGAATACTCTGGCAGCAAGTCAGTTCCCTCTCACTAATCAGACCAAACAAAATAGTAAAGTTAAAGTGAATCTCCTATAAGGAACCCTATTGATCAACCACCTTGGATGTATAATGTGTGCAGAAAGTCACAGTGAGGCCTTTCAGGCAAAATATTCCTGGTCTTTCACCCATAGCATCCATTAAGCAAGAAGACTTGCCCCACTATCTCTAGCCCTTACCTCCTAACTTCCTAAACATGCTCTATTTTATTTTGGTCAGACTATTCCTACATCCCCATGCACAGGCCTTCTTGCATGGCAGGCAGAGGGACAGCAAGCCACGAGGTGGGGAAAAAGCTGTGGGGCCAGGAAACAGCTGGAAATCTGCTCCCTGGTGCTGTCCCTTCCACAACTCCCGTACGCATTTCTCCCATCCCAACTGCAGAACAAGACCACGATTCTGAATTAATATAAAATTAAACCCATCAAACTCACTTTTAACAACTTTGAACACGCAGAGGAAGTTCTTGTATTACAATGCTCAGCATTTTGGATCTCAAAAGCCCTAAAGTCAGATTTCCTTTTTGGTAAGGTTAGACTCCCACAGCAAAGTTTTTTTCCATTCCTTATTCCAAAGCCAAACCATCCCGTGACTTTAAGACCCAGATTCAACACAGTATTTGGCTCTCCAATCCTGCTTGAAATCCTTACTTCCCACCAAAACACAACCAAGAAGCCAGGAGTCTGAGCAAGAGCTAAGACCCTATTTGGTTAAGATCCAGCTTAAGTCTCAGTGCTTCGAAATCCATTTGGAGGAATCAGCTTCTGGACCTGCATCTTGCTCCTTGCTGCCTGTTAAAGGAAGTATAACAACACTGAACGTGGAAGGAGCTAAACTCCAGCCACCCAGGTAAGGAGACATCATTGCAAAGGAGTATTTTCACACAAGAAACCACCTCAGGCCAGGGAAGAGCAAGGCAATTTTGTTTTATTTCCTGTAATATCTAGACAACTCAAATAAGCCTCGATCGACTTTTATACAAAATTGGAGAAACAAAGCAATGGGTTTGTTTGGGCTCACACAAAAGAGCTGAATGAATGCATCAGACAGAAAAAAGGACATTTTAAAATGATGCAATATATTTTATTTCATTTGTTGTTGACAAGTCTTTTTTTTTCATTCTTGATGGCACCTTTTGCTCCCCACACAGATCAGAATATCGATCTGTTACAGGAAAACAGAAACTTTTTGCTTTTGATATTTAATACCAGTAGTTTGGCACACATGGACACTATTCTAAGGTCATATTTCCCAGTCCCTGCCCTGTTTACTGATCAGAAAGTAACTCTGAAGAACTGGGAAAAGCCAGTGCCCCAGCAGCAGCTGGCAGAGATACAGCCTGTACTTCCCTCTTTAGTTACATCTCTACTGCCTTGGAAAGGAAGAGCAGGAGGGAAAACTTCACAGCCTCAGATCTGGGCAGAATTTGATCTCCCCTTCAACTCAGGAAACACCATAGAATCAAACTCTGTAAAAAATAAATCCAAGTCAGTTTTCATCTACAATCCTGTGGCAAAACCTCCACTATCTGAAGAGTGCTAACTTTGTGTTTGAACTACACGTTTAAGGTTTCCCTCCCTGGTATTAGACTTTTATAAACTCCTTTCCCTTACCCTACTTGTGAGTCAGTCTCTGCCTGCAACATTCCCCAGAGAAATGCCTTTGTTTTCTTTCCTGTGAGGAAAACGCCTGCCGTACAGTGGGCACCGCCACAGCCTGGTAAGTTGGCACTTGGTTATGCTTTTCCACTCCAACAAGCTCCCTGCAAGCCATCAGCTGCAAAGCAAGCTAGAGAGGCTGCCAATTAATTTACTGGGCCATTAATCAATGTATTCTATACCGTAACTTTCAAACAGATAAAAGCCACGCACGGCCAGAGCAGAGGTGCCAGACTGCCCATGCCTGGCTGAGCTGTACTTGGTTCAGCTTCTTCTAAGGGTAGAAAGGAAGAGGAGAGGTTGGAATGCAGCTGGTAGAGCTCCAACAGATGTACTGTGGTACATTAAAATCAGATGGTGGAAACTATTTTCCTGCCTCCTCTCCTTTGATGGAAACATCCAATTCACTCCAGAGTTTGCCAGTTTTTACTGTGGTTAGTTAAAGAGGTGCCCAGCCTTTGGCTAGGCAAGTCAAACAGGCTGCTCATTCCAAACAGCTTTATTTACAATGTGAGTACAAACCAGATGCAGGACAGGGCATGAAAATCATATCTGAATCCCAATATCCATGTTTATGTCATGTATATACAAGCAACAGAAGTATTTATGTTTGTGTCAGGACACTGGGACAAGTACTCATCAGATGACATGGGATCAAAGGAGTCTCTCTGAAAGACTGTGACAGGGAGCAGGTCACAATAATAGTTCAGGTGGCTAGAAGCTATATTTCCCTGTCCACACATTAAGGGCACTCAGGAAAGAAGATGTCTGGGAGCAGAGAAGGTCAATTTTCCAGGCAGAGACCTCCACCGCAGGAAATTCAGGACACCTCTGCAGGACACCTCTGCATATTTACATCTCACTTCCAGCTAAACCATCAGGGCTGGCAAAACCTGACTCCAGGTCACTGGGCTGGCAAAGAAGTGTGGGAACCCTCCTCTGCCTGGGTAAGCAGCACCCTGTTCTGTGCTCAGGCTGCGAGGGCACAGGGCTGGGCACAGACGTGACCAGCTTCAGGCTCATGCTGGCAAAAACCACCACCCCAAACACAACCCATCCCTTCTGCGAGGGAACCACGGCTGAACAGCATCATCCCAGGACCACCAATAGAGTGCTCATGGGGACTAACTCCAGTTAATGTTTACATGGGGTTTAACCTGCCCATTTGCTTCCAGGCTTTTTACTACCAGCCCAATCTGAATTTCCACTGTTCATTGACACAAACGTTACCAGAGAGAGGAGCATTGAATGTCTCCAAGCCCATTTACTCTCCACCTCACAAGGTACAGGGGTGGGTCCTGTATAAACAGGTTTTTTGTTTGAGGGCGCCTGACAGAGCGGAGCCTGACCTTTCCCCTTCGGGGGAACAGCAGGCTTCAATCAAACCTTGCTGAGGGTTGGGGCTATTTTCCCTTCTCGAGGGTCAGGGTGATGCTTGAACTCTCCTTGCCTCAGCTTCCCCACCCACCCCATCAATCTCCCCTCTGCCCTGCACGACATCTGGGGCCACCGTGATTTACAACAGCCTCCTCAACGGCTGCATCTCCACGGGGACTTTCCCTGCCACTGCTGAGTGCCTCTGCTCACTGGACTGCCTGGCAGTCCTTACAGCAGCAGAACCCAGACCATTTGCAGGACGAGGAGATCATTTGCCAGATTAATATTTTCCACATTAAATTCTACTTCCAGCACATGGCCTTCTCTTAGGAAGGCATTAGGTTGGAAGTGGCTCAGCTGTATGTATGGTGTCAAAGTGCTGCACCGTGCAAGGCACTTATGGGTAAAAAATATGTTGATTTTGACCCTTGATAATGTAAATAGGACTCAAGATGGGGGCTAAGAGACTACAGCCCTTAGTGCTCTTTGGGGATGGAAAGGATCCAGCTTTGTTTAACCTGAGGCACTCTCAGGTTGTACACACATCATTATCACTGCAGCATCTCTGCCATCAGACCTACATTGCTGACCACTTGCTGAAGATCCAGCCCCCAGAGCTTTCATAATACCAAACACACTAAACCACTATGAAAAAGTTCCTCCTTTCCTTCTGCCAGGAAATACAGGTGCTGACTGGCTGTGTCCCAGTTACAAGTACATTTTTAAATAAGGCTTCTTATCATAAATACACTTTTCATTATTTCACGGCCAGGTGAAGTCTGGCCACTATTCTGGACACTGCTTTAGAGACTAAGAGCTCTTATCAGACTGTTCCAAGTTTGGGCACTCCTCAGTAGAGCTGTCGTAATGGCCCAGAGCCCAGAACAAGTTTTTCCTGCGCTGGATGCTCACTAAAAGAAAATAGCACTGGGGTGTTGCCAGGTAAAGTAGCTAGAGACTGCATTTGGATTTCCTCAGCCTTTGTTTTAGGCAACACAGCCAAGCTTGGCAAACCCTGCTTATTGTTTTTTTCCTGGAAAAATATTGGTGAGGGTTGGTCACAGAGGTAAGGAATGAGTGTTTGTGTCCAGTGTGGAGCAAAGCAGAAAGGAGAAGGACTCCATCCAACTTCTTCCCACTTACCTTTGGGGTATCTCTTGGGACACAACCCTGCAGAGACAATCAGGATGGGAAGTGCCTCAGTGTGTGCTGATGCATCAGTGTGTGTGCTGGTGCCAAGAGCACAAAAATGAGTGGAAATTAAAGGAGCCACTGGGTCTTTTGTGAAAGTCAAATCTGGCAGTATCTCAGGTTGGGCAAAGCCAAAGCAGAGATGTTCCTGTCTCAGAGGTCCCTCTTGACAACTGCAATTTCTTTTCTTCTCTATTTTTTATTCCCCAAACCTCCATCTCTTGCCTACTTCTGTAAGGATGAAAGGACTTATCTCAGAAAATGAAGAGCTGAGCCCAGACAAAGCATTGGCTGAAAGAGCCTACAATCTCATCCCAAAAACAAATATCAGGATTTCTGTAAAGTCTTACATATTGTGGATAAGAGGACACCATAAACACAACATTTCCTACAAAGATATTTAAATTATCAGCCTCTTCTAAAAGAATGAGATGTCAGGATGATTTCTTCTTGCTCAGCCATTATTCATACAAGCACACCCATATAATGCCAGTGCCTCATTAACTTTTGCTGGAGGACTGTCTCTTACTGCCCAAAACTTGTCTAAAAAGCCAGAAAAACACAGCAGGCCTGGATGGATCCACAAGCCTCCACTCAACTGAGAAATCACAGGTTTTTAGCTCAGAGAAATCACATGCCACCTCTTGCTACAGCTTTTGTTCTTCAAAGCTACTATTGGCTCTCCTTCCTCCCAAATTAGTGGGACCACTATGCCAGGCCATCTGGCACATCAAAATTCATCTTCACATTTCATTATCCAACCCACTGACCCCAGTGTTCCCTACCACTCACTAATGAGATTAGCCCATCACCTCCTAATTGCAGCAGTTACACCTACTCTGCTTTACAACGCCCAAGAAAACAAATCCCCAGGTTGCTTCAGAGTGAATGAATGTCACTCTGCTCTTCCAACAAGCACAGCACTTCTAAGAATAAGGGATGGCACATACATCAAAACAATGAATGGAAGTCCTTAGGCTGGAAAGTGAAAAATAGAAAACCCAAATGCACTAATCTCAAACCACTTAGGCCAATGTGATTCCTTGGGCTTGTTTAGCCCCATCAAAGCAGTACAAGGAGTTTTACCTGGTGTTCCTCAGGATAAGGGAGCAGCTGCAAGGCTAGTAAACCTGCACAGACATTTCTTATAAGGACACTAACAGAGGGTGGAATTCCAGTTTCACACCTCACCCCTCTAATAGGAAGTTTCCTGAAAAGAAGTGTCCTAAAAAAAAAAAAAACACAAAACGGAAGGAACCATGGGATGCCAGTGATCTCTAGAAGTAGCTGTAATGGAAGTCAGATGATGCATTCCCTAGAAGTCCAAAAGAACAACTTAGATGAGACGAAGATATCTTTGGAATAGTGAAGGCAAACAGAATTCCACTACCAGTGGTACAATCTGTGCCCAGCTTCTTCATCTGCAAAACAGTGCTATTGGTATTTATTCTCTACAGCCATGAATGATCAATGATCTGTAACTGTGAGATCCTCTTCATAAATTTATTGAATGTTTTTGAAAATGTTAGCTGAGATCTCCTGGAAATTCAGGACTAGAGGAAGAAGAGAGAAGTTTACAACTTTCAAGTAAAGCTAGGAAATTTAGTTAAGTCACAAACAAAAAGCTCCTGGCCTCTCTTGCCTTGGAGGCACACCAAACACCCAACATGCTTAACTTGCAGCCTTCCCTTTTACTACTTCAGGTTTTAAATTTTCCAGAGGAATCCTAAAGTCTCATTAGACACCATGATTTATCCCTGAAGTATTAGCATGAACAAGCCACCAGACTGAGAATAAAAGAGCCTTTCTCAGAGTGTTCAAAATACACCCAGCTTTGCTTGTGCCTGGGCATTGGGAAGGCTGGATCCTCCCCTCACATGGCCAGGCAAGATTAAGATGGAGAACAGCCTGGAAGAGTAAATTTTCACCTCTGTCCACCAATTTCCTGCATGTTCAGTCTCTGTTCAAACACGTCATCAGACAGATATTTCCCTACCTCTTTCCGTCACTTGTCTGTGATAAGTGTTCCTTCCACATGCCTAATGTCCAAGAAAACTTCTTACCCTCACTGCATATCCCACAGGGGCTGGAGCACAGCTGAGCTCTCTTATCACTTGAGCCAGACACCATCTACATGTCAGCTTCCCCACAATGCAAATCAGGCTCATTGTCACCAGTGGAAAAAACCCTAAATGAAGCAACTGCCCCTTGATAGCCACTCCTTCAAGAGCAGAAACGGGTGTTGACCTCACTCTTGCTCCATCACCACCATGCCAAGTGTTCAGGGGAAAGCCTGATCTCTCTCCACATCCATCAGTGTTGCCATTATGCCAGTGACATACAGCTGAGATAGAGGCAGCTCTGATGTTCTCCAGAAAACTATACTAGGAAATGGGCCAGAAAGGCCCTGAAACAAGGGATCAGGCATCTAGCCAGCCTCCTGCTGCATCCAGCATTCTGTAGCTTGGGCTGCTTTGGCCAGCAGACACAGAAATGCAGCTCTGCACTAATCCACCAACACCAACAAGGCTGAGAAGGGCTTTATAAGGCAATTCCACATCCAACAGGCATGGATACAATGGTAATATCTTCTCACTCAGGGCAGTAACAGCATCCTGCAGCACTCTCTAATCCCACAGCAGAAAAGTAGTTTTCAACCAGCAGAAAACTTTTTCAAAAAGGGATGAGTCTGAGTTTAAACAAAATTCTAAAATCTCAGAATCACAAAACAGTTTGGGTGGAAGAGACCTTCAAATATCACCTAGTCCACCCCCCCATCTTTCACTAGATCAAGTTGCCTAAAGCCCTCTCTACTATAACCTTGAACACTCCCAGGGATGGGGCAACCACAGCTTCTCTGGCCAACCTGTTCCAATATCTCACTACACTAATCATAAAAAACTCTCTTACGCCTAGTCTAAATATTTCAGTTTAAAACCATCGTCTCTTGTCCTGTCACTACAGGCCTTGGTAAAAAGTCTCTCTAAGTCCCCTTCAAGTACTGAAAGGCTGCAATAACACCTGGAGATTGAGGTGGATCAGGCTGATTTGGTCCTTGGTAAGACAACATACAAAGTTTGGACCAAGATCATTCTGATCCTGCAGTGGGGAGCGGAAGAGGGTGAAGCAGGAATGCTCCACCATCAGTCCTAGAGGCTGGGACTTGCTGCCGCCGTGTCTCATCCAAAGCATTGCAGGCAAACTTCACAGACATGGGTAAGCTCTCTGAATGCTGCTTTTGAGCCTACCATGTTTTGGACTGCAGCAGTCCAAATAAAGGCATTCTTTCCAGGAGTAACTTCAATTAGTCACAAAGAGGATCATTCACTTGAAAGCAGCTGACACACAGAACTATCCATCTAACCATGTGCTCAGAGTTATCTGTCTACCTTGGGAGACCTTTCTGTACCAGAAAATCTTCAGAGAGGCAGCACTATTCATGGGGGAATACACACATCCTTCAACTTCCCAGCCCTCAAACTATTTAGAAGTCACCACAATTCAGGTAACTGTGGAATCTGGGCTCCAAGAAAACCAGCAAGGACTCAAGCTACAGTAAAAGACATGGAGACAATCAGGAACCATGTAAGGAAAAGGGACAGGCATGAAAACAGAGGCAGAGTCCCACAGACCCCAGGCGTCCACAGTGAGCTTCAGGGCTGTGTAGGCAGGGACACAGGAGGTTTGTGACAGTCTCTGTAATCACAGGGTCCCCTCACACTTGAACCAGGCTTGAGGCTACAGCTTTAGATTTCAGCACACCCAAGGACTGTGGCTCCAATTGACTTGATGATATTTCATTTCACTGCATGTGATTTCTTTCCCACATGCCTCATTCCCCTCTGTGCACATAAAGGATGGAAACCCTGGCAAAAGGACTGAGAGAAATTCAGGGTGGGCATAGTTACTATTTTTGACAGCACTAAAACAATATATGAAAAGGGGGTTGGGTTGGTTTTGGTTTTTTCTCTGTTTTGTTTTTGGGTTTTTCTGTTGCTGTGATTTTCCCTGAGTTGCAGCTTAGAGGGGGAAAACAGAAGACAATGTCCCATCCAATGCCTGCCTGATAGAGTGACAGAGGCTGGCTCTGACACAGCACTGCAGAAGTTGTGCTTTTGGGGGAGTATTGTTTTTATTTCAGGAGAAAAAAAAAAAAGGAAATGAGCAATCCCAGAAGGAAAGAGTCTGAATGCTTCCTCAGGCTGCACCATGAAAAAAAGAGATTGCTATTGTCAAAGGGTGTTTCATTGTTCTGGTCTTTCTGAGAAACCTTAAAATATATCCAGAAATGTAACAAGAACAGAAAACAGATCTGTTTCTTTGGCTGCCCATTTGCAGTCTGACTGGTGAGACACAGACTATAGCTTAGCAGTGCTAATTACCCTGGTTAACTCTTGTTCTTGCTAATCACATTTATTTAAAAAAAAAACAAAACACATTTTGTACCCATCAGGAAGTGGGCATAAAGAGAAGCCAATTTTCCCTCATGTGAACAACTCCACTGATTTTTACTGAATTACTCACCAAGTCAGGACTCCTCACCACTTCAGCATCAGCCTCCAGGCTAATCAACAGAAACTCATTACTAGAATAACTGGCCAGGCTCATTTTTCTACTGGTGCCACTTTCAAACAACACATTCACCGTCTGCCCTCCCTGCCAGATTGTTTCAAGCACAAAATTCCAGCCAAGAGTCAAGCTCCTGGCAATACCTCCAAGATCAGAGAAGTGGGATGTAGGAGAGATGCAAGGGCACGAGGATTTCCTTAAGGGTCAGAAAATGGCTTTTAACCCAAGAAGCAGATTCACCCCTTTCAGCATCCTTAGCATGGCTCCATCTCATGGGAGCAGCTGGAATCAGCCAGGGCTGTACCTCTAATCTCCCAGAGCTGAGGGACCTCAGCAAGAGGAAAAATTGCAGAGAATAAAGATAGATAGTTAGATAGATAGACAGATAGATAGGGTGGATCACAAAAGCAGAATGTGAGGATGTAAAGGGAAGAAAGCAAACAACAGACAACAGCAGCAGAGACAACACCAGCACTGAGCAAGGGCCAACACGAGCAACCTCACGAGCATCCAGAAGCAGCACACCCACAGCTCAGCACTGCTCCTGAGCCACAGCATCTCCCCAGGAGCCTGTTACAGGCACAGTCATGCTGCTCACTTGCTGGCACTGGTGTCCACGGAGCCAGATTAGGGCTCTCAGTCCCACCTGCTTGATAAAGCAGCTTGGGCAGTTCATGTGCAACCAGTCCATCAGAAGCCAAAACTGGCATGAAGAAGGACAGACAGAACAAACACAGGTCACAGGTGAAAAGGTTTGTCTTTGTCACCAAAAAAGAGTTTCCTGTGTTCAGATGTTGGGGAGGTTGGTGTGAATAGATCCAGATTTTCTGATCTGTAGATGACAGTAATGCTGAGAGGCAGAAAAGGATCATCTGTCTCACAGGTCAAACCAGTGACAATTGGCCCTTAATCTTCAATACCCTGCAACAGGCAACTAAATCAGTCTTGTACTCCAATTACTTAAATCAAGATAAACATTTTAAAAACACTTTATCATTCATATTGTGATACCACACTGATCAATCAACTTGGTTTTCACCCCTCAGTAAGCTTTGCTCGATCAGAAATAATCAGCCCACAGATGTGGGAGCGATGGGAAAATGCAGAGGAGGCTGAGTGAACAAAAGGCACTTCAGGCCTGCTGGGGTCAGAATGTGTGTCTGTTCGGTAGGGTGGACTCGTCACTAATCCAGCTCTGTTTCTAATGAGATTGGTTCCCATTACAGCACAAGGAGATCCATGGCTTAATTTGCCAAGGGGACCATTGTCATGCGGCTTAGGGAAGCAAAATAATCTTATCAGTTTTAACTTGAACCTTGCCCTCCAATTATATGGACAACGTTTATGAAAAGAGAGATAAAGCGATTTTCATGTATCCAGCAAGAGAAATGGATTGTCTAACACCAAGCATTCCGTTTCCTGCAGCTGCTGATAGACCTTTACAATCCAGCCACTTGGCTGTTCCATTGCCAAATGCACTAACTGCTATCTGTGCACATTGACTCCAAACCAAACACAGGGCAAACGGCACCAAACACATTTACAGTGCAACTTATTGGTACAGCAGAGTCTCTACTCCTATAGTATAACTAAAGTGAAAGCCTGGGGCCGTCAGCTAAAAACAAGCAAACCAAAAGGGATGACAGAATCAGAAAAATTTTTCACCCCTTCTTGCTGAACGTCTCTCTGCATTCCCTATCCAATCCATCAGCTCCTCTTGGCTCCTATAGAGACCATCCTCTTCTGGGAGTTCTGCATCCCCCACATTGCAGCTAAAACAAAGAACATTATGGCAAATAACAGCCAGGCTTCATCTATTCTTTTTTCTATACAATTCATTCCATCAAAGTTGTTTAGCTGAACAAAACCCCAGTGCTCTCCTTTATTGTGAGGCCAACAATAAACTAACATGTGAGCACAGCGTGGGTCACAGATGTGGGCGCTCCGGCATCAAATGTGGAGCCACATCCTTGCCCGACTCACTTTTATAAAGCTTTAACCTCTTTGAGCTGGAATTCAGACGAGCACATAAACCAGGAAGCAAACAGTGTTAACACCACAGAAGTGGCCCCTGTACAAAAGATACATGAAGGGACGGACATGCTTTGGAAACAGTCAGATCAACAACCTCGGTTTCCAGGGGGTCACCCACACAATAAAAATCTAGAGAGAAATAAACTGAACAAATCCCAGAGGCTCTATTTTTAGCAATATCACTTGCACTGGAGGATCTTTTTTTGTTTCTTTGAATAGACACATTTACTTTTTTTTTTCCTTCCTCTATGAAGAGACAGAAGCAAGCAAAAAAAATGTGGAGGGGGAATGTCTTCAAAACTCATTTTTAAAAATCTTTTAGAATGTGTTTTAAGGACTAACCCCAAATTTGTAATCCAATTTTAAGTACTCTTGTCTCAAATAAAGTAACCCTCCAAGCACGACTGCTCTAAGAAAAAAAAAAAAAAACAAAAACACACAACAAAAACTGTGCTAAACCAGACGCTTCTCACAACTGCACTTTATGGCTCAGATCATATCTGCCAATTGAAGGTTTCCTATGATATCCACCTCTAGCTCATATTACACATAAAATACAGGTGTAATGTTGCCCTTTCCTTGTGTCTGGCTGTGATGGAGTTAATTTTTTTGAGCAGTTTGTATAGTGCTGTGCTCTGGATCCATAACCAAAACAGTATTGATAATATACTAATGTTTTAGCTGTTGCTGAACAGCATTTGCACCACATCAGCACTTTCTCTGTTCCTCACTCTGCCTTCCCAGTTAATAGACTGGGGGATGCACAAGATTTTGGGAGGGACACAACCAGCAGATGACCCCAGCCAACCAAAGAGATATCCCACACCACGTAGTGTCATGTTCAGCAATAAAACAAAGTGGAGTGGGGTGTGGGTAAGTCAGCTTGGGAACTGGCTGGGCATCGATCTGCCTGTGGGAGGCAGTGAGTGATTGCCTTTTTACCACTTATTTTGCTTTCTGTCTTATTTCTTCCACTTCTCTTTCATTATTTTTATCTCAACCCATGAGTTTTCCTGCTTTTACTCTTCCCTGTCTCTTCCCCTTTCCTACTTGAGGGTAGGAAGTGGAGGCAAGCAAGAAGCTGGGTAGTGCTTAGCTGCCTACAGGTGTTAACCCACCACACTTAGTTAAGTGCACTTGACTTTGCAACTGAAATGTTCATTTTAACCTCTGCAGCCTGTACGCACACAGGTATTATAATATTGGAGAAGGGATTGTGTACTGAGTGCCATGTATTTCTTCCTGCTTATCACAGCTTGAGGGAATAGGTAACGGGCTGCTCCTGGAGAAAAAGGTAGATACTGAACAATCTCTGAAATATTGGGCAGTTAGAGCTTCTGATGCCAATCTCTCTGCTTTGGATCCTCATCTGTGCGATGCAGGTAACATTCCAGACTCTTTCCAGAAGGATAAGTACATCCCTGTTTGCTGGACACCCACAACAAGCAAAATAGGGTTTAAATAAAATAATAGGGTTTAAATACAATTAAACATATGGTAAACAAGGTCCCAGAGACATAAGGAACCATAAGGATAAAGAAAACTACTTTAAGGCCACTGTCATGTGGCCTGGACAAGACAGGAGTCCCAAGGAGGTAGAGAAAAAGTATGTCCTCATTAAAGAGTAAAGTAAAAACCCAAGGGGCTGGACTCAATTAGTTAAAACTACCTTTATTTTAACTTTTCTTAACTTTCAAATGTTTGATTTGAAAGTCTAATACTGTTATTTGAATGTTCGACACAAGAGCTAAACTTTTTCAAAATCAAAGTGCAGAATTCTGTCCCATAGCATCCTATGGGCACTGTCAGGGCCACAGCAGCACTGCATGTACAGGCCTCACACAGACCACAGGAGGAAGAGATTTCCCAAAGACTGAGGCCCAAAACAATAATCCATAATCCAGCTATAGCAGCTCAAGTTACCACCTATCACTAACTGCACTGTTTGTACTCTTGGCTCAACACAACTTTTAGGGAAAACATGTGAGCCAAAAGCCTTTGCAAAATACAGCAAACATGGGAAATGAATGTCAGGAATTGCACCTGCTGTAGAGCAACCTTAATATCAACATCAGCCCACAGAGTGATACAAAAATCACAGAGCAAGCATTAGCAGAAAACCCCCACACTGCTGTTTGTTTTCATATTTACTGGTGGGAGTAAAAGCTCACTTTAAACCCTTGAGGCTAATACAACATATGTTGATAATATCACAGCAGCAAAAACACAGGCATCTGATAGCAGATGAAAATAAAATAACACGAGCACACTGGGGGTCTCAGAGTAGGTGGTCTGAATAGCCCCTTGACAAGCAGCACCATTAGGTACCCAGTCTATCAAGGATTTAGTGTATCTCACCTGAAGTCATCTCCCTCTCACACCCTGAGAATTCTGCTGGTTTTGTGGGCTGCTGGAGGAGTGATAAACGTCTCTCCTGGTAAACAGTGTGCTGATATCGGGTCAAAAAGTTGGTGCACAAAAGTACATAGTGAAGTCCTTTGATTGTAAATGGCTGATTAATCTCCTCTGGGTCTCCAGGTCTTCTATAAATGTAACATTAAAAAAGGAAATATATTTTTTGTATCTTTCTTCATTGTTAAGGATGGGGGATACTTTGCCAGCAGCTGGATGTGAGCTCCCCTGCCCACCACAACTGAAGTGTTTGGACATCTACTGCAAATTCTTCAGCAACATCTACATCCATCTCATTCAAACACACTTCTGACACCTGAGCAGTCAGAGGGTTTGCCCAAACTGCAGGTCACACATGCACTGCTTCATCTTCATGCAAGGATCCAGATGGATCCAAGAGGGATTATTGAATAGTAAGCCTTGACATCCAAAGTAGCCCCATCAACACTGATACCACAGCATCTACCAACACAGTTCAAGAGCACAGAGTATATCTGAAAAGACTCAGCCAAGATTTAGCAACTTAAAACTACCAAACCATCATTGCCTCTCTAACATGAGAAGACACACACTGGGCTCCAGGCAGCCAGGAATTACACATGCCAAAGGAGCAGACATTCCTAGTTTTAATTACTACAAATGAGTTCATATCCTCAGTTAGTGAGCCGAGCCAGGCACACTTGGATCAGCCCAAACCCAGGCTGAGAGAGTCACAACTCACCATCCTTCCTCAGGCAAAAGGAACAGCTAAGAAAATAATTATTATTATTATTATTATTAATAATAATAATAATAGGTAACCCAAGCAGGTCTCTTAAACATGTTCCCAACTATTACTTCTACACCAGTTTTAATCAGCAAGATGAGTTGGGATTAACTTCTGAACTTCTGTGCTTCTGTTCATTCTGCACAGCTCTTGGCAAGTCGGCAAAGTTGCCTCACAGCTGAGCAGATCTTGGCCTGTGGGTGTCTTTTGGAAAGAGCACAAAAATCCCAAACACCAGTGCTGGATCAGTGAGGCACAGCACTGGCAAGGACACAAGGAACCTTGCAGTACTATACAGAACCAACCTGACCAAAAATCCTCTGGACTATTTTGGGTCTGTTCCTGCAAGCAGTCACACACCCTTCAAGGGATGTGAAGGATCTGTGAAGGTCTTCGGTATCTGTATAAAGAAATTACAAGAGCACAAAAAACCAAACCAAAACAAAGCAGAGGTAGTTCCTTCAAATGGTCCCCCCAGGGACTGGGTTTTCTATTTTGGAACAGAAAGCAGAAAGTTCAATCTATACCTGCACAAACATGCCAAGCATAAGCAGCCAGTCTCAAATAAGACATGTAAACAGTCCTGGTGTTGGCCAACTAAATCACTGCACACCCACCTAAATGCAGCAGAGGCCAATCTTCTGTTCTGAACACTGAGCACTTCGGGAGATCAGGCCGTGTTTAAATTAACATCAACAAAAGGATCAGCACGAGTGCCAAGTGTAAATACAGAGTTTTTCTCTTCCTGCAGAGACTAAGCTTATTCTCCCCACCCCCAGCTTAGATTGTGACTTTAGCATCTAAGTATCTCAGTTGAAAAAAGGATATGTTAAAATTCCCACTTTTCTTTTTTTAATTGACAAAACTATTTGTGACATATAAAATTTGCTTTCACAGCACCTTAAGTCAGGGAAAATTTTTGCCTCAGGACATAAACAGTTGTTTTCTTTAATTCTGCAGCATTTGTATCCCTAATAACATACAGACATAGGAAGAATGCTGCAGGGACAATTTCCTCAAATAATCTGTGCATCTAATGGGCACTGATAACCCAGGATACTTTGAAGTGTTTAAAATCACCACAGCAGATTTTTTTTTCCTTTTTCTGGTTAATAATACTAATTAAATAAAGTGTTGCTGGTACTAACAAAAGTTTTCATCAGTTTCTAGGCCCCTGCAATTAGTAGATACTATATAAATATTGCCAGTCACCACACAGACGTCGGGATCCCCGAGGTCCCTTGGCTCTCGCTGACAGCCGTGATGGCTAAACCAGTGGATTTCCGTATGACAGGAGCCAGATGCACACATACAGCTCTTGAGCTTGAAGTCATTGCCTGCATGAGATTTCACACAGATCCCTCATGAGACACCCTGGCACCCACAGCAGCCCCATTCATCCTTCCCACACCGTGTCTCCTTTCCCTGGCACCACAAATACCAACCAGCAGCTGGTTTTTTTGCAGCAGTAACAGCAGTGCCTCTGGTCACAGCCCAGGACCACAAACACATGGAATTGGAAACACGTGTTTCTCTTCCTGGAGCTCAGTTTGGTCCCCTCAGCTGTCAGTAAAAGTAAATGCTGAATATTTTTAGAGTCAGCAGGCACAGAGTCCTCCCTCACAGCATTTTCATCACAACTGTTGGGAAATCCACAGTGTTTTCTGGAGTATGCCCCAGAACAGGGATGCACAGACACTTGTATCTTTGCTTAACACGGTATTTGGTTTTGGTAGGATGGTTTTGTTGATGGCACAAAGCTGCATCCCTACTGATAAACCAGAATAACTCTCTAAGGCACCAAAATAGCCCCAGCTTCTGTGCTGCTTCTTTTCTTGATTTCCCAACAGCAGCAGATCTGGCACTTGATATCCACCCAATCCCCTGTTGATTTCCTCCTCCAACACCTCTCAGCTCTCTGAAGTCTTTAGACAAACACATATGTGACACAAACCCCAGTTGCAGCTTCCCCCTCAGCTGTGGCTCCCAGACCCAGCCGCCCCCTTCAGCTCTCGCCCTGTGCAGCCACATCTCCAGAATGTTACCAGAAGAGGCCAACATTGATTTTAAACTGGCTTTGATGAGGTTTTGGATTTTGTCAGCTCTGCAAAGGAGAATTTCTCCACCCCGGCTCAGGCAGCTGTGATGGATGTGGTGGCACATACAGCCTGCAGCTGAAGAAAAGAACACCTGGGGCAAGGGCCTCTTTGAGCAGCAACCTGACGGCCATCCTACCTCATCACTCAGAGCCCTTCCCCAGAACAAGCTATGGAGGTGGCCTGGATTTGGCCCAGTCTCTAAAAAAAGTCTAAAGCATGACTGTTTGCCCCCGGGGTCAAGAACTCACACCTCATTACTGAGTCACACCACCACACCGGAAAAGAAATTGTATCTGCCTTTCTCCTGAAAATGCCCACTTTCACAGCCTGGAACCTTCAAGCATGGAAATCCAGCATCCCCCTTGACACCATAGACCCATTCAGGGCTATTAGGCATTCAGAAGCTGTTAGCATGCAGATTTTGGTGATAATTTGGTGAATGGAGTTGTCAAACAAATTGCCTTTATTATGGACTGATTAAATGCAATCAGGGAGAAGTGCCTTCCCCCTCCCAACTCCAGCCCTCATCAGCTCAAACAAACACACTGAGCCAATTAGGGAGGTGGCAAAAGCAGCTTTCACTTGAAACCTGATATTCCCGGGGGAAGGAAAAAAAAAAACCCAAACCAAAAACACCACCAACAATAACAAGAAAAGAAATCTTTGTGCTTTCAAAACCAAGATGGGCCTCCAGGGAGAGGTCCCAAAAGCTACCCAGGGCTCACCTGCAGGGTGTGGATGGGAGTTATCAGTATCCATCTGGCTTGATGCCACATCAGCTCCCTTGAGCAAAGGGCTGCTCACATCCAGCTTGTGCCAAATGTAATGCAAAGAACATAAATACTAAAGCAGGCCCAAGGGGATCAGCTCTACTGGGGCTGTTTCTTCCTTCAGCTGGGTTCTCCTGTGTCAGAAAAGGCATGATCTCCCAGCCAAGCTCTTTCCATGCCTAGAAACCTAAATTTTTGGCTTAGGTCCTTGCAGCAGATTCTCTGATGTCTGTAAATACTTGAGTTCACAGCACAACCCTTTCTGCAGCACTGGAGAGACCTGTCTCCATTAACATGAAATTCATGGCAATCACATAGATGTGATGCCACTACCCTTCTGTCCAACATCTCTGAAATTAGCTAATGAATGGGAAAATTCTTGAGGAGAATTGGAGCACAGAATAAGTTATGATAATGACATAAGTTTAATTCCTTGCAGGTATGCAGCTGGAAGTTGAATGGTCACCTTGGCAGCAGTGGGCAGAGCAGAATTCAACATGTGTTTGCGTGATTTAACTTCAGAGACAGGAACATCATGGCTGGAGCAGAGAAAGCACATAGGATATAAGCAATAGCTGTTGACTAAGCTTTCAATGCCTGCAGTTAAGGTTAGTACCAAAGCCTACTTCTGGTCCCATTTTCATTAACCTTGTCCCTCTTAGGAGCAAGGTCTGTGCACTGCACATGGATCACTGCCTCCCAGAGCCCAGAGACGAGCTATGGCATAGCTTCTTCTGGCAGGGCAAGGGCATTGCTTTATCTTGGACTCCCACTAAAAATAGAAAGGGGCTAAAACAAAGGTGAAGTCCTATCAAAGAGCAAGGATTTTGGAGAATTCATTGCTGCTACTGAGATTACGACGAGAGGTTTACAGTTAAAGTACAGAGATTCAAAAGATCAGACTCTTACCCCACACCTCATCACAGTCCTCAAGTGTCACCTTGAACACAAGTGGTAAGTGACACATCAAGACACCAGGTTCTAAGCCTTCAAACAGTCCTGAGCATAAGAACAGATCACAGAATGAGATTAGACCAAGAGTCCATTCTACAAGCAGCCACAGAGAAAAAGTCCAGGTCTTCTTAAGAAGTGGCTGCAAAGTGTCTGATACCTCCACTCTCTCCCTCAGGATCAGCTTGCTACCCCCACACCCTGCTGCAAACATCAATGTTTAAAGAACTATTAAAGAAAACAACTTCAAAACTCTTCACATAGTTCAAATACTTCACTTAAAAGGAATTTGAATTCTTACATCTCAGATTGCGCCAGTCCCCAGCAGGACATGCACTCCTCGTGTTCACGTTGTGGCGTTTGAGCTGTTCAAACAGGAGGGATGGAGCCCCAGTGTGAGACCATGTGCTCAGGGGATAGAAATCCCCACCAGCCCTGCCTGTGCTGTCCTGTGACAGACCCAGTTCACCACAGCTCTGGGTACCCTCTCAGGGTGTGCTTTGCTGTGATCTACATAAAAATGAAATCTTCCTGCAGCCAGGAGATACACACCTTGAAGACCCAGCCGGTGCCAGAGTACTGGGAGCGGTGGGATGTGGGTGGGTGTGGAGTTCTGGGTAAGTCTTTTAGCCAGTCCTGCTGCAGAGCTGCAGCATGAAAGTCAGGTCAGTGCTGCTTATGATCTTATGCTGCTTGTGCTTAGAGCTCAGGACTGGTCATCCCTGAGCTGTTTCTTTCCAGGGCTGGATCTGTGCACTCTGGCCCACCATGACAAGGCCATGAACAAACAGCAGCACCTCCCTGGTAGTGTTGAGTTGAACCAAGCTGAGAAGCCAGAGAGGCTTTGCTGCTAAACAAGGTCTACAAGACTGAGTTTAAAACCCCCATTCTTCTCCAAAGAGCATCAGCTGCTCTCTCTGGACACTACTGCTATTCATTTGCAAGCTGGAAGAGCCTTTACATCCCAATGAGCTGTGTCATCTCCCCACAGCACCAGCTGCTGCAGAAACCTCTGTGGGATCACAGCAAGCCTTACATTCCTCAGCAATAACAACCAATACAAATCCACTCATCTCCTCGGGATGCAATGTATGTTTTGGACACACCACCTCTAGGTGGGACAGCATGTGGCAAAGCTATAAGGCTTCCCCACCAATGTTCACCTGCTCAGAAAAGAATCCAGAAGACCCTGAAGTATATAAAAACTGTATAAGAGGCCCGAAATAATTACAGTCAAATAATGTTAAAAGGCTGAGCCCCCCTTCCATTCCTTATGTCAGCTGGCAATTCGCATAACAATGTGACAAACAAGGTGCTCCATCAGGTAGGGTTACCTGGGCCACTGCTCCTTCAGAGAGGCACATGGTGCCTCCAATGCATGAGGGCAGAATCTCCCTCATGCATTGGAGGGGCATGAATGGAGTGTTTGCAAAATGTGTGGGGGAAGCATAAGGCATGATTTGGGAAGCACTGTACCTTTTCCTACCCCCTTTCATCTCGTGGCTACTCAGCTCCTAAACTTACAAAACTATATTTGAGCTGCTATACACGGGGTACAGCCCTTTCCTGCTGCAAACCATGTTTCCTGTCCTGCAAGTTACAGTCAGTCCAACAAGACTGGGGACACTTGCCAAGTCTCCTACCAGAAAGCACAGCTTGGACCTGGCAGAAGATTTCAATAGTCATGGAAACTCGTGGGAGGTTGTGCTGTTGGGATTACAGACCCTGCTTCAGCATGCAGCCTTGCCACACTCATACACAGGGACTTAGGCCACCCCCCTTCTCCCAAAGTGTGACAGTACACTTGGATGTTACAGAAAACATTATTTTGTTATCAGCAACCTTATTCTCCATATTTTAAAAGAACAGCATCTGCTTTCCCAGCCAGCACCACTGAAGCCTATCGAATTTCCTTCCACTGCTCCAGCTATGTTGTACAAACACAATGTAAAGTACCTTTGCCCTGGGACACCTGTACACATTTTAACGCTTAGCAATTTGGCCTGGCTGGGAAAACTTTATCTGTACTTCAGAAGGACAACTCCTTTCCCCATTGCAGCTTTTTCTCCTGTCGTGCCCACTCCAAGCAGCCCTTCTGCATCAACTTGTTTGCAAGGGAGAGCACAGAGAAAGCTCAGTGCCAAGAAAAGGATAAAAGCACACTAGAAACAGGGAAATGCCTCAGTCCTTTCCATTCAGAGGCAGATCTGGCTTGAATGGAAGCCCCCAGGACCGGTCTGCCCCCAAAAGAGACTGAATCACAGGCAAGCCAGCCCCCTTCAATTCGCATTAAGATTTCAAGCTACTGTATATATTCTCCCCCTCTCTTCACCACAAGCTCCTCCTTTCTAACACAAATTTCTCACAGCACACAGACACATGCACTCCCAGGCAGCGAGCAGCGGTGCTGGGATGTGTTGAAACCCAAGTCCAGTGAGGTTCAACCCTTGCAAATGACACTTTTTTGTCAGCAAACTATAATTGGTGGCTCTTATCCACTACAAGAGTTTTGCAACATTCCCCTAAAGAGTATGCCAGACTAATTCTTCACACTAAGACCCAAAATTAGAACCAATATCCTAAAAGCAAAGTGACCCTCACTGATTCCCAAGCAAACTAATCAATCCTGCTTAAGTTGTAAAACGAGATCAGTTATATTTTGTCAGATCCACATGCATGTCCAGAAAAAAACAGAAGCAGAAATGTAATTTTAAAGTGACTAATGCAGCCATAGAGTTATAGAACTTATATGAGACTCCAGACTTTCAAACTGCTGCGTATTTACCCACTGTGTACGACTCAAAACAGTGCTATCAAAATTTTTAGATTCAGAAATCATTAAGAAATAAGACACTTTTTCTCCCAGCTTAAGAAAACACAGGCTCAGAATATAATTCATTCAGTGCATGCAACATCTTTATCTCAGCTCAGGGGGCTCTTGCAACAATCAGGAGCTGCATGTTAAGAGGAGGGAATCTGGCCCATTACAAAATAATTTGGGTTTGGTATGTTACATTTTACATCCTAAACCTTCCCAGTCTCCTAATCCACCTCTTTTCACGCCTCTGAGAAATACAGCACAAAAGCTGCTACAAATTTACACAAGTTAACACTATTCCTTTTCTTGTTTCCAAAGTTAGTTAGACTAACTCTTTTGAAAGAGTTTTGCTAATTATTGAGAAAGGCTTTTAAGAAACTCAAAATTCTCTTACGGAAGACTTTTTTCGTCGGCTTATTTTTAAAAGATTAAGATTACTCCCCACATCCACTTTCCCTGAGCTGCTCCTGAGCACTGGAATAAGAGCTCCCATGCATTAGCAGCACACAGAAAGACCGGCGCTTCTTCCTACCTGAGAAGTCTGCAGAAGTCTTGGCAAAGTTGCTGAAAGCTGTCAAGCACATGAGTCTTAGGAGGAAGGTGGCGGTGGGAAACACATCTGGGCAGCACATCCTTAGGTGTCCTCACGGCTTGTTTTCTTCCAGGGAAAAGGAAAGCGGTTTCTGCCCCAGCCCAGCACTCCTCATTGCCCGGAGAACAGTGTTAGTCCCATTGCTTGGAAGGCTCACAGCCAGCGGCGGGGAAGGAAAAGCACTCGACACACACACACACACACACACACACACACACTCACTCACACACACACACATCCCTGGGAGTGAATGAATCCCGGCTGACGAATGAGACAGACCTACCTGAGCCTTGGCGGAGTTCCCAGGGTCCTAAAGGCCACCTCTCTGCCCAAATTTGCTGCAGACTGTTCGAGTGCAGCTGTCCAGCTGTGGCACTGCGACCTGCTGGGGGGCAGTGGGGCGAGGGCTGCCCAGGGGGACTGGCTTGCAGTATCCCAGCTATTGTTGGATTAGATATCCAGGGATCTTGTCTCTCTGGCAGACAGACAGAAGGACAAGCAGAGTTTTCAAACAAGGAAGGCCAAAACAGAGCACCTTAATTCACATAGATTTTTGGTGTGATAGGTATTTGTAGCTGCTGCTGAAACCAGTGTAAGTTGCAGTGTCCCACCAGACTGGTGACAGGACAATTCTGTGTCCCCTGTTGAGAGCGATCCTACAGTGGAGGAGACTTTGCACAGGCCCAGGAATCAAACCCTCCTGGATCTCATTGCAGGACTGGGACTGGTATCAGCCACATGTCCAAAATCCTCCCTTCTTTTGACAGCAGAAAGCCATGCCAGGCTCCTTCTACCCCACTGAACCCCTCTATCTTCCATCAAACTCAACAGAAGGTTTTTCAGCAGATCGAAACCTGTGGTTTTCATAGAATCATGGAATGGTTTGGATTGGAAGGAGCCTTATAGATCATCTAACTCCAACCTTCCTGCCATGGGTAGGGTCACCTTCCACAGGCAGGGTCACCTTCCACCTTTCTCACCTTCCAGTAGACCAGGTTGCTCCAGGCCCCATCCAGCCTGGCCTCGAGATCCAGAAGACCTGTCTCCTTCCATAGCAATTGCTTAAACCTCCAGCTAGCATGGCCCCCACTGAGCACTGCTCACCCTGCAGAGTTAAAGGAAAGCTCCAGCTCACCTGGAAGCACAGCCAGTATTTGATCCTGCCTGATTTCTCTCCATATCCTGGCAGCATCAAGCCAATGATGCTAACTTGAAAGAGCTGAGCTCTGGGGACACAGATGGATGGGTGGACTCTGTTGTCCCTGGGTACAGGAAGGAAGTCCTGGGCTTTGCTCACCAGCCTTAGCTGCAGATCAGGCATATGTTTGCATATAAATAATGGACATATCCAAGCTAGAGCAGAAGCTGAGTGTTGGTGTGGAGAGAGGAGGATGTATTTCACAGGCAAAGCCAGCACCAGACATTCAGCAGCCTGTGTATACATATATCCAAACCTATGGGGCAGCACTGTGTGGGGCTGCCAAGGCGAGATGGAGCCAGGCTCACACACAAGCTGCTGCAAAAAGCTGCAGCTTCCATCCAGCAAAAATAACCTCAGTGGAAACATGCAAGGAAAAGCACAAGTGGTTTTTACTCCTCTGACCTGTTCATCCACATGGAATAAAGTGAAACTTTCCAAAAAGTTGACCTTAGAGCTGAAAACCAGTGTAACAAACTTCAGCCCAAAGGTCTCCAGATTTTTTTCAGAGTTGAGTGAACTTGTAAGGGCTTTCTTACGCTGAAATTTCTAAAAATGTTTCAGCTGTTCTCAGATAAATATCAGACTGGCTGCCTGATTATATGTGAAAGACATTTTCAAGAGTGCTGCCATGAATACCAGAGTAATTTTTTCCACCAGAAGTCTGTCCTGGGATGGTGTGCGTGCTAGAAGCAGACCCCAAGGGGAGCTGTAAGTCCTGTGGCTCTGTTTGCTTTCTGCCCATACAGCCACTTGCTGAAGTTCCAAGCAGCCCCACTGAAAATGAGAGGGGTGTGGTAAATCTGGAGTTTGAGCTCCAATTCTGTCCACGACCATGGGAACAAGAGGCTGGCCTGGTCTGAATTGCACCTAAGCACCTGCTTCCCACAACAGCTCTTCACACACTGAGGGTCTCCGGTGAAGCTGCACATGAGTCTCCTCAAGGACAGCGGTGACTCTGGGTTGACCTGACAGCACAGACACAGCCTGAGGTCCAGCAGGCTCTGTACAATCCAGCCCCACTCCCTTCTCTCTGCAGAGAATTCTGCCACCTTACTTTTTTGCAGAGTGCTGCTTGGGCAAGATCAAAAAAACAGGAACTTCTTCTACGGGGCTGCCTTGCTCTTTATTTCACTTGATATTTTAATCCCACCTGCCAGACCTCTCCAACCCATATTTTTCCAGGGCTGACCTAAGTTTTAAAGAGAAAATGCCAGGAGATTTTACTCCTGGCATCTATGTATTATTCTTGTCTCACCTAGTTCTGCTGCCCTTGCCAAGAGGAAGATTCACCACTGTTGCCTTATAGGCATGAGATAACCATACCCATTACCAGATTATCAGTCAAAGTTCCTTATCAGCAGGACAAAGAAACAATAGGACCCTTGCAAATTTATCAGCCTCTGGAAAAGGGAAGCACTATTTGCTGAAAAGAGCCCACCCTGTTAGCAGGTGTTGATTTTACTGATTAAAGGGTAATTAGGTTTGGCTGACTCAGTATATGGGGAAGAAAAAAACCTTCTGGTGACAAAGGGTTTAAGGCTAAACATAGGCAGCGTGCTTGAGCAGCCCTTTAGGTTATTGCTAATAAAGTCAAACCAAAGGGGAGGAAGTTTACATCCGTGACCTGTCCTGTGAGGGCTTTGTTTTTAAGCAACTTTGTAAAGATGCCTTCCAAAAGGAAAGAAGAAAGCAACTCTTGCTAAAAAGAAAAAGGAAAAAAAAAAAGATATATTGGCCTTTGAGAAACAGACAATTCAGTTAAAGCCCATCTCCATAATGCCCTTATTCCCTAGGGCATGTGAAAACATCAGCTGTGTGTTTTGAAGGGAAAGAGGCCACCTGTCCTAAGCACAGCACAGCACAGACAAAGGATGGTCTCTCTGTCATGGACAGTCTCGTGGGGTAAACATGAATCAAGGGGACACCAAAATGGAACTTTACTTTTAGGAGTAACAGCCCTTGAAATCCACCCATGCCTTCAAATATGTCTTTGGGGATAGGTAATAACACGTATGATGATACACAATCTCTTGGATCCTTTGTTTCCAAAGCCACCCAGAAGCAGGAATAGGCCAGTACTGCAGCAGTTCAGCATTACATCTTAGCTTGGAGGAATGATATTTGGTCTCTTTCCCTCCACAGATTAACTATGGAGAAGTCATGCTAACTAAGTCTGAGATGCTTAAATACTGTACCTCGTTCCTCCTTTTTGACTATGTTACTTAAGTTCATTTTTCTTTCTCTTCCCATACTCCTCTCTTGCAGATTCCCTCCTTCTCCCGCTGCACATAAAACTGTAATATCTGAAACATGCATGCAAATTCCCAAAGTGCAGTTAAGTACCACTGCAGCTGGGGAAACTGAGGCACTGAGAAGGGAAACAATTTGTCCTTCAGTTTTGAGACTCCAACATTACCCAGCTCATAAATGGTAAACAGGAATGGACCCAGTTAGGATGATTCCCAGTTTAATGCTGTATGTGCCAATCTTGTTTCCTTCTAGGCCTGATGTTTGGTAATGCTTTCCTATTTTTTACTGACCCTGCACCATTAACCTCTTCCTTGCTGATTAAACCATCAACAGCCAAGGGCTGATCTGTAGAAGAACTGGACCAGCAAATAGCTTTCAGCTAGAGAACCAGATGTAGGATTGAAGACCTGTTTGTTTACACAGTCATAAGCAGATTTATTAGTACAAATTTCCTATGACTAGTCTTTCTTTCTAACCCTGGTAAACATTACTCACTTCTTACTGTGCTTTCCATAAGGTCTCAGAGCACTCTCCAAAAGGCCACTGTTGCATTCTGCCACTTCACACATGGACGAAGCACAGTCACAGGTTTGAGGTCACTACTTTTTCAATGTCAGCCAGGGGAAACTGTTAGAGATAAGAAAATATTAAATACTTTTTAAGTCCAGCCAGAGCTCTTTCCACTTGACCACATACCTTCTAAATGAATGTGAATTAATGGCAAAGTATATGTGCATTTATACCTACAGAAATATATGTAAACTGGGTGGTCAGAGGTTCAATATAAAATAGCAAAGCTTCCCAGCAGAGTACAGCTCTTTGTTCTCCTTTTTTTTTTTAATCTTTCCCCTAAGAGTGCCTTATGGAAACAGATGGGGTTACTCATGGAAGTAAATGCTGTTTGCTTTCATCAAATTGAAGGCAGAGGACTCCACATAATGCAGTTTTGCAATACAACACCAAGTATCTCACAAGCAAAATCCTCCTCTCTCTCCATATTCAGTGTTAAACAACAGCTGTGCAGAATATTCAAACTGAAAAGCCTTTGAAGTTTTCACGTTTTGTGTCACTCAATCACTTCAGTTTACAAAATGAATATAAAACCTGGAGGACTTTGCTCCATACTGGGGCAGGTTTGGAGTGGGGGTATTGCTTCAACCAAATTCTGTGTAGAGCAAAAGCCCCAAGTAACACACTTATCCCACTAAAACATTGGGAAACATTGAACAAAGTGGTGTAAAATCCTCCAATGCATGAAAATGTCAAAAATAAAATATTTGGAGACTACAAAGTGATCCACAACAAAGCCAAAAACTTTACCCTTATGTCTGCACCAAGTAATTGATGTTGAAACCTCTCTCAGCTGGCATTCTCTTTAGGATAATGATTCCATGTTCTGTGTTAGAGGATATTCTGCAGTCTGGTGATTTATCTAGGACCAGCATATCTAATTAAGTTTAGTTGGTGCCTTGTGCACAGGATGTTCTTGGGTTAATCACTGTACTAGAACTGCAGGAATTTGGAGGCATCTTCATCTTTGTACTACATTCCAAGACACATAAGGGTTTAAAGAGACAAGGATTTCAAGGATCAAAATTCCTCAGCTGTGAATTGGGTCCCTCCTTTTCCCTGTTTTTCCTGTGTCCTGCCTGTTTGGATGTTGCTCCCTGAGATTTGTTGCTAAGCTGGCATGTAGCACCAGCTGAAGCACTGAAGTTCACTGAGACTTTCAGGACTTGCATTGTCTTCTGATATCTGTAATGTGAAGCTGTTCTCCACTTGACCTGACTCATAAGTCCTGTCCTAACAGTTTTTCTGGGTAAATTTCTCCAAGGGTCTGGACACAGGCACTGCCACTCACTTTTTGGACTAGATGTTGGTACACTTTTGGCCCAGGCCACCTGGCACCCAGAACATTTCTCAGCAGGGCTTGGGAGGTGGCAGGGACTTTGGCCATTCCCAATATGCAGTCAGGTATCCTGCTTTGGAGTTTGATAGCATGAACACAACCAGATAATGTATTCTAAAAGACCCAACAGTGCTTCAGAAGTTTGTAATAGCCTTGGTGAAGACACAGTGGCATGGGCTGAGAACTGAAAAAATAACCCCAGACCCAGGACAGACTGTCTGCCAGTGCTACAGCATCTTCTCCATCCTGCTACCTTGGCAAGCCTGAGTAAAGCTGCCCAGGAATAACAGTGCATCCTGCAGTCCCCAGACTCCAGCACGGCTACAGCCCAGGTTGCTACGTGCTGGTGCTCCCACCTATTTACAGCAATCAGCAGGACAGACCGTCCCTTCAGGAGCATTAATCCTAGACTGCACTTCAGTTTGAGCTGGTGAAGTCAATGAAAAAAACCTTATTGGCTTCCCTGATTCCAGTGTGACTCGGACACATCAGCTTTCACCTCAGACTTATCACTGCATAGGAGCACAGGGTATTTCCCTTGGTTTTGTACAGACAGCAAATTACACAAAAAACCTCTAGCTTACAGATCACAAACTGGTAAAAAATCAAAGGGAATCAGAGGAAATGCTTTTCTGCTGAATGAGGAAAATTAATCCCAAGTGTAATTTCACTGGCATCAGTGCAAATTCAACAATGGACTATATCTACTATTTGCAAGAACATGTGTGTGTTCTCCTTTCACATGTGCTTAAACACACAGTTTGCTTTCCTCTTTTAAATCTTTTCCATTTGAGAGGGCTGTGTCAAGAGTAACCATATGCTTTCACATGCATTTAAGTACTCAGGCCAATAATATCGCCAGTTATTTGTTTCACAGTGGTCCCAAGAGACTATCCAGTGACCAAGTCCAGGTGTGCTGGGCATTGCAGACAGTACCGGACTCTGTCATCTAAGACAGCCCAAGGAACTCACAATGGCATTGAAGTCCAAGCCATCCAAACCTTTGCACTCTGTAGCCACAACATTATCATTAGGGAACTCCAGTTAACTTGCTTCTAAGGCAAGAGATGCCTCCCACTGCAGAAAGCTCATACTGAAATTTGACTGCATTCATTGTCTCTGGGCACCTGGTTCACACATCGCTGATACCTGATGTGGTAACGCCACTTACCAGACCAGCTACAAAGGATGCAGAGGAAGGAAGGAAACTTTACAGCAACCTACAGGAGATTTGCAGATGTCAGGGTTCACCAGGCTGGGCAATGAATGGTCTGACAGCAGTGTTGTGTGCAGAGCTGTGTGTGTACGCTCATAGTTTGGTGGCTGCATGAAACGGGGAACTACCTAAGATTAGTATAAAAAGTGGCTCTTCTATACATTAGTAACTTGCCTCAGAAACACCTCAGCAGAGGTAAAAAGGGACTAGAGCCCACTTAGATTCCAATACTTTTTCAATTTTTGTTGGACTACACCTTTTCGAAGATTGACAAGCCAGAACCACCCTCTCAGCCTTTCTCTGCCTGCCACTCTGGTGCTGTGCTCTGCCTTGTCCTGCACTTATCCCCTGGGTGCCCTTTCATGCACAGCCCTTCTCTGGTCATTCTCAACCTCAGATGTTGTCTATGGAGAATCTCTTCTCTTTATTACTACCCTGCTGATAATTTCTTGCTTTGCTTGCTAACCCTTTCTTGGACACGCATAACTAACCAAACCCCCTTCTCCTTTCCCACAGTGACAGGTAAAATAATTCATTTTTAATTCACTGAACCTACCCCTACACAGCACACCAGCTCACCTCCACATAACGCTCCCTCTGCAAAATGTACTTTCTGGCATTAGAGGAAAGGCAGCTTTGTTCATTAAAAGGAGTCTAAGTCCCAAGTGCTGATTCGAGGCAGTTTTGTTTTCACCAAAAGAAGATTGCCACAAATGGTGCTGTGAATAACTAGGAGAGCTGAGGGCTTCTTCAGCTGGTTTAGGAAGCCAATGTCCAGAGCTGCTTCTGGTTCTGTGATGGAAGAGGTAGAGACACAAAATTTGTAAAGCCCAGTTCTCAGGTGAAAGCCCTGCTGTGAGTCCAGAGGGAAGATAAGTGAGACATAAAACAAAGCAGCAGTTTCTCTCTCCTACCTATCTTCACACAATAATACTGTACACAGCTGAACCAGTGCAGTGGAAAATAATATTATGATTTCTAAAGGGATTTTGCAAACCAAAGGATATTGGATCACATTTTCTCTTCACGTTAGTCACTATTCACACAATAATGAAGAGCAGAAGTTGATTCGCTTTGTTAAAAATAATGAGAAGCCGTGACTTTGAGCAATTTGATCATAAATTTTTGACTTGCTTTTCCTCCTGCATGTGGAGGTTGAGATAGTAGGTATAATTTACTATGACAAACCACCAGCATTAATGCATTAATCAAGAAAAACAAATGGTCCCCCTCTGAAATCTCCTGCCCACCTAGAGAGAGTAATGGGGTTATAAATGGAGAGAGAACAAATATTGACTCTATGAAACGTAAAGGTACCTGGGAGTTCACCCATCAGTCTTTAGGTTACACTTGCCTTTCAAGATGAATGGCATTTCTTTTATAATCCATTTCAATTATTTTTTATTTAGCATCTCAGGAAACAGGAGGGGGACATCAGTAGTCTCTTCAGGTTTTCCAGGTGTTCCAGACTGTTCAGTACCTCCAATTTCTGGAATGAGATAGGGGCTCCCAACCCAAAAGAGGGATGCTTCCCCTGTCTTTCAGTTTGAGATATGTACTGAAGGAGCTGCCTGGACTAGTCACTGAGTTATTTGTTTGATGGTGTTTCTGGTGCAGCTTTCTGTAAGATGGCACCAGAACTCAGCCTCCATCACTTAGACTATAGAAACTCAGGGACACAGACACCTCTTGGCATCTGGACCCATACAGGACCCAAGAATTTACTGCCTAAGGGAAAGAAAGACCTCTGGCACCATTTACTGAACTTAATCTTACTTTGTCACACAATCTTCATAACTCTCCAAACTCATAACATCTCACTCATTTAACCTCTAAAGCAATGCTATTCTTGTCTTCTACACAGATTATTGGGTTATTGGATTCATTTCAACGTTGCCTTCCATATTAGATTCACTTCCTCTTTAAAATATCTTACTAAATCAGAAAATAAGGAGAATCAAGTATTTCATAAATGCTGAGATCAGCCAGTGTTGCTGTTCTTCCTGCAACATGTAAGGGTGCCACACATCCCATAGGGAACTCAATACTGAGTGGGGACATAATCAAGAGCAAAAACCCCAAGAAAAACTAAAAAGTCAGTCACAGTTCAAATTCTCAATGATCTGAAAACAACACAGATCCCAAGAGGAATTGAAAGACTCTGAACACAGAGCCAGTATCTACTGAGGCACTGGCAAAGGTGCCAACAGGCCAGTTCACATCTCATATATCACCTGCACCCTGATAGAAATCATTGGCACCCGTTTTTTTAATTCTCCCATAAAGGTTATACAATAACAATTTACCCTCCAGGGCTGGAATGCAACAAAGGGAAAAGGAAATGGAAGAACATAGGTGTGCACGAGCCCGGTGGTGATGGGCCACGTAAGCCATGCCCGCTGCCACAGGCCCTCCAGAAGCCTCGGGCTCAGAGCAGCAGATGTGACCACTTTCCCAGCACTGCACACAAAGGGGAGAACACGCATTGGCCTGGCAGGGTTAACTGTGTGTGGCTCCAGCAGGATGCACGCTCCAAAACAACCGAAGCCTGGGGGTGTTTTGACAGAATGAGCAGAAGATTTTCCAGCCCATCGCTTTCCCGAGCTCAGTGCCGGGATGCTGTGTCTGAAGAGCAGCTCCCTCTCTCCTCTTTCCTTGCTCTACAGTAAGGTCAAAAATGTAATTGTGGATGCTTAACGGCCACCTTAATGAACAGCCACTCTATCCAGAAGGGTCTGGCACCTTAGGTAATTTTAAGCAATATTTTGGGATTTCTCTGATTATTTTCAGCTAGGTTTACCCACCTTAAGTTACCCGACAACTCATGTCTCATTAAAGGGAAGCTTCCAGAAAGACTAGAACTGACACCAGATTGTTTAAAGGTTCAATAAAATCCAATGTACTCAAACCTCTCTAGAGCAGTTTATAGAGTTGCTTTGGTACCTGGTCTGTTCTGGGATAAACAGAACACAGAGGAATCCAGGCATAGCCTTGTGTCCAGGCTGACACGGGTTTGCAAGAGAGCCTGAAGGATTCAGACACCTCTGGACAGTCTGAAACGAGCTACCTCTGCTCCACCAGCCACTAGTAAGGCTATAGCAGCTACGAATGACTTGACAGGTGTTCTGAAAAGGGCACAATTTAGCTAGAAGATGAGGTGGACAGGCCCTCCATGAGCCAGTACCATTTCTTTTGTAATCCAGGGACATCCAGATGCTACTTCTCAACTCTGAATGGACAACAAGCCACATCTCCAGAGTAGCTCAGCCACTTGTGGCTCTCTTTCTGTTTAGAGACACAGTAATAATAAGACAGGATGTTACTACCTTTCACTGGTTTTCCTATAAAAAGACATTCAGATTTCCTTGGGCAACATGAAAATTCACTCCCTTCTTCACACCCTCTGACAGGCCACAGACAGCTGTGTTGGGGCTGCTGCAACATGCCTTCAGGTGTTTAGAAGAAATCTCTGGGATTTCAGACTCCAATGCAGACTTGTTTTAGGAAGGTGATGCTGAGAGCCCTGATCCCAGTGGTGCCGGGACTGAAGCACTGCATTCCTGGCCTCGTGGGGACATGAGCAGGTTAAATCCAGACAGGGTGTGTTAGATGCAGGTAGGCAGGTCAGCTCAGGCCAGTACAGTCTGTTGGGCTTCTCCACACCAGAAATGTGTACTCCTCATTGTACTCCTCATTTGAGAAGGTTTGTTTTTCAAGCTTTGTTACAATAAAGCTGAGTTAAAACACAGAAATCAAAAACGAATGGCTCAGAGTCACAAAGAAAGGGTCGAGCAAAACACAAGATCTCCTTCATACTTAAACATCAGCCTTTTTTCCTCTAATGAGCAGGACCATCATTCAATGAAATCTTTAGCAAGGAAGTGTGAATAGGGATCAGTTGTACTGCTGATATGTCCAGCTGGACAAATGAGGGTGTTTGGGGTGACTGTGAGCACTGCTGAACTGCCATGCTCAGTTTTGAAACTAATAGCTCAAGAAGGATATTGAAATAAGGGAAGAGATTTCAAAGACACTAACATGAAGGATGACATTTAATGGAAGATCTTGGCCACATCCTACTTCCATAGATGAGGGGGGATCAGGCTAAGCACTACTTTCTACCCGTCTTGGTTTTCTTCCCAAAGAAACTCACATGTGAGTAGTAAGGAACCATAAGTGACCTTCCTCAGGACCAGACAGGAGGGACTAGAAATATGTTCGACTCAATCAGAATTAATTCAGAAAAGTACCAAAGTCTGTTTAATCACAGAATAAGCTGAGCTGGAAGAAATCCACAAGGATCATCGAGTCCAACTCCTGGCCCTGCACAGCACTATTCCCAAGAGTCACACCATGTGCCTGAGAGTATTATCCAAACATTTCTTGAGCTTTGCCAGGCTTGGAGCTGTGACCACTTCCATGGGGAGCCTGTTCCAGTGCCCAACCACCCTCTGGATGAAGAATTTTTTTCTGATATCCAACCTAAATCTGCCCTGACACAACTTCAGGCAATTCCCTCAGGTCCTGTCACTGGTCACCACAGAGAAGAGATTAGTGTCTGGCCCTCCTCTTCCTCTCACAAGGAAGGTGTAACTGCGATGAGGTCTGCCCTCAGTCTCCTCTTCTCCAGGCTGAACAGGCCGAGTGCCCTCAGCCCTTCCTCATACGGCTTCCCCTCAAGGCCCTTCACAATCCTCATGGTCCTCCTTTATCACCCAAGATCAGGGGTGCCTTTCATTTATGAACCTCACCATACTCATGTGATTGTAAAGTGATCCATACTTTCATAGACTTTGTTATACAGGTAAGAAAAATAGGGAGGCAGCCCTTCTCCTACTCTGAGGTGACAGAATGAAGAAATTCAAGGTGTCTTGCACCTCTATTTCAAAATCAAGAAAGCTTTTCCTGAAAAAAAGAGACCCAACAACACATGGTCCAGGGTCTTGATGCCAGGGTAACTCAACAGCCCACACAGGAATTATACACAGGGTGCAGGGGCAAGGTTCTGGGCCCTGTGGGGCACCCCAAGAGAAGTGAGGTTCACTTTGAAAGTCCTGAGATCAGGCCAGCTCCAGCCTGCCAGGATGGTTTTGTTAGCCTGAAATCCAGAGTGGTCGGTCAAGGAGTCAGAAATGGCTCCCTGACACTGAAACACCCAAATCTCTTCTTTAAAGACAATTGTGAGCCACAAATCTGTGGTTTTCCAAGTCACAGCCCACACATCTCCTTACAGCTGTTTTGAGATCTCCTCGATCACCATTAAGGTACTGGAATTACCCCTACATGATAATTCCTCACCCCCTGAGATATATTATTCTACCTTTTTAATAGTGCTTAGTAAGGGACAAGAACTTTAAAAAAGAATAAACTTGAGAAGGAATCTTTGCTTCCAGTGGTGTATTCCCTGCCGTGGAGATGATTTTTTTTTGTATTTTAAGGGTCAGAGTGCCCTCTTCTGTCCCATTCATGTCCTGATTATTAACTTACTTCTTTGTTAAATCAGCAGATTATAGATCAAAACTGTGACTTGTCTTCTGCACACCTTATCGTCTTCTAAAGCACAGTCAAGAAAACAAGCACCAGACCACAAAGTAGGAAATAACCCTTGTTAATGCAGGGGCCTGGACAGTCAGCTGCTACCAATAAAAGGGGCTGGGGGAACATCACAGGCAACATGATGGATCTAATTAGTTCACGAGGTCAGAGATATTTTGAAGTGAATCTCAGCAAAGTTTAAACAGTGGGGTGTTATTTATAGACCTGCATTTAAAATTCACCTTCCTCCTGCCTCTGTAGCCACTAATTGAATCCAGACTGATGGCCAAGGAAATCTGACTGACACAAATGTATTAAAAGCGGCTCAATACTACCTTTGCTTATAATAATTTCTAAAATAATCTTGGTGAAAGCACTGGGGACTGCAGGATATCTGAATTACGGATAGAGCTAACAACAGCCTGGAAAATAATTTTAGCTGAGTGCTTTTGTCATGAATTCACACAGAAGTGTGTTTCTGGAAAACACACCACCACTTTCATGCGGCAAAACCAGAATTAATAAACTGCAGTGGATCCCTGTGATGTCCAAGGAGCTACTACGAGTGTGCCTGCCCTGTGTTCCCAGCACCGCTGATGATCCCAGGGGATGCACTGGGAGCTCCAGATCCGCATCCCAGTGACAGCGCCTACCCCTCTCCCCTGCTTTAGGGCCGGGGTCCTTCTGACACACCTGGTATCTCCTTGAGGGATGGAGACGCAAGGGGCCGCTTTGTGTCCTTTCACCCCTAAATCACAGAACGCTTTGGGTTGGAAGGGCAGGGTCTTTAAGGACGCTTCTAATCCCCCTGCCATGGGCAGGGACACCTTCCACTAGACCAGCCCCAGGTCTTGAACACTTCCAGGGATAAGAAGTTCACAACTTCCCCAAGCAGTTTGTTCCAGCGCCTCACTCCCCTCACAGCGCGGAATTTCTTCCCAATATCCAACCTACGCCCGTGGCAATTTAGCCCCGCCCCGTGAGGCGGTGCCGCGACCGCNTAGCGGCCGCGCCGCAGCCGCCATGGCGGCCGCCTGTGGGAGGCTGGTGCCGAGGGGCGCCGCCATCGCCCTGCCCGGCCGTGAGCACCGCCCGGGCCCTCGCCCCCCATCCCCTCGGACACCCCCGAGCCTCCCCTTTGCCCGGAGCCCTCCTCCTGCCCGTCCCTGGCCCAGAGAGCGGGCGGGAGGAGGGTTGGCCTGGCGGGGCGCGGGTTGTGGTGCCATGTCCTCCTTGTGTTGGGCGGTTCAACTTGAGATCACCGCGGGTTTTGAACGTTATTTTATTTTTTACAGGGTGTTTTTCCTTATCGGGGTATCGAGTGAGCAGCGATGGAAAGCCGCCGAAATTCCAGCCGCCTCCGAAGCCCGTCATTATTGACAAGAAGACGCAGAAGGAGGAGAGGAGGTGAGGGGTGTCCCACTGCGCACCCGAGCTTGTACAGCCTTACCTGGGCTTGTGTGCAGGTCTGTGCTCAGGCTGGTCACTGTGTGAGCACTTACCTAAAGAGCCAAGGCATTATTAGACAAAAGAAGAAAAAAATCCCGAACACTGTAAAATTCTAGCTAAGACCATTTGTATTGAAATATGTTCAAAACACCCTAAAATACTGTTTCTGGAGTTCCTGGAAGCAGTGAAACATGAAAAAAAATGAAGAGCAGTAAACACTTTTGCAAATTTGGGGTTAATGTGCAAGGTTCTGCCTGTTAAAGGCGTCTCTTTAGTGTGCCGGGGACATGGGTCCTGTGTCTGTCTTTGCCATAGAGCTGGAGACCAGTTGTGGGCATGTTCATCACTGTTTGTGAAATGGACCTGATGTCACTGGTAGCCTTCATGAGCTGTCTCATTCTGGGTATTTTTGATGTCACCTCAATCCATTTTGTAGAATCACAGGATGGTTTGGGTTGGAAGGGACCTTAAGCTCATCTAGTTCCAACTCCCTGCCATGGACAGGGACACCTCCCACTAGATCAAGTTGCTCCAAGTCCCATCCAACCTGACCTTGAACACTTCCAGAGGGGGGGCATCCACAACTTCTCTGGGTTTTAAACCCAATTTGCATTGGTTTAAATGACCCAGTGGTTAAAACTGTGGAGCTGTGTCTGGAAGGAGAGTGGTGTTACTGTATTGTTCATCTCCCCCCCCCAAAAAAAACCCTCACTAAACCCATAGCATTGAGGCAGCCTAGGAATGGGAAAAGCATTAAAAATCAGGTTATAAATATGTCCACTTTGTCTTCAGATCTGTAAATGGAAATATTTTTAAGAAGTGAAGAGTTTATAGGGCTCTTCTAAGAAACACAGCATGCAATGTGGCAGCTGGCCCACAAAATTATGTTTTATCTCTTGAGATTATGCAGCTTTGAAGATCATGAGTAGGTTTGATGTTGTTTATTGCCTGTGTGGCTGCCTGTGGGCAGCAGCACCAACCAGAACCTCTGTGCTGCCCCTACAGCCCCCGTAAGGTTTGTAAGGCAGATTTGCATTTGTCCTCCTTCTCTGTGTTGGGCACTTCTCTCGTGGCCAGATCCAGGGCTTTTTAAGATGCATCTGCACAGTTGAATTGAATGAGTCCAGCTTCATACTTCAGCTCTGAGGCCAAGTGGTCTTACCATCCAAACCAGAGTGACCATATCCTGTTGGAAGTGGCCCTCAGCCGAAGCCAGTGCATGTCAGGAAGCGTGCCTTCAACTCAGCAGTCAGATAACTGAGGTCCAGGCCATGAGGAAATTCCTTGGCATGGTTTAATTTTTTGTAGCAGAAAATAGTACTGTGAGTCCCTTTGAGCTTCTGTAACACAAAAGGACATTTATGTGGTGTCTTCTACAGAATCAGTTTGTGAAAGCTGTAACAGATTGTAAGTGGATTGAAAACTGTAGTAGGTTGTTCCATATCTGTTACTACAAAGTCAACAGATAGTAAGTGTTTTGTCATGTGGATTACAATTAAATCATTAAATAACCTGTGCCTGAGCTGTGACAGCACTAACTGAACTGTCCTCTTTCAGTCAGCTCCTCTGAGACCGACATGTATTACTGGTTTTGGAAAAAATCTGTTTGAAAGAACAGCTACAAAACAAACCAAAAAAAACCAAGAAAGGCCACAAAACTCCCCCAAACCAACATCAAAACCCCAAAAAAATTCCTCTTGGATAACAAAAACCAATAATTATGTAACACTGATGATTTCATGGACTGCAGCTGATAGCTCTGCAAAGGCAACAGCTGGTAATTTTTAGGCCAAATACTTGGAGTTCTCTAGTACTTTTTATGCAAATGTTTTTGTTTCATACTTTTAAAATTTTGGCTTTTCCACAGGTTCTTGAGCCCTGAATTTATACCTCCCAGAGGGAGAACAGATCCTCTTAAATACTATATAGAAAGAAAGGACATGATACAGAGAAGAAAAGTCTTAAACATCCCAGAATTCTACGTTGGTCAGTAACAGCACTAAAACTTTCATAATTCTGTCAGTGTCTTACGTTATGTGGGGTGGTAAGAAGTGTGGTCATATGTAGAATAGCATAAAACATCCCAGTATCAGGTGTGTTACATCAGCTGGGATGTGTTTCTGTATGCAGTACTTTGTATTTTAATATCATATTTACTTAAAAGTATAATCCTAATGTGTTCACTATGTGGATTTATTTCAATCCTGGCACCTGAGCAGGAAAATACATTAATGAAAGGAAAATACATTAGATTAATTATATTCAATTTGGATAGGGAAGAGCAAAAAAATAAAGGTGAAGAAGGTTTGTAGTTAACCTGCAGAATCAGTTCAACATATATTAATTCAGGTCATGTTAGAAGTTTTTTTGTTTCTGGCAGTTTTGATGGACAACAAAATATTTTCAAAATGCACCTGAATAGATGCACTTGGTCTGCCCCTTCCCACATGTTGGTACATATTAACTTGGCCAGGGTGTTTATTTTAATTCATTTTTTTGGCAGGCAGCGTCCTTGCTGTGACTACTGCGGATCCCTACGCCAGTAACAAATCCAACCGGTTTGTTGGGATCTGCATTCAGAGGGGAGGGAAAGGACTTGGCGCTACCTTTGTCCTCCGGAATGTCATAGAAGACCAAGGTGGGGTTTGAACTGTGGTGATTATGCTACAAGTGTTCAGCAAAAAATGTGTAAGTTGTAGAAATTTAGTCTGTGGGGAGGAAAACAGCAGATGGAAGTGAAATTGTGAGTCTGCCTGTTAGAGTACTCTGCAAGTTTAAAACTGTGCACACAGAGATGTTGATGTGCTCTGCGCTTGAAGGCATGGAACTGCATAGTAATTTTTTTGTCTACATACTTGGTGATTTTTAGACATTCCATGATGGCTGTGCTCATGTCTGAGCCTGGGCTGTCTGTTGCCATGTAAATACCAGCCCAGTTTGAGCACTGTGTATTTGCATGGACTGGGGATGTAGGCGTGAACTTTTTAACAAGCAACAGATTAGCAGAGTTTTATCATAGGTTCATATTGTTGTTTATGACAAAATTGAGGCGATGCAAATAGTGAAGTTCTGAGAGCAAATATGAAAGGGGTAGGTGTCTCTTCATGCACGCTACACATACACAGAGATGGATAATAACAGCCATTGTAACTAAAAGGGATTAAAGTTTAAAACCCAAGCTCATCTTCCTTAAATTCAAGCCATTCAGTGTCTATTCAGACATTCTGTTACCAAAGACTTGCCTTAGAAAGAAATGTGCAGTTGCCTGTACAGACACAACACACAAGTACAGTCATGTGCAACCAGCACTGTAGTTCTCTGAGAAGTAAAATGCAGTTCTGCAATGATACAGGAGTGTGTAACTGAAGAAATACTACTTTGGTGTTAGTATTTCTAATGAATTAGGTTCATTAAACCAGACTTTCTGTCTCTAAGGTGTTGAAATCTGTTATGAACTGTACAGTCCTCGAATCCAGGCGATCGAGGTTCTGAAGCTGGAAAAGAGGCTGGATGAGAACCTGATGTACCTGCGGGATGCCCTCCCTGAATACAGCACTTTTGATGTCAATATGAAACCTGTGTCTCCTATGGACCAGGAGGAAATTCCTGTAAACAAGGTAGGAGCCATGTGTTTCAGTGGGAAAGGACAGAATTATTTATGTAACTTCCATTTATGACTGTTATCCTGGCAGGCTGTATCAGCTCTTTGCTACATTAGTTACCAGGGTGACAAAGTAGGTGAAATCAGGCAAGACTTCCTGCCATTTCTATATTGAAGGAATGGTGAGAATGTAAACACCTACCATCCTCAGTTGTTAATTTTGAAGACATGCAAGGAGTAGCAGCCTCCACATTCCTCTGTAGAACTGTGCAAAGGGGAAAGTTTTCCTTACAGAAATGTTATTGTTAATGTGAGTACTGATTCAGAAGTGGTTGGTGTCAGGAAACAAGGTAAGATGGAAGAGTCAGCTAAAATCTGCATTTCAGGGAAGATCCAGAAACCAGCAGACCCTGCCAGAGTGCTCAGTAACTTACAGTGATAATTCCTCCCTTTCCCTACCAGGCTACTTTTATTTTTCCTTATTAAGGAGCAAAACTACAAAAGATGGGCCAGCTTCATTTTGTGTTTCAATTAAGGACTGTGTAATAAATCAAGACAGTGTTAAGTTTTACAAGATATTTTGACAACAGTTGTATAAAGTAGTAGTTCCTTAACACACTGATAGATCGGTCAGTTTTCTTTTACTTTCCTTCTGTTAGAGTAGCAGTTGTCTCACTTTTTGCTAAGCTCACAATCAAAAACCTTAATTACTTAATACCACTTATTGGTTTTTTTAATTCTTTAATCTTTCACTCTAGCTGCAGGTACGAATGAAACCTAAACCATGGTCAAAACGGTGGGAAAGACCAAAATACAATATAAAAGGAATAAAGTTTGAGCTACCAGAACATAAAATGAAAGCAGCACAGAAGTGGAGCCAGCCGTGGCTGGAGTTTGACATGCTGAGAGAATATGATACTTCAAAAATAGAGGAAAAAATTTGGAAAGAACTGAGTGAAGAACGGGAAAAATAATGATGTTTTTTGCAGTCTAGAATTACTGAGAAAATTAATATTTTTAATTTACTGTATGGATGATCAATTGTCAAGTTTTGTATATACATGGGCAAAGCAAACAATAAAGTTAACCTTTCCAGATTTCCAAGTGAACAGACTTCTTTGACTCAAGTGTCCACTGCCCTCCCAATGTTCTCAAGTCATTACAAGGAATCTTTCTTTCAGAAATAAACATCTACAGAGCTAAAATTGTGATAGAACATGAATTACATTTTTGTCATAGCACAAGGCTGGTGCTAGAGACGAGCTGGGATGAGACAAAGCAGAACAAGAGAAAAGCAATGAGATCATGAGCTTGTGGTGACTGCTGGTCAGCAGTTGCATTTTTGTTGGTGTTCTGAGAGGAGAAGCAACAGAAATTGATTAGTAGAAAGCAGGATTTATAATATACTCCTGAAACTACTGAAGGTTAGTGGAACCAGAGGGGTTTTTTTCATACATCCTAGTAACATTTTTGTCACAGGTTAAAGAATTGAACTGTAGGAGCCATTAACACAGTAAAATATTTTATTTTCAAAATAAATTATTTTAAAAGTAATCTTTTGTCTGTAATACTGATCAAAGCTATTTACAATTAAAATATTTTACAAAAATATATTTTTAACTTAAAAAAATATAAAAAAGAAGGCATAGAGATTAAGTCTGCAAGAAGATTTTGGAGAAATAGTCACAGAGTCTGTGATGCACTACAGTTTTTACAATGAAGCATCCTTGTTATTCTATAGCAATACGTATTGCAAATATACAAAGCTATAAAACATCAGAAATCTAATAAGGATGTGAAGAAGTCAGGTTCTGTAGATCTTACTGGGAAGCAAAAGGAGGAGTTTTTTAGAATTCCAGTTACTAAAAAGTCACAGTGTCTGTGATGAAAAGCCTGACTCCTTACCTGCACACTGCCCCCCCTTGTTTCTGTATCAGGGTCCTCACCCCTGCAGCATTAGGAATTCTTTTTCACTAGGAATGGCTTAACCATAACCCCACCAGAAAATCACTGTGGACCGCAAGTTAGAAGAGCTCAGTGACTGCTGAGTCAGAATGAGATTTAGCAATTAATACTGAAAAGAGCTTGTCAAATTGTCTACTGGCTAGTGAAAAACTTCACAGGCACTTTCTGATTCCAGGATTCCTTCCAAGAAGGGTACAGCAGTAAAGCACTGTCACACATTTTAGAATGCCTGAACCATTGCTTTGACAACTGTAACTTCTAAATACTCCCTAATCTAGGAGTAGATGGCAGTAAAAGGCATTTGAAAAAAACACCTCACATATTTAACACCAAGACAGTGATTACCACCCTATCTTTGAGTAGGCAGGATCCACTAATTAAATTTCATATTAGAATTGGTTTAGTGGGAGTAGCAGGCTTGTTTCAGTAATGTAAGCATTGCTTCAGAAGTTCCTATTTCCCAATCATTGGTTTAAGGTCTTCAAGTTTATGTTCTTCAATGAAGTCTTCAACAGTATGCACAGCTCCAATTTTCATCAGCAGGAGAAGAACTTCTTTTGTTTCATCACTATTTAAGAATAAAGAAAAAAAGAAAAAATTTATAGGAGCACTTTTATGTACCTGTCTAAAGTACCATTTTTGTTTCATGACCTTGGCTACTCTGATCATTAACAGCACCCACCATCCACCACCTCAAACTATCACAATAAACAAGAACTGCTGAGGTGCTCCACAGTAGACCCCATCTTTTCTTTTAGATATATATATACATGACATGAACATACCTGAAAGTGTCAAATATATGCTATTTAAGGAATTTTAAAAATTCTTTCCACAAAGTATTTCAGGAAGCACTTGAATCCCAAGGAAAGCCTCATCTATTACCTGTGGTTGTCCTTGTGCAGTGCACGGGCGCATTGCACCAAGTGCTGACTGAAGTTCAGCAATTCAGGGAGGGTTGATCCACCTTTAAGATCTTGGAACCATCTTTCTGGGAGGCACGAAACCACCTGTTCACACAGTAAATATTTGGAAAAAGTTTAAAAAGTATTTCAATATAACCAAGTCACATCACTTGAGACAGGAACCTTCTGGCAGGTTCAGTCATCATTAGTGTGCTTTTTCTTTCAAACCAACATTGATTGTCCCTACATGTAGTTATGCTTAAGAACCTACAGATCAGTATTTGCTCTAAAATACTCATGCACCAAGGTCATTAAAAAACAATTATAAACAAATTTTAAATGTTTAAATTTTATATTCTTAAATATTCCATCTTTAGTTTTGACCCCTCTTCATGAAAAACAAAAGGCCTTTAGCATACACTCTCTTCCAATGTACATGTTATCCTTTACCTTGCTACACTTTTCTGTACTGTCCGGCCCTAGAGGTGTGTTTAGGATGTTCAGGAGAAGGTAACGATTCAGCAACTTGCTCAGTCCCAAATCACGGACCTTGTCTTCCTGGACAATCCCATCCCAAAGAACAACATTGGAGAGCAGCTGCAATAATGAAGAAACAAAAATCTGTATAGCTGGTGGCTGAAAGTGTGCTAAAAGACAGTGTCACAACTTTCATGCAACATAAAGATAAAAAGGTAATAGTCCAACCAATTCAAGCACTCAAACCCCAGGACTTACACTCTCCAAATTTATGGTCAGTTAGCCAATAATAAGCTGCATATAGTAAATAACCTAATTAATTTTACAAGTGCAAATATCTATACCCATATATGTGTATCTATGACCTTCCAAAGCTGGAAAGAGCATTTTACCCTTGTAATAGGTTAACAACTTGCCAAGTACAGAAAACAACTAAAACTGTCAGAGAATCCAAGACAAAAGTGAAAAAGTTACTACATCTGCTCAGGACAAGACTACACGCAGTCTCCCATACTCATAACATGATGATGTTATAGTTTGTAACATCACAAAGATTTTTTTGTAGTTCATGTCAGTATTCTTAGGCACTGAGGCTTTTTTCTGTTGGTCCTATCACTATAAATCCTTACAACTGTTGTCATTTTTGAGTCTGTTGTAAGGCTGTGTCTATGAGGGCAAATTACCTTGAGGTTAAGTTACTCGAAAATTAACCTGTTCTGAGCCAAGGAGGAGGACAGGCAACATGGATAGCAGGAAAACTGGAATATTGTCTGGGATGTTAAGGTTTCCACTAAAACGGATTTCAAAGGAAACAAGCAAAGAGAACAAAACCAGCCCTATTTTCTCTACCTTAACGGCTGACCAAAACCGTCTTTCTTGAAATTTTGAACGTAGCGATGACTTGTCTTCCACAGTGCTGGTCATAGCAAGGAAAAAAAAAGTTAAAATAAGGATTATTTTTTGTTTGATTTAAAAGAAGATAAACAGACATTTGATCTCTCAGACATGGATGTCTACAATATTTCATCTACATGTGTGAGGGAGAAGAGTAGAGGAACTAAAAAAAATACAAGTTTAAGAGAGTCACAGGGTCAGCTTACCTTTTAGGATACAGAGGAATAAAGACATCTTCCTCTACAGATTTCTTCATTCTTAGGACAACTGTGTTCATAAAATCCTATTAAAAAAGAATTATTAATGTGTCCTCAGAAGAAAGACTTCATATTCAATTTGTAACAACCTCAATGCTTATTTAACATCCAGAAGTCTGATATCTTAGAGGTAAGTGTAGTTGCCATCTGTATATAACACACATAGAGACCCTGAATAAAAAATAGAAACAGCAAACAAATCACAGCTGTAATTATCTATAGGATTAGCCCAGAGGGTTTTGCTGTATCCCTAAGTGAGGCCTTTTTTTGCACACTAATCTGCAAGGCAGAGGGAAAACTGCACAGATTAAAAACAAAATAAGTTATACCCATGGGATCTCCATTAAAAGATGTTAAATTCTATGTAAAAAAAAAAATCACCATAGCTAGGGTAGTGTGCATTTTTGGGCAACATGCTTTCAGGTGCCATAGATTGTCACCTACCTTTTTTTTTCAGCCTATTTATTTAAGTTCTGGCTAAGATCAATTGTATCATTTCACTTTATGCCATGGTTTAAAAACTGCAAACTTTGGAAGGCATAAACATTTTCTTTAAAATATTTCCTTTCATATTCAGAGCCCAAACATCCACCCCATTTCACCAGTTAATCCATCCCATTTTCACTAGATAAACCTCCTGATTTACATCAGAATAAAACCAGAATCAGGCTGAAGAAGGGCTTGCTAGAGTGACTGTGTATATAAAAGCAATTATTAAACGATTGCTAGGATTACATAGTAGTTTATCTCCTCACCAATTAACCAACCTTTGGGGATTCTCAAGTTTTAAAATTCTGGGCCTACTTTATAAATAAAAGCTTAAGGAATGGAGTACTGAAGCATTACTAGCATTTAAAGCTCAAATTTGGAAAGATAATTAAATGCACATCTAAATTCTAACCACTGTCATTGCAGTGAAAAAGATTAGATCTACAAACAGATTCTGGATAGATACACGCAGAATTTCTCTACGAACAGGAGTTAATTTCTGCCTCAAGGGTATCCCATCATCTTCAACAAGGAGAGAATCAGAGAGCTGGAAGTTTAACTGTTAAATCATCTTAATATGAAGTGACAGAACAAACAAGCAATCAGAACCAAACACAGAATCACACGCAGTGGGTGAAGTTCCCCTTTCTCAGCACAGGAGCTTTTACCTCTCTTGCTCGACTGGACTCATTTTTGGAAAGGACTTGTTTTCCAAAGATGTTATTGCAAAGCTGTACAAGGTTCTTTGTCTGTGAAGTAGATAAAGGATCCCACACACTCTTCACAAATGCTGAAAAAAAATGGGGATTTATTTCATTCTCAATACTTATTCTCAGTACTTATCTGCCCTAGTTTCAAGCCATTACAATGTAACAGAAGGAAACATAGAAAAAGCTCAGCTTCTTACAATAATCCAGAAGAGGTCACCTTAGCCTCACTGTGGAACTACATAATCACTACATCTTGGAGCACCATGACATCACTAACACTATTTCATAGTTATCATTTTTTTTAAAGTTTGATTGCATGGCTGCAGTGAACATTTTCAATGCAATCTTATCATACCTGTAATTTTGGGAAGAATAGTTTTTTCAATCACTCTAGGCAAAAGTTCTTGATCATGATCATCATCCTTTTTTGATTCAGATACATTTTCTGCATCACTGAATTCTTCTATAGCTCTGAACCAGGGCATCTCTTCCAGCTCTGTAAAACTCTGCTGAAAGGTCACTTCTGTTAGTTGTTCAGCTGATCACCATTGAGAGAAAAGCTCCCCCCAAAAATACCCCAGCTTCCCACTTAATGTCAGATCCACCCTCATCACTGAATGGGCCAGAAGAGCAAACCAGGAAAACTAGATTTAAAGCTAGAATTTAACGGGTGGGATTGTTCAAGTGTCTTCAAAGAATTCAGAAGAACTATTTTTACAGGAGGTGCTGCAAAAAGGGCTGGAGTTAAAGAGAAAGGGGAAAGTTAAGAACATTCCACAACGTGCTTCACTTTTTGAGACAACACAGTAGCTTTCTATTAATTTCTAATGCACTGTGCTATGTATAAATGCGAAAATACATCATTTTTCATATTAATACATAATACACACATGCACCATTTTTGAAGAAAAAGTCAGCTGATGCACCTACCTCAAGAGGATTCCAACTTATTAACTGAACTCTGATCAATGGATTTAATAGCTTAGGGAGGCAAAAACTGATGTAAGCATCACAGTAAGAATCAGGAAACTTCTCTTTCCATTCCTGGAATTTCAACAGGATTTTTCTGATGTCACAAAAATCTGCATGTACATCTTCAAAGATTTTCCTACTATCCTCTAAAACGTTATCTATGGATAATATTCATTGGGAATAAAAAGAAACAATCACAGAACTTATTGAGGCATAAGCTGAAGAGTTTATGCATCTATAGGACATAAGAAATATTTTTACGATAATTGCATTCGTTATTTATCTTTGACACATCTGACACACAAATGGATTTTAAAACAAGCTCCTGGGAAAAGCCAGTTTTAGAAAAAAATTGTGTCATAAGACCAAGGAAAGGCAAGTTTCTTCATGATCTATTTCACAGATTTATATTACCACTATGTTTCAAACTTTATTCCACAATGATAAAATTTCAGGCATGAAAACCCTTCTGCTGTTACATGAAGAAAAGGTATTATGTCTTTCTCTTCTCCCCTTCATCCATTCACTCAAGATAATTAAAACACCAACCTTTAATTCATTCTCTATCTTCAGGAAACAAACCGATTACACAAAACATGCTGCAGCACTGCACAGAGTACTGTCAGATCAGCTTTAGCATAATCTGACAGAGCTCACTTCTAGTTTAAAAAAACATGTATAATGATGCCACCACATAAATGACACGAAATCTACAACCATTCCTTATTCTTCCCAAGTCATTAATAAGAACTGCCTGAATGCATTTCTTTTCTACAGTGTGTAACTAAGAACATGGAACTCAAATGAAGTATTCCACAACCTTTCCTTAAAAAAAAAATTTAAAAAATATCAGCAAGAGATCTTGTTTTAGGACATCACATTAAGACTGTCACCAACCTTTGCTCTTCTGGAACTCATCCACCTCTGTGGGAGTCAGCTCTTCATCGCTTGACAAGCCCTCGTGGTGATCAGCTTCTCCTGACTGCTCCCTCGCCTGCCTCCTGCAAGTCCTGCATTTTGGAATGAACTCAGGTGAGTTATCCCCTCCCATGTATGCAGGAGAAAGCTTAAAGAAAAATAATCCAACGTCTAAAAATGTACTTAAAACAAGCTGTGAGAACAACAGCCTAAGGAGACACAATGGGGGAGCAACAGTAATTATGTAATCATAGTCACCTAACCTGGGGAAGAAGGAGGGGATTTGGGAAGCGACATCAAAAAGCTTAGAGCAACATCTCTGACCTCCCCATGAGCCATGTAATAACCTTCACTTCACCTCATTCCCTTTATGAGGCTAACAACTCATCCCACTTCCAACACTGAGCATCCAGCATGGAACTGGATCTGATAGTTTAGTGTGTAGTGAACAACTGAGCTCTCAGACTGTGCTGTCAGTCCCAGATCACTTGTTCAACAACCTACATGGAAAAGGTGACACCACCCACGTGCCAGTGGGGCTCAAAAAACTATGGCCACGGCATCAAGAGAAACAGGCTGCAAAATAAATGGCTTGAATTTCTCCCACAGGAAAATGATATATGATAGCGAAGTGATATTGCATAAATACTTTTGAACAGTTATTTACATCAATTAGCATTAAAAGTTAACTCTTTAAGTGGTTAACTGCAACTGTAAAACTTTCAAAGCTCCCAATAATACTAAAAAAAATGGAATCAATCTCTGAACACTGTAACATCCAAAATGTAGCATCTGTGTGACCTACACTGATAGCAGACCCGGGGCTAGAGGTTAATTTGCTTCACTCACCACCACCTCCCCAGTAGAAACAGTTCTGCCCAATTTTGCTAGTTATACAGTAATACAAAAATATATTTCTGTAAAAGTTCATAATATTATTAAATGAAACAGGAAGGAAAAAGCTCCCCTCACAATTTTGTCCCACTTAAGACTTTTTAATTTAAAATATCCAGCTCTATTAGCATTCAGATTCAAATCAATGTGAAGAGAATGACATTAACAAATAGATGGCTTCCAAGTACTTCAAGTTCTGGAAAGCAAATACATATTTTTAGTGTAATCTCATTTACTAATCCTACAGGTTTACATTCCTGACTACAGAAATGACAGGAAGTCAGTGCACAGCACATTTGTCACAGTTAAGTGCACCTCTATGTAACATTTACCTTCGATGCTGACACATTTCCAGAACTTGTGTCTTCTCATCACCCTCCAATCCACCTTTCATTGGTTTGTCACTCCCACCTATCAGAAGACAAAAACAGGCAAAAATAAAGTGGTAATATTTTAAAGTTGCCTTTTATTTTTTCAAACAGAAAACAAAGAATCTCCTTCTACTGTTTTTTTATTTGGAAAATAGCCAAAACTGACCAAAACTCTAACAGTATCCAGAGCAAGTCAGAGTAAATTCCTTTGTGGCACTATTAACTGGCTGATATATGCACAACATGCCGAAAAAAGTGTACTACTACTGAAGTACTATCATATGAGAAAAACCAGCCTTTCCACTATATTAAATACACTTAGAAACATAAAAACCAATGATATGTGCTGCTAAACATGCAAGTACCGTCTCATTTGTAATGAGCTGAAAGTAAAATCATTTTAATAGCAACTATTACTGTTGCATTATACTTTTCTCCTTGACACCTGCTGTCAGTTTGCTACACCATTTTACAAAATCATCCAGGCTGCTACTTTTCTCTCATCAGCAGTTTATCCCCTGAAATGAGAAGACTGAACCCATATGATTTAGTATTTACCAGGATCCAGTGCATCTGGCCCCCATCTGTTCCAAGCAGCTCCAAGCATATTGCTCTCAGCTTTGCCTAAACAGTTTTAAAGGGCTTGGGTTTGGAGGTCTGGTTTGTTTGGGTTTTTTAAAGAGCAGCAGCTAGAGATTCACACAGCATACGAACAATACAGTGGTGTGGAAAGAAAATACGAGACGGGAAAACCGTAGCAATTTTTTCCTACAGTGACTGAAACAGTTTTCTTTTAGATAACACATTTACACAAAGTGGCTTCTTCCTTCATGTTCTGCCACATGGGTAAGTGTCACCTCCTGGTTTGAAATCTCCAATCTGAGCACATACATATCCTTAAAGACACACTCAGGTGAAAGTGATGTTGCCAATTACACACTCTGCTTTTTCAGATATTCACAGAATTCCATAATAAGCCAGCTTTCTCCAACATAAGACCTACCTTGAAACTGACTCCCATTTTTCTTTTTAAATATCGGTGGGAAATTGCTGAGTTGAATAACTAAAAAGGTACTTGGTCATGCCATATTCAGAGATATTAAACCAGGGAAAAACAGTGTCATGGGCATTACTGAGGTAAGAATTTCAAATGAGCTATAGCAGAACACACCGGCTGACAATGGGAAGGGGAAAGGAGATCAAAGGTGAAAATTAAAACCTAACCCCAAAAGTAACTGTACTTATGCTCAAAGACATAAGTTATTTTCTTACTGAAAATGTGAACTTCATACTAACTTGCCACATGCTGAATATAAGCAGATTCATTTTTCAGCTCCTCTTGCCTTCGCTTCGATACTCTCACGGCTCGTTGCTGAAGCAGTGCATGTGCAGCCCATTCTAGTTCATTAATGTCCTTCAGCTGAGATACAGTAAACAGCAATCAGGTTTTCAATTGATTTAAATCCCACAAGAATGAACAAAAACCAATTTCCATGCGTTTTTAGTACAGCTGTGAAATTAGAACTGAAGAATTATAGGTTGAAAAGTAAGTTCCTGGTCATTGGAGTTTTTCAGGCTTTTTTTTTATGGCTGAAAACACAAACTACATGCCAGTTACTCATCAAGGACTACTTAAGACTTCATAAAAAAGGGTTCACTAGGAACTACTGGTGCACCTTTTTTTTCTTTTAGTTTGCTTTTGAACCACTAGCCATTGAAGAAAATGTATTCATTAACTACCATTTCTTCTCTTTAAAGTTACTTGAAGAAACTCACAATTGCAAAGTGACATAAATTAGATTTGATAGCACAATCTATAAAGGATAACAGCAGGTTACCCCCAGTGAGGCCAAACTTTAGGCAGCTCCTCCCCTCCTCTCAAGTTTCAATTTTTAAACACACTTTGCAGATCAGGAAACACAAACACTTGATAAAGACAAACTCTCACACAGGTCTGCTAACTTGATCCCAATTTAAACCTAGCATGAAATCCTTACTACTTCTGTTATGTAACCCTGAGTAAAGATATTTTGAGAGATCCCAAAGCACCACCTCACATTCAACCTCAGTTCACTTCCTAGAACTGCAGAAAACTCCCTTCAATAACACTGTTTTCAACCTACAGAATCTAGATGAGATTACAGTTCAAGTCAGCATCCCTACACTAGGCTGGATCCTCATTTCAGGTGAGGACTGATTTGTTTTCTCTGTATTTTGTACCTTGTCACATTAAAATTTCTGATAGAACTGATTTTTAACTGGGTGGTATCCCTCATCTTTCATTGACAGAATGCACCTTTATCATCTGTAACAAAAAAAAAAAAAGAAAATGTACATACTTTTTCATTCAAACAGTTTATCAAGTTTTCTACGTATGTTTTCATGGCCCTGTAGAATTTGTAATTCAGAGCTGCATTCGAAGACTTCTCTAACTCCTGGACAGACATCTTTGAGCTCTCAATGTCCTCCACGTATTTTTCATACTCTCTCTGGTGGGCACGATGCACATCCTGTAAGGATGTTATCCTAAAACAGAGAAACCCAGACAATTAAAACTACTGCCAACTTAACAGCTGATGCATTCCAAAACATTCTTCCTATTATAATCACATACTAAATCTTTGCCTGTACTAATAATAGCACTTGCATTTGACCTGAGCAGCACTGGAAGATTTACCCATGCCAACATTTGCAGAAGCACAGGTTGTGGACAAACAATCTGCTTTAGAGACACAAATGTCATTTACGTGGTGCTGGTTTTGAAAGTACCACTGATATTTTACCTCAATACACCACACTTCCCAAAAACATAGAAGTCAAATTACGTGATATCACATTATCAAATAGATTTCTCCCAATGTAATCCGGAGAAAACTACAGCTCACTACAAAAGTACAGCATGTCCATACTAATGGAATGTAAGTTGCATGGACAGCAGTACCTATAAGCATTCACAATGTGCTCACTATTAAATACAAACCAACTGATAACGCTTACTAGTATATGATAAAACCCAAAAACTTACTTCTACAGCTGTCACTTATTTTCCTTACTTGATTCTATATGTAAATTCCTACTTCAGTTAACACAATTCCCTTCAGGTGATTAAAGCTAAGCAAGCATACAATTCCACAAAAATATTGAGTCCAACTTTAATTTCAATTCTCTAAACAAGTGTGTCCATGACGGTCTGTACAAAGCAAAGCATACACAGAGAGAGCTTGCTGCAAATTCACAGCACATATTTATGTTTCAGTTGTATAAAGTTACTTGTCTAAACTTATCTCAACAGCTGCTTCCCGGTGCTGGGAGGGATGACAGGGGATGGCTTACCTTGGGATGCCTGACCCCAGCTGTCCTTCCCACACACCCTCCAGGAGGTTCCCACGTCAAACCCAGGACACTTCAGCTGCCCACACAGCAGCTGAGCTGCTGAAGAAAAGTCACAGCCTGGCACACAACTAAAGAAAAAGATCCAGGCACGTTCTGAATAGCCTGTAGAGAACTTAGGCTGCTTAAGGAACTACTGAGCTATTTTTGCAGCTGGAATAAGAACTACCAAAGGAGGGGTGGGATTGTCAGCTCCACCTGCCCTGGATGAAGTTCTGTTCGGTGGGCAAATGTAACATCAAGCCAACACTCCTGGGAAAAACTACCAGCAAGCATGAAAAGCTGCTGCCAATTAAATGAATTTACTCTCTAAAGTTCAACTTGACCAAAACACTCTTGAAAAGTCAAATGCTCCTCTACAACAAAGCACAGCCAGGTAAAGTAAAAAAATTGTAGTGCTCCGTTAGACATCATTACAGGAAAATTACACATGAAAACAATCCAAAAATTCCCAGCACTCTGGAAAAGAAAATTAGACTTTAAAGCTGTTGTCTCGTTCTGTGACAAAGAGTTACCTTTCAGTCAGTCGCTTCTTCACAATTTCCAAATTCACAGGTGGTAGAGAAACAGAGGTATCAAACTTGGGTTTAGTTGGTTGATATTTACGCACGGAAGCATCATCACAAAGTTCCTACAAGAATTGTTAATTTTTAATACACCATTTACACAATTTTTCCTTCTGCAACTCTACAGATGAACAAGACGTATCATTTGAATACCAGACATCTAATATAAAGACACATATTTCAATCACCAAAAAATCTAGTCAAAACACAATCAATTGAAGCATGAAGTTCATGACTAACAAGGTCTACTGCTAAAAATTGTTGCAATTTCCTGAAGAGCAGAATTAACTTTTCCAGAAACAAGTAGAGTACAAGGACCTAAGATCACATATTATACTGGATTTAAACACCAGTCTCAGATGTAACCTTCTCCCATTCCTCTACTCTCCAAATTTTCCAAGTTAGAAAAATTTCTACAATTGTCAGTTCTGACATAAAGAGCTGGTTATTCAGACATTCCTAGTCTGATCCAGAGTAGGTGATCCAAGCCAGAAACAAAACTTCCAGCTCATCAGAAGACAGTTTAATTTTGCCAATTACTTACTGGGAAAAAGGACAGCATTCTGCTTAACTGTGAAGAGAGCTCTCAGATTGCCACTCAAAAGAAATTTAGCAGAATAAAAGAATAACTTTTGCTTTGCAACTTGGCAGCATTTGTATCATTTGCATACTCTTGCTTTCAAGACCCCTTGCATGGCAGCAAAACACCCCAGAGTTCAGAATTTTCTTCTCTGCTTCCCATGGTCTCTTATCACAACAGGTACTTGCCTTTGGGGCTGACATCACCAGGCTGCTGCTCAACAGCCAGACAGAGATTACAGATGTCCATTATCATCTTCCCATATTTCTAATCAACCTTTCCCTGAAGAATCAGGGAATAACTTCCTAAAATCCTCTCTAATGAGAGGTCACAAAGGAGATACAACAGTATTCCAGACAAACTTTCTCGCCTGTGAGCAAAAAGCAACTTCCAGTGGTTAGGAAAGGATGTGGTACCTGAGAGAGTTTAACAGCTTTCTTTATTTGCTGTTCTTCCCACTTGGCTTCATCGTCACTTGATCCATCACCCACAGACACTGGAAGTTAAAACAATCATTATTAGATGTAATTATGCCCTTTATTTTTTCCCCTCTCATGTTCTCCTCCCTCTAAAGCAACAGTGGGTCTCTCAACCACTACTGGGAAGTGACACGCACAAAAAAGAGCAGATGAAAAACCTGCAGACTGAGGACTTCAAAACTGAAGGGCTTGGAAATGGCTACTGGGATTTGTAGAATTCACACCAATATTAATTTCCCAAAATACTGTTTCTCAGATAACTACTACTTGCAGTAGGAGGCACACAAACATCTTGGTTTTATGTCTCAAAGCAAAGCTATGTATAACACATGTAAACAAGAGTATAAGTATAGACTGCGACATTACACCCAACAAACCCTTGAGTGTTCCAAAACACTCTACTACACATACAACAATATCTCATTAGCATTAATTTGAATGGCAGAATCTGCTCATAGTTACGCATTCCTTATAAACCTTATACAAATAACAAAGTAAATCTGTGCTTCATAAACAACACTATAAGCAGCTCTAAGACAATAAAAGCAGTGGAAAAGCCAGTTATGTTTTGCATGCAACAGGTTTGTTTACTTCTGAAGGGCTGGAATGCTGGTTTGTTTTTCGCAGGTTTTTTTCATTTTTCGATACGAGTCGTAATGTCAATGCAGGGAGAGCACTTGGAAGACCAGACTAGAAGCAGTAGGCAGGATTTACAGTAACATTATTCACAGTAAACATGCCTGCCACAAAGAAATTTTTTTGCAGTCAACAAGGCCATAAATAATTTAAAAAATATTTCTTAAAGTATCCTGCATCACCATGAGTGAGACCTAAATCAGGCTAATGTCCCATATAAACTCAAGAACGAACTGTACAGCCTTTTTCCAAGAGCCCTGAGGAGCAAAGCCTTGCACTGCACTCACTCCCACATTCTGGACAAGTCCCACATTCTTCCAGACAGTAAAATAAAGCCTCTCGGAGAAACAACACAAACTCACCCATGTGCTCAGTCATCCTCTGCCTAAGAGTTCTCATTTTAGGAACAAAATTGAGATTCTTTGTTTCAGACTCATCTTCACTCTCTAAATCACTGCTTCCTCTTCTCCGAGAGACCTGGTGGCTGTTTGACACATCCAGGGGAAGATAATCAGCCTCTGTCCTGGCTAAGTGACGCTTCCTCCGAGCAGCCACGACGTGAGCTGCACTGGGGATACTGCCTGCACGGAAGAGAGACAAAATCTAAGCAAGAGACTAAAAGCAACACTCTGTATCTAATGCAAATCATCACAACTGCTCAGCAGCACTGTACAATTCTGGATACATGACACAAGATGGTTTTCTACCATGTTGAATTCAAAGAGATGGAAAAGCATCCTTAAAAAGTAGCATTCATTCCATAAACAAGGCTCAGACATGTTTCTTTTAAATAAATTGGTGTTAGCCCGTCCTCTGTTTTTCTGTCTCCCCCAAAAGATCAGGGTCATGTAACTTAGTGAGCTTACAAAGGAATCCAAAGTTTACAAATCAGCCTTAAAGTGAGGTTTTATTTTCATCTCATGAAGAGAATTGTGCATCGCTGAAGAGGAATTTTCTGCTGCCTTACTTCTAAAATTAATGGTCATCATTTCTGATCCATTTCCAAAATTAACACAGAAAGACAACAAACGTTTGCAACTAAAAATATGGGGGAACCATCACTATTCTTCCAGAAGGGTAGCCTTGACTCAACATAAACAGATGCCTATACTATAGATGATTTAAGCTGAGTGGGACTCACCTCACCTAACTTCTCACTTATTTCAAACAAAGAACATTCTAAAATAGCTCCCTTTAAAAAAAATCCAGGGAACTAACCTGGTGACAAATCCTTCCTCCTCTCTGGAGAACTGGATTCATTTTCAGAGTCTGAGCTGTTGTAGTCCTCATTCAGTGAAGAATAAGTTTCATCCTCATTCTCCTCCTCTTCATCAGTGCCTTTGGTGTTGCCAGTTCCAGGCTCCAACTGACAGATTTCTGTATTAGGGGCAAAAAGAGTATGATCCACTATTTCAGTTTCAGCTGCTGGAATATGATGTGCCACAACTGGTTACCAGTAATTATTTACACCTTGATGCAGCAAAGACTGGTCACTTGTCTACCTCCACCGGTTCTCATCAAAACATGTCAAATTGTCACATTCCAAGACAGTCATTTACAAGCCAGTTCTTGTACTGAATAAAAGCATCTTTGATAGTCCTTCTGAGACACAGAGCGTATTTACACGCACAAAGGCAATGAGATCAGCTCCCAAATAACAACTAATTAATATTCTGATTGCTCACAGCATATTTGGATTCTTGACTTGAAAAATTGCATTTAGAAAGCACTTTTTTTTAAGCACTAACAGTGAGGGAACTCTTACTTAAATTATAAACGTTTGTATCTGTCTTGCCCCCAATTGTTTTTACATTTTTTTAAAATATTGATTTCTCCTCATCTGCCACTACACTTTCAGGAAATCATCAGATTACTGAACAACAGAATGTGACACCTCTTATAAGAATATGATATACTTTTATAAGGAGTTACTAAGAAAATTTACCATTCCATCTGAATCACAATCTCAAAGGGAATTATTTTTCAATCTTAATTTATTTTTATCTAACATTAACAAATATGGTGTATCTGTGAATTAACAGAGGTGTCCAAAGGGGAATTCAGGGGAAGAGAACTTTCAGACACGCTTGTTTGTAAAACACAGAAACCCCAAATATTCCAACAGGAAACTTATCACAGAATGGTTTGGGTTGGAAGGGATCTTAAAGATCATCCAGTTCCAACCTTCCTGTCATGGGCAGGGACACCCTCCATTAAACCAGGTTGCTCAGAGCTCCATCCAACCTGGCCTTGAACACTTCCAGGGATGGAGAATCCACACCCTCTCTGGGCAACTCACTATAGTTCAATGAAACTAGGGATACTACTGGAATAATCAAGGCTATAGACTGCATTCAATTAAAACACCTAAATGCTGTAAGTGCACACAATTTAACAACACAAAGTTTAAAGTTTACATTAAGTTTTATCAAACAAAATCTTACTAAGGTACACTCTCTCAGTATCAATACTGAGACCAAACAGCAACAAGCAATGGATACCTGGCCCATAGTTTGAAAGATACAATGTTGAGGTATAAATTTGTCAGAACTTTGTTAACTCTGATGTACTACATGGTTCTGTATAACCAGGTTTTCTCAAAACAGCTTCCAAGTTCTGATTATCTTTTACAAAGGTCAAACTGAAAATAATTTCAGCACAAATAGATTAAAATTATAAACCTGTAAATGAACATTGTAAGTACAATTCTAGGCTCAATTAACAACTAAAAAACATCTAACAGTATTTTTACATCACTCTTCACATATTAGTTTTGTAATATATTTTCACATAAGGATTTCATTAAAAATTTAACTAAAAAAAGTACGTACTTTTGCTTTCTTCAACTTCTGTCTGTGCAGGGAGTTGGCTTTCCTTCTTTTGAATTCTAAAGGTTACTTCATTGAAGGATGGTTTTTTAATTTTAAAAAACTCTTCACCTATCCAGATAAAACAAAGCAATTCTGAGTAACATTAATAAAGACAGCAATATATGCATATATATATATATATATATGTACTGTATATAAAAGTGCACGTAATCTCTATGTGTGCACAGCATAACTTCTGAATCACAGAATCAACCAGGTTGGAAAAGACCTCTGAGATCACTGAGTCCAACCTATGACTGACCTCCACCATGTCCCTTAGTGCCGTGTCCAGTTCAGGCACGTTCTTTCAGTTCTGGCAGAATTAAATCTAAATATTCCTATGGCTTTATCACTCATGATCCATCACCTCCTCGCTAAAAACTCTGCAGCTCAGCCTCCCCAACACAGCAACAAACGAACTGCAGTGTCTCTGCAGCTTGTGTCCACGTCTTGTCATCAGTCAGAACAGCAGCCCAGAAGCGTCAATGAAACACTTAAGTTTCACTTATTTAAGCGTGATCATCATTAACTAGTCATGAAATCGCACAGTACTTGTTCTCTCTGGTTTTCTCCAGCTGTAAGAAGAGTTCAAATACTTCCCAGCCAAAAGAACATGGACATAAATAATAGTCAAAGTATTTTTCACAGAATCACAGAATTGTTAGGGTTGGAAGGGACCTCTGGCGTTCACCTTGTCCAACCCCCCTACCAAGGCAGGATCACCGGGAGCAGGTGACACAGGAACGTGTTCAAGTGGGTTTGGGTCTCCAGAGGGAGACTCCGCAACTTCCCTGGGCAGCTGTTCCAGGGCTCTGCCACCCTCAACATAACGCAGTTCTTCCTCGTGTTGAGGTGAAACTTCTTGCGGTTTTAGTTTATGGCAATTGTTCCTCATCCTGTTGCTGGGCACCACTGAAAGAGTCTGGCACCATCCTCCTGGCCCACATTTGAGATATTTAGATGGATTGATGAAATCCTCTCTCAGTCTTCTCTAATCCAGACCAACCAGGCCCAGCCTATACTTTAGCTTACCCTGTAAACCCTCCCAAGAGCCCTTCCCACGACACAGCACCCCTGGGTTTGTTCACAGATAGAGGCAAGAGGGTGCCTAGCGCGGGGATCGGTGAGGGACGAGCCTAGGGCAGCCCGACCCGAGCTCTCGGCCCTGCTCCCCGAGACACACACACACACACACACACACACACACACACACACGCATCACCACCAAAAGAAGAAATTTTTTACCTGCGATCACGCCAGGCTTTGGCTAAAACCCGGTAGCGATGGCTGTGCCATGGCAGGGCTTCTCTCCTCNAAGTTGCGCGGCGGACGGCGGAACATCGCTCCCGGCAATGGCTCCCGGGATGGGACCGGCGCGGATCCCGACGTGGGGCCTGGCGCGCACGCGCGGCGACCCCAGCGCGCCCCGCCCGCGGGTGGGCGGGAGCAGGGATGGAGGGAGGGGAGGAGGGGAGAAGGGGAGCGGGAAAGGTGTGCCGCCGGGATAGAGCGAAAGGCGTTTTTCTGGTAATTCGTTGATTATTGATGCGTAAAAACGTAATTTGGTTGACGAGCTGTGAGCCCGTCAGTGCAAGGGCTGTCGTGCTGGGTGGGTACTCCCATTGCTCTGCACCTTCTTGCTAGGCCGCCCAAAGCTTATGGGGTTCTGGTACAATAAAATATAATTTATAAATAATATATGATAATATATCATTCCAATATGTATAAGTTATACGTAAATTACATAGCTATAATTAGTGATGAATATTTATAAACTTTTGTGATTGCTATGTATTATGTAAATTAATAGTAAATTGAAATATAATTGCTAATGCTTAACTACACATAAATAAAATAGCTATTTTAGAATTAGTAATAACATACACTAATAACAAATAAACACACTTTATAAGGTCAGGTTGGATGGAGCTCTGAGCAACCTGGGCTAGTGGAAGGTGTCCCTGCCCACCGAAGTGGGGTTGGAGCGAGATGATCTTTAAGGTCCCTTCCAAGCCATTCTAGGATTCTATGATTACTATAAATACAAAACTGATTCTGTAGATTATTGTCAAAAACTAATCACACATTTTTCTCCCTTTCCTGAGGCTGAGCTCACAGAAGGAGTCAGGCAGGTGCTAGTGCTGGTGGAAGAGGAGTGGAACATATGGCTGGGAACAGAAGGAAGGTGGGAATGTGACAAGTGATGATAAATTGGTTTGCTTGGAGAGGAGCTGCACTGTAGCTTGTACCAGCCTTTGATTTCTGCCGTGCTGACTTGAGCTCTGTGTGATTTGCTATGTGGAAAGAAAGTACATCCCACTCCAAATGAAACCATGAAACCAGGCAGAGCAAGTCCTTCAAGTAAGCCTTTGTGTCCCGAGAGAAGTATCCAAAAATAGCGAATGTTTGAAATGTTCTTGCTTAAATTGCTCCACCTTTCTGTCCTTCATCTGTAAAATGAAGATACTAATATTAACTTGCCTCAGGAATCTTGTGAAGAAAAAGCTGCATTTGTGAAGCACCAGTTACAGTAAGAATAACATAAAAACCCAAGAGAAAATCAACTAAAATATATTTCTATTCAGCACTGCTTCTGAATGGTTATTAAATAAGACCCAAGGCTACTTAGCGAATAAGGAAGATTATAAAAACTTTTAAGAATTTGGGAAGTGCAATCCATCTTGCAGCATTGTTCGTTTTCTGCACTGAAAAAGGGTGGGGGTCTGATGGAAAAATAAAGTAGTTTTGTAAATGCTGAAATTAAATCTGTCCATGAGTTTGTGCTTAAATTGACTTATTGCAGGCTCTGATTCAAAGCTGCCTAATTGCAGTGAAATTGGTAGGTGCTTTCCCTGTGTAGTTTCCCTGAGAAGTGAAGTCAAGGATAGTCTGGGGATGCACAGGTATATTGAATTGCTCCATTGTGACATGAACAAAGCAGAGTTTGCTGATGTAGACTGACCTGGAATAATGCCTATAAAGTTGCCTGTTTCTTGTTTACCACTCCAGGACTGATGAAGACTTTATCATGCCAAATAAAGATCTTGTGAGTTTTGCCAGGAACCTTTAACATAATAGTTACAGAGTTTCTTTCCTTGGCTGCGACTCTGTATTAGAGTGTTTCTTCTCTTTCTTCTCATTTTAAATCCTGTCAGTCTAGGAAGTGCTACTCAAGCAGGACTGAGCTGGCTCCTTGTAAGACAAAACGGTCCAGGACCTCAGCATGGCAGAAACGTGGGACACAACTCTTGCACTCTTTGTATTTCCAGCAGGTTGAAACTGCCATGTTTGCAGTTGTCACTCGGTTAATATGCTCACTAAGTGCCAAGATACTAATCTAGGCAGTGGCATCCAATCTAGATGATCCCAGTTCCGAAGAGGAAAAGCTAACTCAGCTGCAGCAATGCAGCACAGTATTTCTTGGAAGGGCTGCCCATGCCAAGTGCCAATGGATTTGTCTTGTTAGGCAGTAAAAGCCCTTTTCCTGACACTGCTGACACAGAACGAAAAGATAATTTTGCTATAAACTATTTAGCCATGAAGGTTAAAGGTAACAGACAGGTGAGGATTACTGGTCAGAAATATTAGAGTCGTTTGTCCTTAACTGTTTTAGTTACTCACCAGACAAACCATTCCTTCAGCAAATGAATTTTCAGAAAGACTAAGTAGATCAGCAAATTATTATGGATTTCCCTTTCTAAAGCAAGAAGCAGGATAAAAGCCAGACAGACCTTGCATGAAAATTCAAGGGAAACATTAATGGCTGATAGTATGATCTCTTTCTACACTCCATTGATTTCAGCTCTGGCTTGAACTCTGTTAAACTTTAATGTCAGTTTAAGTTACAAAGTGACTTGCTCTGACAGACTTACCACTCACCAAAAACAACTTTCAACTGCAAAAAACCCCTCTAAATCTAAGAGGTCAACTCAGTTTTAGGGGAAGACTGCAAAACGAGATCCAACCCTCCGAATTCAACAACTTTTTCACTGATGTGAGGTACAGCACAACATTGTTACTTGCAGCAGCTGGTTGAAGAATTTGCCTTTGCTTCCGTTTTTCATGGAAAAGTCCAGCAGGATGTCAGGCAGATGGGGGCAGCAGCACCTCAAACTGTCTGCATTACACTGGGCAAGCAAGAGCCACAGTCAGGGGAAACTTCTGTGTTCCATCAACACAGAGCTTTTGTGTAGACTTCCATAAGCCAGCTTAAAACCACAGTGATCTGCTTGCCCTTTCAATGAATCCTTGTTTTTATTAACTATGCTATTAAGCATACATTTACTTTACTGTCTTACACTGCTTTGCCTATCTTTATCATAGTACTTATTTGCTGTATAGCATGTCTGCATCTTTCCAGAAATCTGTGAATCTGAAAAAATTTCCTTTTCACAGCAACTCACAAAACACTCTGAAATCTGAGAAGATTTATTTCAAAGTCAATATTTATGTCATTCAGCCCTTAAAAGCAATGTGTAATTCCAGAGAACCTCACAAAATCTGGGTAAGAGGTAAACCAAGGGGTACACTACTCAAAAGTAGTACTGGTCCACAGAATCCAAAAGTATGTACCAAGTAACAGGTTTTTAGCACCTAAAACTGAAATATTTGTGAAAAAAAATACCCACATTTGTAACAAATGCAACAGGGATCCCAGCCTATTGGGATTAGACTGGCTTCTTGGCTTGCATCAAAACTTGAGTGTGGAGAAACAAATGCATCTGAAATGAACCTGCAACTCTGGCTTACCAAGGTATTATGTAATAATTATGGCATGAGGATGGCAAATTGCAACAAATAACCTTGTTTAACCCCATTACTGTGCTATAGTCAGCACTTGGCACTTGTGAAATTCCTGTGTGCTTGAGCATTTCTGCCTGCCTGCACTGCAGCTAGGGACTGCAAGTAAAAGCCTTGTGTCTGCTCAGCAGTTGGCAAAATTTTATTTGCCATAATTCAGTCTACATGAGTCAGCACTGCCTCCCTTCACATCACGGTCTGGCCTGTCTGGAAAGCTACTTTCTCTATGGTTACATAGATGTTCTGTAAATCTCAAAATAATTTCAGTGCGGTAGGCAAGGAAGCCTTTGCCACGCTGAACAAACACAGTCCTGCTCCCCATCCACTACTAAATAATATCAGTGCTTGGCAGGGAACAAAGTTGGGACATGAATATTTTACTTTGTACAGCTATGAAGTAATAAAAAATCCTGCAAAATGAATACAGTAGCCATTTGTTATTTTAAAACCTGTGTGGGCTTCTGGTTCAGAAACCAAACCAACATCTCTAGAAGTACTATTTTTGACGCAGTGTGTGCTTTGTGCCTTCTATGCCTGTTTGATAAACTGCTACTCAGAATCAGTATCAGAAATGCACCACTCCTGTTCTGTTAGGTGTGGAAAGCAAATATTAACTTGTCCTTCTGTTTATCCCATTGTGTTTTATGCCTCCATTTTGAAATAAAGGTGTGGGTTAAAAGACAGTATCTAGCATTTACTCAAAAGGAAGAAAGCGGTTGAGCACTGATGTAAATATGAAACCTGCAGCAGCACTGAGCGAGGGCTCATTGCTTCTGTGTTTGCTGGAGGGGAAAAAAGAGGAGATGCAAAAGAAAATTTAGCATGAATAATAGAGTTGAATCTAATAAAGGGGTCAGAGCTGTCACTCCTCAGGTAGGTGTGGCTGTTCTTAAGTAGTTCTTTATAGCTGGGACAACAAGTTGGACTCTCCACATGAGGAAATGCCACTTATTAGCAAGCAAAATTAAACCGGTCACTACAGAAGGAACCTGTGTAGTTCACTATTGAGCAATTACTGCTTTTTGACCACTCAGAAATAGTTGTCACTTCATATTCCTTGATCCCTGACCAGTAACTGTAGACAAAGCATGGCTTATTGTTGCAGTAACTGATTTCTGGTGTTCATTTGTGTTCTGGCTTAACTGTCTATGTTTTAAACATACATTTGCAGGAAGATGTCTATCAACAAGCTTAGAGACGGCCTGGTCAGAGGGCTTGGACATGGAAAACAAAGCACTCACTTCTGGTGTGTTTTCCTGCAGCAAAGCAGAGAAAATAAACAATATTATGGAGTAAATTAAGAGCAGAAAATAAGTTCTATTACCTACTGCCGCTGAGTTCAGGCTAAGCAACTTTATTCATGATCTTTTTTGCAGTCAGTGGAGATCTTTCCTTATTACTCTAAAGATAGCAAAATTGCCTGTAACAGGAGACTGAGGACAGAGTACAGATAATGATTAAAAGTAAAGCCTTAATGTGAAAACTGAGTTGCTTTTAATAGTAGTAGCTTCTCCATATTCATTGTATCTTGTTAGCTTTTGCTGCTGTATGTTGGTTGGGCTCAGAAATGCAAGGAGATCATAGAATCACAGGATGGGTTGAGTTTGACCTTAAAATTTTGATCATCTAATTCCAACCTCCCTGATGTAGGCAGGGACACCTCCCCCTAGAAGTGCAGGATGATAAATGATACCATAGTAATCCTAGAGGATAAAACATTGCTTATAGTAAATCCTACTTCTTTTCTGCTCCTCCCACACTCCATCTTAATTGGTCTCCTCTGAGTAGCTGTTGTGCTGCAACCCTGCCCATATGTCTGGAACAAGTCTCTATGCTATCATACCATTGGTTTCTTCTCCTTTCAGCTCCCTTTTCTATTACTCATCAGTTATTATTAAGCAATTTCTCTTACCTTAATGGCTTTTTCAAACAAACAAATTAATTCCTGCAGTTTTAAGTTGCTTTGCCACTGTCTACTCCTTGCTAGAAGGGTATTGTCACCAGAAGGGACTTTTATTTCATCTGGTATTTGACAACAGCCCCCAAAAACACGTTGAAGATTGCAAAAAGCACTCTATCCAAACCCTGAGATGCCCAAAGGTAGTATCTGTAACAATGCCTTTAGGAACTCCACCTTCATAAAAGTAGTGTTTTCCTTTTGAACCTACTTCAAGCAGTAGTCAAACTCTGAATGGAAGTAAATTTCATTCTCCATTTTAAAGAGATTTCAATGCAGTTACTAATTAAAACAAAACAAATTAGATGTAGACAAAGTAGATGTAATACTAGTTTGTGCCTTAGATATTACTACTAAAACATCTCTGTAAGACCCTAAGGTTGAGAAGGAGTTAGTTCAACTTTACTCTAAGGATGCAGTTTTTATAGCTGACACTAAACTTTGGATGTCTACATACCCCATTTCCAAGGAAGAGTGACTTGAGGGACTGCTGTATTCAAATGTGTCTTCACAACAGCCTGTGAGTTCTCCTTCTCTTCCTGATAATTAATTAATCTTACATGTATTTATTGTTCTAATACCTCTGATTAGCTCCGGTTCATTGTGGTAATGCAGATGAAACATCGAATTTGTGCAGAATCAGAATACAAAAAGCTTTGATGTGCTAATTTTTTGTACCAGGTTATCTCACTGGGGAGTCAGCTGAATTTTTAATTCCCTACGACTCCTCCCTCCCCAGGCAACAGGTCAAAGGAGGTGATTCTGAGACCCCACTGGGCGCCCAGCTCAGGGGTCCTCAGCACAAGAAAGATGTGGTCCTGTTAGAGAGGATCCAGAGGAGAGCATGAAGATGATCGGAGGGCTGGAGCACCTCTGCTATGAGGACAGGCTGAGCGAATTGGGATTGTTCAGCCTGGAGGAGAGAAGGCTCCAGGCAAAGCTTATTGTGGCCCTTCTGTACTTGAAGGGGCCTATGAGAGAGATGGGAAGAGATATTTTCACTGTGCCTGTTTCAACAGGACAAGGGGTAATGGTTTTAAACTGAAAGAGGGTCGATTCAGATTAGATATAAGGAAGAATTCTTTTACAATGAAGGTGGTAAAACACTGTCAGAGAGGTGGTGGGTGCTCCATCCCTGTAAACATTCAAGGCCAGGTTGGAGTAACCTGATCTAGTTGAAGATGTCCCTGCTCATTGCAGGGGGTTTGGACTAGATGACCTTTAAGTGTCCCTTTGAACCCAAACTATGCTACCATTCTGTGATTTTCTTGGCTTCAGTTTTGTCTCAAAGGAGATATTAGCCAGCATCTGTAGTTACCTCAAGTGAGATATATTGCTGTTTTCCTATGGGGATCTCACATAACGCAGATGGGTCATTCCCCATCTGTCATATTTACAGGATCAAGTATCCCAACGTCCTTTATGCAACTCCTGCTTTATGTACTTTGTCACCTCAAAGCCAGGGGTTAAGCACAGACACAGCCCAAGTCCACTTGCTTGGTGGGACCTGGCAGTAACATTAATTATAGAAGAAAGGAACCATGAGGTTCCTTGAGAAGTCACCTGGTTCAATGTTCAAGGCAGGGTCAACTGTATTTGCTGAACTCCCCAGATATCTGTCTAACCTGTTCTTAGAGACTTTCCTTCGTAGATTTTTGTACTGCCTTTCCCAATACTTCAACACTGTAATCTGTAAACTGATCTGCTCTTTCCTATGAGAAGAAATATGTTTATCTGGTTTATTGTTATTTTAATCCTCTCTATAGTGGCCTTTATGAACCTGTAAATTGTTATGCCTGATGCAAGCACTTGTCTTCAATGCAGAGCAGGCTGGAGGTACTGCCTCCACAACAAAGTCTCATTTAGAACTGCTATATCACTATAATGTGCACTAAACAGATTAAAGGCTGCATTTTAAGAGGTGTTAAAAAGTAATTAAAATAAAAAATGTTCAGATGAGAGACTTTTTAATTGGGCTCCAGAGAAGCCTGTTCTTGATCCAGGGCTGCTTTGTTATCCCAATCAATTATTTGGAATTATATGAAGCACTGCTCATGAAATCTGCAGATGACTTCAAAACAGCCGAAGGCCACCTGGGCTGGGGGCCACTGAGTGATTTAAATTAGAGTCAGCAAGTGCCCCTTGAACAACACGTGTTTTAATCCACCTACATGGCAAATATCTGTGCATCAAAGCTGTCTGTGAGTAGGATAAAAATACAAAGCATGTTTTTGGGCTGGGTGTGAGGGAGGAGAATGCTTTATCTTCAAAAGCAGGCAACCAGATGAGGGCTGAGGAGGTCACGAGGGGTAAATGCATGAATGCTGCCAGTGCAATGTGGCAGCTGCAAGAGCAAAAGCAAGCATCAGGTGTGTAAGCACAAATACTGCCCAGTGGCATGTGCTAGGATGTGACCATGAACATTGCGCGGCACAGGAACGTGACTGTTCTGGAATCACTGTGAATGATAAAAGGTGTAATAAACTGGAAGGGCTCATTAGGAACCCAGAAGAATGAGTCAGTGGAGATCAGCTCTGTGCGAAGGTGATAGCTAATTATCTACACAGCAAAAGCAGAGCAGAAGGGCGCCGTAATCATCTGTGCAGGGTGAAATCTACTTGCTGGAGAAGGAACATGTTTAGTGTTTAAAAATTATGGCATTTTTCATGTGTTTCCTTCATACAGGATTCTTTGATTTTTGAAAGGATAAACCCCTGAAGCCCTATGTATTTCAGTACGCAGACCAGTGCCTGGCATGAGCCCCATTTAGCTCCTGGTGCCAGCCCCCTCCTCGTAGTGTGGGGGTCCCGGCAGGACACACTTCCCATGGAAAACCACCAAGGGTGCTCTTACCCGCTACCAGGTGGAAAAATGACCTTAGTCTGGGAGCCCTGCCTGTGCAGAACAGAGGCCACAGCTTTTCAGCTTCCAGCGGAGGCAGGACTGGGATACAGAAGGAAAACTAAAGAAAAGGTAACTTGTGGAGCAGATGGGGAGGCAGCGGTTGGAATCGAGTGAGAAAAATGTGAGTAAGGACGGGGGTAAATCCTCTGTCAGGTCTCTCAGCAGTGCAGCAAAGACACCGACGGGCTCGGTGCCAACATCCCCAGGCCGCGGCACTGTTTAGCGAGCCTGGCCCAGACCCGGAGGCAGCACCCAGGGCGCTGCAACCCCTCCCTGCGGCCCCGGCCCCGCAGCCCGAGCACTGAGAGCCCCGTCCCGGCTGCGGCGGAGCCCAGCCTNCGTCCTGCCGGGCCGGGCGGGGCGGGAGCGCGCCAGGGTTACAGCGCGGCGAGTCTCTTTACTTACCTTTTATCCCCTTATTTGAGTCCGGTGGTGGTTTTTTTTGGTTTTGTTGTTTGGTTTTTTTTTCCCCTCTTTTCTTTTCTGTTGTGGGGTGGTGCCGTCTGGGGATTTGGGCGGTAGCGGCGGTGGCTGCCGCTGCCGGCGCTGCCGCTGCTCGCCCGTGCTCCATTAGCGCGCTGCGAGCGGAGAGATTCCCGTGCCCAGACAGCGCCCGGAGTGCCCAGTGGAGCGCCCTGCCGAGGTGAGGTGACTCGGACGTGTCTATAGACCCCCAGTTCGTTTTGGGGATGGTGACTTTGTGCCTTCTAGTTGCTGTGAAAACGCGGAGTTTGTAGAAACCGAGCTGGTTTCTGCAGTTAAAGTTCGCGAACTGTTTTGCCTGTAAATAGACCGGCTTTTCTCGGTCTCGACTTCTCACCGCGGCATGTCGTAACTCAGAAAATAAAATGAGGCTGAGGTACGTGATTCGGTTCCCTAAACATTACGGTACCATTTTGAATACAGTAAATGGTTTTCGCGGCAGCTGAGGCTTTGACATCTGTCACACTGCAGAACTCGAAAGTAGATAGTGTTTTAGATAGTGCCTGCGATCTTTAAGTTGTTCTGACAGCGGTTCTCTTCACCAGGAGTTGGAAATTCCCCCTCTACAACACTGGGATGAGAAGTCTCAAGCTGCTCTGCCCTTGCGGCCAGGCTGCTCTGTCTTGTGCGTCGCTCTTTTGCGAAAATGATGGGTTTTAAACTCGTTCCTGTTGGTGCTGGCCTGTGGTGGCCGCAGCTCCCACGCCGGTGTGTGCACAGGGAAGCTCGGGGAGTGTGTGAAGCGGGATGTCGTGTGGGTAACATCGGTGGCACATAAATTGCTGCTTGCTTTAAAGAACTTTAAGTCATTCTTTTGAAATTTTCTTGTAACAAGCGTCACTATCCGCTGATGGGATGGTGACGTTTAGAACTAATGAGAGCTAGGAACTAATTGGATAAATAGCTACCTGTGCTTCGTTCTGCTACCAAACCTGGTTCATTTTTGTTTCCTTGCTTCCACCCTACCTCGCCTGTTTTGTTTGTGTGTATTTTTTAATTCTGACTAAGCTGGGAGGGGCATTCACACCACTGTACCACTGAGTCTTTAGAGAAACCCAAGTTCAGACTCCAGGCTCCGTATGATGTGAAGAGAATTGCATGATTCCTGCAAACATGGATTTAGGCTGCTCTGTGCTTTCTGAACAGAATTTTTTTGTCAGATTATCCTCCTAGCTCAGGTGCCTAAATTAGATCAAGTGAATATGCTTATCCTTTTAATTACTATCCTGAGGGAATTGCATTTACTTTTTTTCCCTCCATCTGTACAAGATCTGAGGTACGGGACGTGTGCCTGGCTGAGTTGTAGCTGTCACTGTAATAGAAACAAAGAGTATGTTCCTGTAGCAGTAACAATAACAAAATGGGGTACCTATGGTTTGTTTGTGCTAATCATAAAAATAATGGAGTTGTCTACCGTAGGTGTTGGTCAAAGCACCAAAGCTTAATGGCTGCTTATTTTTTTAACCATTTTTGTAGACAGAACAAGATAGGTCAGGGCAGAAGTGACCCGTGCATGATCTTGAACTGTGTTGTTGAGAAGGCTTTATTTATTGAGATTTGGGTATTACAGTGATTTGGACTACAGCAGTTCTTATAGTAGTGTTTTTTACAAATACATCTGTTGTAGTCTTTAATGTTGAGAAGTGAATCGATTTCATGCCATAGGAAAGTAGCAGCCGTAAAAAATGAAGCTAACTTCTGTAGATGATACTATTTGTTCATTGAGCTGCTTGTTCGGAGCTGGTGAGGAAAACGAGGCAGTATTTGGAAAGTGAAAGGTGATGTACATGCTTTGCTTGGGGCATTATCAAAAACCTTCACAGTCCTTGAAAATAGGCCTCTGTCAGGAAAATACCTTGGGATTAGTTCCTGAAAGGCAGTGTAGTCCAGATTACTAGTTCCTGTCACAAATTGGAACAGATGTCTCTGGTCTGAGAGATAACCTGTTAGTTAACAGTTTACAAGTAATTTATCTGCTGTTGCCTCAAAAGATGAAATTTGATCAGCATGTAAAATATGTGAAAAAAGTATTTCATGAGATTTTTCTTTTAAAGGCCAGAGCTGTTCTCTTTGTCATTTTAAAACTGATTCTTCATTTGTGATGTTCATTTCTGGCCTATTTGCACTTGAAAGAAAATATCTCCAATATCTCAGTCATTAAAAAGCTTTTAACTGCTTCCAGTTAAAATGCAAGCTGCATTTGTTTTTATTTACCTCAGATGTAGTTATAGAATAATATTGTTTTGAAGGGACTTGCGGAGGTCATTTGGTCCAACCCTATGAAAAGTATGGCCAACTCAGATCAGGTCACTCAGAGCTGTGTCTGGTTGTGTTTGGATTACCTCCAAGGGTGGAGATCCCAAAAACTCACTGGGCAGCCCTCTCCAGTTTGATATCCACACTTGCTCAGAGTACATCCCATCCCCTTGCCCAGGTTGCCAGTGAACACATTAAACAATACTGGCCATAGTATCAACCCCTGGTGAACATCATTAGTTCCAGCCAGATGGATTTTGGACTACTGTTCACACCCCTTTGGGCCTGGTGGTCGGGCAGATTTTCCATCCAGTTTACAGTCAACCTTTTCAAACTATATTCCACCAGTTTGGCTCTAAGGATACTGTGGGAGACCTTGTTAAAAGCCTTTTATAGCATCAAAACAAGCTGCTGTGCCCTGGTTCACAGAGCCAGTCATCTCAACACAGGTGAGATGTGTCAGGTGTGATTCACCCTGGATAGCCCCATGCTGGCCATTTCCCATCACCTTTTTCTTCTTCAAGCACCTGTTGGTGAGTCCCAGGAGGATTTGCTCCATAATCTTTCCAGGGACTGAAGTAAGATTTAGCAGCTGTCTGTATTGGTGCACTGTGCCTCTTGCCCTTCCAGAAGGTGGGTCTGATGTTTGCCTTTTTCTAGTCATCAGAATCCTTGACCAGTCAACAAGACCTCCCAAAAATCACAGAACTTGGTCTTACAGTGACATTAGCCAGTTTTCCTGGCAGCACTGGGGCTGTGATTTGTTCCATGTATCTGTATGCAACTGCTTTACTTTCTTGTTCTGAAGTTATTTTGACTTTCAAAAGCTGCTTTCAGTTCAGTGTACTGCCACATCTCTTGGCAAAGAATGTTAGATGATGGATCCTGCCATGGTTTTAAGTTTTGGGGCAAAGCTTAATGTAGACACGGTGTTTCTGTGAAAATTATGAGAGCAGTAGTTGGCTGACAGAGTTTATGGTGTTGCTTGGATTGAAAGGTTCACTCTGTGTGGCTGAATGATGTGGGAAAGTTGGTGACCTTTCTTAGGCTTCGTCTCAAGTGGTGATGGGTGATTATAAAGATAACAGAGATAAAGTCATGCTAATCAGAGAGTTCTCTTTTTTTGTGGCTGACTGACCTATTTCGGACACTATTGCTTGTCAGTGAAACAACACAAAGTGTACTTCAAGGTTCAGAGGTTGAGCCTAGGTAGTTGCTGTATTCCTTTTACCTTTAAAAGCATACTGTCACCTTTAACTTCACCTTTTAAAGTTGCAGGTTTTTTCTTATGTGTACTGAGTGGTGATATATGACACATCAGACTATTTTGAGGAGAGACTAATGTTAGAGTGTCTGGTTGGATTTTTGGAAGTGCTAAGCAGCTGTTTTAAGTAATCCTGAAATTTTCAAATGCTTGGTTGCAAATCTTTCGATTATCTGAATTACTCTGGACATGGTGTGTTTGAATCCTGATCAGCATAGAACTGGGAGACTTAGGTCTACAGGTAAGTTCAAGTTCCTTCCAGTGACAGACCAGTGTAAGCCAAAATTTTAAGCCAGCTGTGAGCAGTGAAGCGTTGTTTTCTGTGGCATTGGCTGTCTGAGTTTGATCAGATGTGAGCTTGTGTTGATTTTTTTCTCGTGGTTAGTTTATTTAGAGCAGCTTTTAGCCATGTGCATCCTCTGCTCTCTAATATTGGTACTCAAACATACAGCATCCTTTTTCTTCCTTGAGGGCACTAAATTTGGTTGTGCCTTCTCTGTCTGGTTGCCTGTTTTCATGAATATTGTAGGCGAGATCTTTGCAAAGGTCACCTTTCTGTTAAACTTGCTTCACGTTGGATGATGGGATTCATCAAAGTACATGTTAACTACTCATGTGTCATACCCTTGGGAAGGCAAGGTAAGAATTTAAGCATCCTGGTTGCTTGGTTACTATAATGTTACTGTTTTCATTAATTCACTTGTCTGTCAGGGTGGGGTTTTGTTGGGTTTTTTTGTTCTCAGATATATCTAAGGATAAGTCTTTAGAAAATTAAATAGGTGATTTTATTTCATGAGGAATTCTTCTTACTTCCACACATACTTTGTTTTATTTCCCGTTGCAAGATGATACAGACTGTAGTAACTCCTTCTTCTGATATTGTTGTGCCATTAGCCGCAAGTGTTCTAAAGGTGAGGATTAGGTCACATAAAAATTGTGAAGTAAAAATGGAGCTGATGAAATGTCATTTTTCTTCAGATTGAGAATATTTAGAACTTTGTCAGTATAGGAATGCAGCCTGGCCAGGCTGGTTACTTGAATGCTAGAGTTAATGGATTGAACTTTAATATATAGATGAGCACATTGTTGTGTAACTCTTATTTTGAGAACAGCACATGAAATTCAAATGATGTAACGTGATGACAGTAGCAGCACAAAGCATTAGAATTACCTAATAGAGGACAAGTACCTGAGAACTATTTTTAACATTTTGGCAGTTACAGATAGTTGAGAAGGCATGGTTGATCCAGAAAAGTCACAGCTTCTTTAGAACAGCAATTCTAAGAGCAGCCAGTTTGACTTGAGACACTTTGATACGGGATATTGTTGCTTCAGAAGTAGCAGATAAAAATTCTGAGCTGGCTCTACTAGTGAAAATGTTCAAGGCTGATGCAAGTGGAGCTTGTGAAATGCTGTGGCATCAGTCATAAGCGGTATGTGCAGTTAGTGATTCAACAGCATACACATGAAATAAAGGCAGAACAGGAAATGGGAGTTAACTCTTCTTTGTTTCTAAAAATATTACAATTGGAATGTGAAAAAAAATTACCTATTATGGCTATGCTAATAAATGTATCAAAAAATCAGAGGTGATTTAAATAATACTTTTAGTCTTATATTTCAAAAGTCAAGAATTCTACTAATCAAAAGCTAAAACTTTCTGGCTTTTTCCACTACACTTTTGTGACTTTCTTAAGGTAGGACAAGTGTCTTTCGAACTGAGATACTTTAGCCCCTTTAGGGGGCTAAAATCACTTTAGGGGATTTTACATGATGTTGAGATGTGTGTCTAACACAGGTGATAATTGGTTCCCAAAGATCATAAAATTCAATTGTGGTGGTCAAAACATTATTAGCGTATGCTGTAGAGCTCAGCGGTAAACGATTAAGAGACCAAGTTTCAACTGGGTGATTAGAAGGACTGTTCTTGATAATATGAGCATTGTGGGTGGGTGTAGGGTCAGGAACAGGAGGCTTCAGCTGGGGCAGATAAGAAGTGCTGTGGCCACACTGGCTGTGTCCTGTGCCCAGCTCAGGACCAGCATGCTGGTCCCAGAGTTTCTGTGCTGGTTGGGATCTCCATTACATGCACACTTTTCTGTCTCACTTTGGAGAATGTGCTTTTACCCATCAGTTATCCATCTGAAATAATCCTACCTAGTTATTTTTTCCTGTTTTGCTTGCCTTGTGCTGATCTTTGCCTTTTCTCCCATGAGGTTTCCCTGTTTTTTGATTCATCAGAGATAAACATAATTTCTTCACTTGAAAGGCCTCTTGTGGCCTTTCTCCTCTCTGCTTGTCATCTCATTCAGTTTTGAGAAGTTAAGCCTGCAATGGTTTTGTGCACCTGCCCAGCTTGAAAGCAGATACCTAAAATGTAAATCCAGTCTCACTGAATGTTTTACTTTCATTAGTTTTACAGATAGTGGAAGATTGTTCTCTGCTGAGCACAGAAGACTGCTCACGTAGCTTTTGTTTTGTGCTTAGCTGTAGCAGTTCGTTAGGTGTTCTGTACACTTTGCAGTTATCTGGCACTGAAAGCTCAGCAGCAAGTTAAGTAGCATCTCTTCTATCATAAGGAGAAAATAACATTAAGAATTCTTCTATTAGATTTTTTTTTCCTCTGTTAGCATTTTCCTTGTGCTCCTGGTGGAAAGACAGGAGTGGGCTCAAAAATTACCTCTAAGGTGGCAAGATTTCAAATGAATAAGCTTAAAAGTAATGTGCTCTCAATGTTTCCAGTCATGGTGGAAGTAAGAAAATAATGAAAAGAAGACAACTCATCAAATGCTTATGTCTTGCCCAAGTCCACATTGACATAAATTAGGAGTAACAGTGTGAAAGTGGAGAACTGCAGGTTTCAAGGTGTGTGGACCTCACAAACAGAATTTTAGAGCACTTGTACAATGGTTGCAAAAGATTAGATGTGAAAATTGATGTGTTTCGAAAGAGAATCTAGAAAAAACAGCATATGGAATGGGGAGTCATGTGAATGAGAAAGTAGGAAGCAAAAAAACCCCAAGAGTATTTTAAGTTACCACCCGTTGAGGAGCAAGTGTATCTCACTCAGCTCTCTGGAAAGGTTACAATATGCAGCCTGGAGTTCCTTCTCCAAGGTAGAAGCTCAGAGACTTTAAAAAAAAAAAATCTTATAAATAGTCTACCCTCTGCTTCTTGCTTTTTTTCATTTCCTTTTTAAGCAGAGCAAGCAGAGGTGGTGATGTCTGTCTGTGTCTGGGATCAGGTTAGTGAATGTATTCTTCCAGGGTGTGACGGAGCTGGGTTCAATTCCCATCTTTTCCTGAGGAAGTTCATGTACGTGTCTCCTGGGAGAGGGGCCAGGGATTTAAATAGTGAGCTTCCTGAAGTGGAATTCTCATTCCCTCCCTCCTTCAGAATAATTTCTTCTTTTTAAAGAAGATTGGAAGCTGGAGGGGCATGGACAGAGAGAAAAGGACCTGTGGATCTCTCCCTTAATGACAGAGAATTTCATGTAGGAGGTTGAAGTCCTGAGTTGACGTTACTATTTCAAACACTGTTCTCGGGTTTCCTTGGATGATTGTGCAATAAAATGGGGAAAAACCTTCTTCTAGGAGGACGGAAAGATCAGTTTTAATCTCCAGAGACAGAGGAGAGAGCTAAACTGTGTCTTGATACTTTGAATGGGTGCTTTCACAGCTGAGCAGCTGTGTAAGAAAGAGAGTAAACCCAGCAATACTGACCACACAATTCTGTTTTTTGAACAGAAACAGAGATTCTTGTATTTTGGATGGTCAGTATGTTCAAACAGCCTATTAGCCGGGCAAGGTGGGCAGAAGGATATTTTTTAGAAAAATACTTTTCGTGTTCTGTCTGGATCACTGTTGGGCAAGGAAGGGACTTTGTACCATAGGGTTAAGAAGTAAAATATTTAACCCTTTTTTTTAATCTTGAAATGTCAAAATATTAACTAAGTCTCACAGTGCTGGTATCCACAGTAGCAGGGGGCGCAGGAAAAGCCAGCAATGTGCTACCCACAATCGACTTCTCCTTTTTGTCACTGATGTCATTCATGTGTTATCAGAGTGGGTGGACTTCGTGAAGCTGGCCACAGTGCATTTTGAAAAGGCCATGTTGCTGTGTATAACTGTGCTGTGTAAAGGAGATAAATGCTTGGCCTGCCACACTGTTGAGATGGTTTTGGTTTTGGATTTTTTTTAATCAGTAAACTTTCCTACTTCTATGTATTGAACAAAAAGAAGTTCTAATCTGTGCTGGTTCATAATGGCTTACTAATGCTTATTATTCTCTCATTTTTGAGAGACTAATGTGAAAAAAGCAGGAAACAACTACATGGGCTATTACACTGTCACTGCTTGCTCGGCAAATAGTATTGAGTTGTCTTTGTGTTGTCCAGATCTACAGGTATTGCAAAGAGTAAATCAGTCAACTACTACTGCAGTCTCTGTCCTTGCTGACAGGTTCTTGCAGCCAAGTTCTGCAATACATCTGCCTCCTGCCATGGTGGAAAAGGAAAAGAGTAACAGTGTGACCACACATGCTGCTTCCATGGTATTTAGTTTCTTCCAGACAGAGCCTGGTGCACCAGACCTTCATTCCTACTAAAACTATGTGGCTGTGGTTTTTTTGAGAAATGTTTTGGAAAAAAAAAAATCTATTCAAGTATAAATATTAACAAAGATTGTGGTAAGGCTGTCCTTCATAAAATGGCAATATGCCTATGATAGGGAAAAGGAAAAGTTTTTTCCCTTCTGCAGTCTGCCCAGCTCTAATGTTTTCTAGTGCTTTCAGTGTGGTTCTGACGTCCCCCCTGCTTGTTGCAGTCTCCTCATTTCTTTTCTCCACTTGTGTCAACCATAATGAAGACTGAGATGGGGAACAGAAGTTGCAGTCTGGCAGGTCAGTTTGTGAAAGCAATTAGTGCTGTTGAGGCTGGGGCTAGTGAGGTGGCTTGTTTACAAGAACTTGCTGTTCTGCTATTCAAATGTAAGATCCAAGTTTTCCTGTTTTCACCCTAAATGGCAGCAGGACTTAATGTCATCTACAGTGTTCATAGGGATGTTTGATCCTGTTGTCACAACATGGATTTCGTGCTGTGTCTGCCACAGTTTCTTATGACTGATGACTGAGTTCACCATGTACCTCTTCTAAAACATATTGCAGGAACAATTATCTGTGAAATGCTCTGGTGGTGATGGCCATGAGTTCACCTATATCATCTGTTTGGGATACCAGTTATAGTATTTTCTTGATTTTTTTTGTTTCTTCAATGAACACTTTTGTATGCCGTTGTGTAATAAGGTTCCCTGGAAGTTTACAGCTTTCACCTCCATTAATCATTAGACGTTATCAGAATCATTCTACAAAAATGTAAGTTTGTTTTAAAGTGAGAATATTTTGCTGAGATTTCCCTTGGTAAATAAATGGTTCACACTTGTGTCTCGAAGGTTTAAGGTGCTTTTACACCTTTGTAGATCTTTATGGATGGCGAGTACAGCAACTTCATTTGGAATTTGTGAAAATAGGTTGGTTTTAGCTTTGATGTATGCATAATCTCCAAGCCTTTGGGATGTGCTGGGAAAATGCAGAAGATGGAATACTGGTTGAGGGGTAAGCTTCATTCTTTAGGAAGGATTGTTTTCACAGACTTTCAAAAATGTTTGTAAATTTCAAGGTTACTGGACTATTTCCTCCATCTTTAAAAAAAATTGAGTGAGGGGAAATTATATTGCAGCAATACTTTTATTCTTCCTTTTTTTACTTCTCGGTACAACTTGAGAATCTGTCAGTGTAGAAGTATCTGTGCTTGGTGTAGTCCTGGTGTCTGAATGAAGTGGATCTGTGCAAAGGGATAGAACGGCGTCTTAGTGCTGGTGAGACATGAAATCCTGTAGAAGTGCCATTCATGATTTTTGGTTGCTTCTATAAGGTCATAGTTCTCTCTGTTTGTGAGGGTTAATGTAGGAGGCTTTTGGTCCCCTTCAAATTCGGTATTTATTTAATATATGACAAGGTCTGCATATAGACGTAATAGGAAGACAACAGAGCTAAATCATGATTTAATCACATCACATTGCTGTAATATACTCTCAGTACAGACCCACTGGGCAGTCCCCTCTTGTTTTTGGAGCTTGGATGTTGGTGCATGCACATGGCAATGCCCAGCACAGACTTACCAGGCTGGGTCAGCCCAGGCTTGGGAAGTGGGGAATTTTCAGGTATGCTGAAAAATCCTGTGTTGATAATTTGGGCAGGCATGTTCATTACTTTTGAGAGTGCTGCCCTGGAACAGAATATCAGAGAGTGTGGCATTAGAACGTCTGCTCTCGGTCTGCTGATTTGAGAGGACAGATGGCGGAGTGATATGGTTGATAACTTGGGTGTGCTGTATTCAGTCTCACTACAGTTTCTAATTCTGCTTGATGTGAGCTGTGAAACTTCTATTATAATTGAATCACAGAATGGTTTGGTTTGGAAGGGACCTTTAAAGATTGCGTTGTTCCAACCCCCTGCCATGGGCAGGGACACCTTCTACTAGACCAGGTTGTTCCAAGCTCCATCCAACCTGGCCTTGAACATCTCCAGGGATGGGGACTCTGCAACTTCTCTGGGCAGTCTGTGCCACTGCCTCACCACCCTCACAGTAAAGAATTTTCTTGTGTCCAAGAAGTTGCCCTGGCTGATGAAAATGAACCGGGAACGCGTGTCCTCATTAGATGCAGAGCTTTCGTAAATAGGAAGAACCCTCACCAAGCTAAAGTGAGGTCAAAGCCTTCAAAGCTTTTCAGTTGAAATTGATTTTAAAGCGTGGTATAGTTAAGACTCTAGGGACATTAAAAATGAAGGGAAGGGGTTTCCATGTTCTGTGTGCATGAAGCTGCCTGGGTTACTTCTCCCACTCAAGGAAGGGCTCAACAGTTGAGGGTTTTGAAAGCTCAATCTACATGAGCCGTTTCAGCAAAACCAAGGCAAAAAGTGACTTTCTCTATGACCATGAGTTGTATAAAGTGTTTTACAACTATATCCTAAGATTTTGGGCTTTAAGAGTCAATCAGACCTGTATTGTCTGATAATTATCTGACTTGTGTTGTGAGGCCTCCCTTCGAGTACTGTGTGCAGTTTTGGGCCCCGCAGTGTAAGAAGGATATAAAAATACCAGAATGTTTCCAAAGGAGGGAAACAAGGATAGTGAAAGGACTAGAGGGCAAGACTTTTGAAGAACAGCTGAGGATATGAGGTTTGTCCAACTTAGAGAAGAGACTGAGGGCTGACCTCATTGCTGTCTACATCTTCCTCATGATGGGAGCAGCAGGGGAGGTGCTGGTGTCTTCTCTGGTGACAGGACATAAGGGAATGGCTTAAAGCTGTGTCAGGGGAAGTTGAGATTGGATATAAGGAAAAAGTTCTCCACTGAGAGAGCAGAACAAGAACAAGCTCCCCAGGGGAGGGGGCGTGACCCCAAGGCTCTTGGTGTTCATGTAGTGTTTGGCCAGTGCTCTTTAGATGCCCGGGTTAACTTTTAGTGTGTCCTATGTGGAGTCTGAAGTTGGACTCGGTGATTGTGTGTCTCTTCCGATTTGGGATATTCTATGTTTTTGTGATTCTTTTGTGATTACTCATTTAAAAAAAAACCTAAAAGCCATCTGAAAGTAAGAGAATAAAATGAGTTGGGGGAAAGATCAAATGTGTAGCTCTTATCCAGTAAGACTGTAAATCTGGAAGAAGTCACATGCAGGTGGAAATCTGCTGATTCTGGGGGTGTTCTCTGGCATCCTGGTTCTGTGTCATAGTTTCAGGTTCTCTTTTAGACCTCCTTGACAGAACAGCTTTTGCAGAGAAATGTGCTGTAGAAATGTTTAACAACATTGGCAGTGTTTTTCAGGAAGGCTGTTTATAGATTTCAAGTGTCTCTTGATAGGCTGCTCAGTAGGCCCATATCTTGGAAAAGATCCATACTTCTTTTTTTCATGTTTTTGTGGTTGGTACCCAGTGTCACTGTGAGAGATCGTGTGAACTCACCAACCACTCCATTTACTTTTTTTAAGTAGATCTGTATATGTGTGTGTGGAGCCACAAAAGTATCTAGGTATGTATAATAATGATGACGTGACATATATAGAGATAGAATTGTTAACAACTGATCTGAAACATTTTTAATTTCATTGAAGGAATGTGCAATAGGTACAAAAAATGCTTTCCTGTCCACAGATGGAACCAGAGTGCTTTCCAGTTGTGTGATTTTTTTTTTGTGCTGAGATGTGCAGGAGTTTCTTGCAGTTGACGGGAGTATGGGGGATGTGATATTTCTGTACTTCAATATTAAAATCTTTGGCTGTATTTAGAGTGAAGGGTTGGTGGGGGTTTGATGTCTGAAGAGAGAGTGAGATGTGATTTATATATTTTTAAAATTAAAATAAATATTTCATTTTTGTAGCTTCACCCTGTAAAATAGTTTCTCCATGTGGAGCACAAGGATAATGATGTATAAATTTCAGAATTTAAGTAAAATTGTCTCATCCAAAGTGCAAGCTTGCTGCATTGTCTTAATTTTAAGTTTGTAAAGCAGTGAATTGTTTACACTTTTCCCTCAGATAAGTATTAGTGAATATTTTGCAATTCTAAAGAAATCTTTATACAGGTACTCTTTAAAGGATGCATACTAAAAAAACAGAGTGTGTCTCAGTAGTCTGATATTTATTATGAAAGTAAGTTCTATTGAGACTGTTTAAATGCTGCTTTTGAGTCTTTATGCAGTAGCTCAAGAGAAGGAATAACTTTATTTGTTTATTTGTTGCTTCTGCAAAACTGGATGATGACAGATTTTTGTTAGGACAAGACTTTCTCAGAATACATCATGTAAGAGTGTTTCCTTTGTTAATAGCGCATGAAGTGGTGGAATGGATGAATTTGAATAATAATTGTTTTTCCACTTTGCTCAGCAGCAGCTTTCGCTTATGGAGCTCAGCAGCTTTCGCTTATGGAGCTGAGCATTGAACTTTTTTTTTTTTTTTTAAATGAAACACTAAATATTTACCGGGGAGAGCTGGCAGGGATCTGCTGGGACCCCGGGCTGTGCTGTCCCGAGCCGTATGTCCCGGCGAGCCGGGAGCTGCTTGTGTGCATCCCGCAGCACTTCCCAAACACTTGGTACTGTTTTCCTTTAAGAACTGCCACGAGGTTCAGGACTGCACTGCATACCCTATAAAAAAAAATAGACAAAAAAAACCTCCCCCACCGGCTCGCCGGTGTAAATCCAGCTGGTTCAGCAGCAGCCCCGGCCGGGCATTGTTTGCGGTCGGAAGCGGGGCGAGGGACGGACGTGCCCCGCTGCCGGCGCTGCCCTTGTTGCATTATTAATGGCACGATGTTTTCATGTTGCAGATGGCTGAGGGCTAGCGGGGCGCATTCGGGACCATGATGGCTCAGTTTCCCGCAGCCGTGAATGGTGAGTAGCTCCGGGTTGCTCAGGTAGGGGTGGGAGGTTTGGATTTTGTGGTGGTGTTTGTGGTTTTGGTACCCGCAGCAGCGTTTCGGTCACTCTGCTGCGGATCGCTTCTCACAGCCTGACCCTGTGCCGTGAGGCTGGGGGAGGAACAGCATCACTGCAGTGTAATTTGGGCTACGGAGACGCCTGGAGTGTCTGACAATCTCCGATCATTTAAAGGACTGAGGAATGTGTGAGTTGTAGTGTGAACACTGCCTGACTTCAAGTGGGGAATATGCTAAGTAATAGTTGATTAAACTTGCATACCTTTTCTGTTACGTAATTCAGCACAAAACGTGTTCCATTGTAGTCCATTAGGCTGTTTATTTTAAACAAAATATTTGAATGTGTCAAGCAGTTTGTGACATTGATGAAAACAATCTTTCTCAGAAGGGAAAAAAAAAAGGAATTTTCCTCTTGATTCTGTGCTGTATAGAAACTTCAGGATTTGTTTCTTGGTGATTTCCTTCCAAAGACGTATGAGTGTTGGGACCGTAAAATTGTTTGTGCATGTATGTATGGGATGGAGCTCTTTATTTATAGAGGAGGCTTATTTGCAAAGACCTGCTGAGAAATTTGACATTTGCATGTTGTTATTTACGGAGCTGGCCAAAATGAAAATGCAAGTATGGAAACAATGTTTTGTACTTCAGATACTCCAGATAGGGAGTATTTCTCCTGATAAAAATAGGAAAATAGATACAGGAATGAGTATTTATCTCATTTATCTGTGAAGGTTACTGCAGGACTGGGAGGTCTTTAATTTAGAAAATTGCCACTGCTGAGATAAATTTGACAAGGGGAAAGGGTTTTGATTTGGGTTTTTTTTTCCAGAACAACATTCAGATTTCATATTAAACCTCTCCTTTACATACTTGTTTCATGTGAACATAAAACATTTTGTAAAAATAATAAAATCTGTGTGATCAACACTTTTTTTTACATAGTCAGCTGCAGTTTGTTCCTGACTTTGTTTCACAGACCTTACAATAAAAGCCAAGTAAAAGGAGTCAATATATAATAGGGGAAATCTTATATACTGGATTTTTTTTCACTTAATTGGACATAATGGAAAATAATTTTTTTTTAATTGCCGCATGATTTTTGCTTCTCAATTTAAAATAAACAATCAGAAGCTCTCTTTGGGGAAGATACAGGTTTATGTTCTTGGCTGTCTCCATGGCTGATATATGTGTAAGTTAACTGGTGTCTTTTTGTTTTAGCTTTTTCCTCCTTGGTTCTGTTGGAGAATTGCAAGTGTGTTGTCGGTGCTGAGCTTGTACGTGACTTGATCTCAGAAACCTTAGTTTGGGAGAGTGATCCTTTCTTTGATCTGAAATCCTTTCGGCAGTACTGTCTGCCACTCTCAAAAGGAATGGTGCCAGAGGACGCTGCCTTTCCCCGCACAGAATTCTTCTCTGTTGGAAGGTGTAGTAAGAGAGAGAGCAGAAGGAAGAGAGACACCAGGCAACAGTTAAACTGTTGCTCCTCACAGAGTAGTTTGAATGACTCTGTGTGTAGTTTTGCAGTCATACTTCTTACCAGAATTGATGAAATTTCAAACAAGTCAGGTGTTTTAAACAATATTTTAAATCTAATTTCCGGGTAAATACTGAGCAACCTCTGCTGTTGAAATTGTTCTCTAATCTTTGTTCCTCTTTCCTGCTACTTACTACCACTGCTGTAGTGGTTGCATTCAAAGTAGTTCACCTGCACTTGCCACTCATTGCAGGAAACCTCTAATTATGTTGTTAGACCTTGGTAGTGACTTGAAGCATGAGATGGAGAATGAGGTTATGTGTGAGGCAGCCAAGCCATTAGGCAGTGCTGCAGCCTGGGAGCACTGGCTGCCTGCCTCACCTTTGTATTAGCACAGCATTGACCCTTCCCTTTTGTGTCCTGCTGGGGGAAATTGTGGTTTTCTTTTGGGGGAAAAAACCCTTATTCTTAGCAAGCTACAATATACTTAGCTTTTAGTTAATGAATGGTGTAATACATGAAGTAGTTTCCGTTTCAGGATTATTTTTGGCATTGGTGTTACAGAAAAGTGAGTGGATGGCGTGGAGCAGATGTGTGTACAAGTGCGCGATTATGTGGCACAGGGTGACAATGAGTCTGAGAACTGAAGAGTTCAAACGACAAGGCATGATACTCAGTCTCAAACATATACAAGTAGGAGATGCTACAACACTTCATTTACCAGCCTAAACAGAGATAGCAACTCTGCACAGCATCCTGAGAAGGAAGGGGACCTGAGCCATGTGTGTAGTTCCAGTGGAGAGACTCAGCTTCACTGAGGCACCTTCAGGAGGTATCTTGGCCAGGCAGGGTCCTGAGGCTGTCCAGCCTCAGCATGTGGCTGATGGCCAGACTGTGCTGTACTGAGAGCTGGAATGTTACTCTGTGGCCATGTGTAATCATTGTGTGTTCTTAAGGGCATGTGCTGTTGATAGACCTTTCTTCTCTAAAGTCATGAAAGGACAGAGTGCCCGGAAAGGAGCTCCGTCTGACTCTCCATTGCTGTCCAAGGTGACCTTTGTGGGTGCCTTGCTAACAAGCTGGAAATTGAAAGAGGAAAAGCAAGACTAAAGAGTGTGTGTTGGTTTTTCTGGAACTTGGGGCAGACCTGCCAGTTTTTACAAATTTATATCCTGTGCAAAATGTAAAGGTTGTGACGACATTTTATTTGAACAGGCTGAGAAACATGTTTCTTATATGTAAAGTCTGCCAATTACAGCACCATATGGATAACAGACATTTATCTATGTGAAGTCCAGTTCTATCAAAGAGCCACTCCAGGCATATCCGTCTCCCCAGTGTGCAAACAAGATTGAGGAATCCCTACTGAGGATTTAGTTCTATTCTGTAACTACCTGAATATTGATCATTATTTCTGTGAAGATGGTAATACAAACTCAGTTTGTGGTAGTTGATTCTCCTTACACACAATTCTCCATCTGGACAAAGCTTTCTTAGGAATTCATTCTAAGTCTTGCAAAAGCTTTTGGAAATGGCATTTAGCTACACTAAATAACAAATAACTTCAACAATTGTGTTTTTAAAGAAAGAGTTAATATACTGACCACTAAAAACACTTAAAAGGATAAAGGCTTTAATAGGTTAAAATGTACTTATATCTAATTTTTCTCTGTGCTGCCTTTGTCACTGGAAGAAGTAGCCTTCGCTGCCATGGGATGTGTTCTTTCCAGCTGGAGAGCAGTTGCAAGATGTTTCTGTCCTAACTCCCCTTCCTTCTTTTGTAGGCTAGATTTGTTCAGGGTTTGATATCCATGCTGATGCTGGATCTTGGTTTGGGGAGATTTAATCTATGCAGTCCAGCTGGAACAAGGAAAGCAGTATTTGCTGATCAGTATCTTTCACACTGTTTACTTAAGTACCATTGGAATTTTTGGGCTGTGACTTTTTTTTTTAATGTTTTTATTTGTCGTTTCTCTTCCGTTCTACCACCTGTTTCCTTTCGATACAAATTTTTTGTGGTCTAGCAGGATAATATCTCTAATAAACTGAAGTGCAGAAAGTAACAGTCGTAACTCATTTCATGTGCTTCTAAACCTTCATAAGTATGATTGGATTTGTGCTGCTGTGAACAGAATTGAGTTTTACGTCCTCACACTTAGGTGTGTTGGAGACTAGGGTAGACATGAAGGGGTTGTGTGAGGTCCTGGCTCACTGGTGTCAAGGGTGAAACATTCACCAATAGGTTCTGCTGCATCTTCTCTTTTAAAAAGTCAGTCTCAAGCTTTGAAGTCTGAATTTTTTTGAATTAGGAGCAACCCTGGTCATCAGAGTTCAATTAAAAGCTGCTTGAGTGCAACCTGACTCTTCACCTTGTGTGCACTGTAGGTACGGAAACTGTAGACTTGAATATCAACAAGTGTAGGTAAAGATAAGAAGCTGAATTAGACCTTGCAAAAAACCTGTCAGAACTTGTTCTCCCGTCTAAAAGGAGGAAAAGGAAAGAAGTTCTAAGACAAGGGTAAATATTTTCTCTGTCTTTGCTTATGAATCCCTCCTTTCGCTGGGGATGGTGGTGTCAGTTGATATGGAGCAAAATTTGTATGCTCAAGTCAAAGGGGTGTCTATCTTCCACTATCACACCCTGCAAAAAATGAGATAATATGAGTATGTGACACATGAGTGTGTTTGCCGTATTATATGTTTTCTTTAATCTAGCAAGTCAGTGCTGTAGGGTTGCAGAATACACGGTGTCTTATTTATATTTAATTATGAGGATAATACGATTCACACAGAAGATGTAAGAGGAAATCTTAGAAGGAAAAAATAATTCAACATGGAGGTGTATGTTAAATGGAGTAAATATAGTTAGGTTTTAACAAGAGAAGGTTGCACTTTATGCCTTCTTCAGTAACTTGTAGTTTTGTAGACAAAGTGTAACACATCCCATGGGTTAACTCATTAGAGAAATAACTGGCTAGAAGGGAAAGAAAATGCAAGTTTTAGACTAGAATGTTGTAATAGTGTTATTCTTCATGGATTTTATCTTGATGTCAGTCTTATTATTTATGGCAAAATCATCAGTAAAAAGCAAACATATACTGGTTAAATTGGGTGATGACATAAACTTTGGAGTCATTTTCCAGCCAGAATTGTACGGTATGTGCTGCATATCATTGGTTAAATTCCATCACATTTCTGTTGTGCTGTCTTCAAATAGGTTTTCACCCATACCATTATGGGCTAGAAGAATTTTTGCTGTGTGCTGGGAACTTGGCAGTTGGCTGTGACTAAGGAGGAGGACAACCGGATGTATTAGAGGACCACGCAGTAATTATGTGATTTGAGGGAAAGGAAATGCATCCTAAAATGTGGTGGATGAAATAAGGAGTGCTGTGTGCTATTGCTTAAGGCACTGGTGAGACATCTTGTAGTTTATAGGGTAGAATTTGGGTTATCTGCTTAAGAGGGGAGAAAAACCCAGGAAGTTAAATAGATACAGAGCTGGGCTTTACTGTAATTAATTAAGTGCTGAGAAAGAATGAAGAGATTGGCTTTGTTAACCTACCCAGATAAAAGCTTACTGTTTTGGTCTGGTTTTTTAATTTCAATTTCATTGCATTTCCTATTCAGTAAATAAATTTGCTCTTTATTTTTTCTTATTAGGAAGAACAATATTAAGAAAGAAAACTAACTTGTCTTTGAGTAGTGTTAACACAAGGGTAAAGAATGATGAACCAGCTGTTGATGCAGTTGGTCTGGAAATGGTTCTGTCAGCAGTGACGTTCTGGACTATAGTCAAGGAAGAAGTCTGATTGCCTTAAGGCAGAGCTTGCATTTTAGGAAGGAATTAGTGTATTACAGTTTCTTTGAGAAGCAGCAGTCTGCACATGGTGACCTTGGAAGTCCTTTCCAATCCTATGCTCTTAAAATGTAATGAAGAATTAGATGATAATGAAGATTAGTGTTAGATCTTCAGCTGTTAACTTACTTTAAGCCTATAGTTTTGTCTTGCTAAGATTTTATTTTGTTGGTATCATGTGCTAGCTTTTATAAGACAACTTTACACTGAGTGGGAAACGCAGGAGGATTTTTATCTGGAATAATATTATTATAATGCAAGCTGCTTTATTCATTTGGGATGTCAGCGAGACTTCCTGGTGTTTTTTCTTCAAAGCATATAAAAACCTAAACAAAAACCACAAGAAGATCTGCAAATACTTCCTCAAAATGGAGCCAGAGGGCTGAAGGCTTATCTGAAGGGACTCAGAAACAGAAATCTGTCACATGGCCAAGTTTCAAAGGGCTTTGACTGGTAAAATGTTCACTTTCTCGAAGGTTTAACCCCAGAGTTTGGGAAATACACTACTCTGATAAGCCACTTCATGTGGTTGTTGCAGTTTAGAGATGATGAGCATTGTGTGAGGTGACACCATCTCAACATCTCCTAAATTCCAAATCATCTGTGATCATCACTTTGAACAGGCCGTAGACGATACTAATCAGTATTGGCAGAATGAGTTCAGGTTTAGCCCACTAATTATAATGGCAAGAATAAACACATTTTTAGGCATTGTGGTCTGTCACATGTATTTATATAATGCCCTATGACTTTAATTAGGAGTCTTGTGTGTTCAGGCTTTCCATGTACTGCATCAGTTCTCTTGGACATCTGTTGGTTCTCCTACAATGGAACAGTAACCTTAAATCGTCACTGAGAGAGCTGGAAGGGGTGAAACCCTGGAAAGCTGAAAGAATGTCAGTGTTTGTGGGACTGGCATTCCTACTGGGTACCTTCAGAGAAGATATTTTAACAACCTAAAAACATTGGTGCTTTAGTTGGATGTGAAGTTCTCTTTATGCAAGTCTCAAGAACAGGTGAGATTAATATATCAAGAGCTTTTGCTGCTTTTTTACCTCTTCTTATTGAAGTAATTTGCTTAAAAGTTTTTTATCTATTTATATATAAATAATAGGTGGTATATTTTAAATTATGCACTAACATTTTTCCCTGCATTTCTTCTCATAACCATGATTTTGCATTGAACTGTGATCTCTGCAGCACAGTTGTTTCGTTAGGAGATGTCTTTCCTCAAAGTCCTGGCTTCACGGTTACAGAACTCTGCACCTGTGACAGTGTGTGTTGATACTTGTGTAACAGTCCTGAAAAGGGTACACTTATATTTTCTTATACGCTGCAGGTGAAGTTTGCTGTGCAGCACATAATAGTGCTTCCATAGCACTGTGCTTCACAGGAAATCTTCAGGCTTGGGGAAATAAAAAATACGGGTGTGAGTAAATGTGTAGGCTGTTTCTGATAGAGATGATGTGGGTTGGAAGGCCAGCAGAGTTACTTCTCTTATTTCTCATGTCCTCTATATTCAGATTGGATTAGGAAGACACAGACAGTACTTTTTAACATGACCTGAAGGTAACTTGACATCCACTAAGCTCTGTTTTCTGGAAATGATCCACTCTGCACTTGCCAGAATCTGTTACACAAAAGGATCTGGAAAATCTATAATTAAACATGAACCTGTGAGAACGGTGGCCAAAGAGATGTGACTCCCGTGTTAAGGGAGACTAAATGGATTAAAGCTGTTCGGTTTAGTTTCGAGACAGCTAAGGATATGCTAGATACCCATACAGCCATAGCAATATAGAAAAGGCTAAGAAAGAAAAAAATATTCACTGGTTTTTTTCGTAGCTGAAAAGGAACACAATACCTAGTGAAATTACTGAGTTTCAGGCAAGCAGAAGAAAATGGGTTTGTTTGTTGATTGGGTTGGTTGTTTGTTTCACACAATGAAGAACTCATTTTTGGGACTCGCTGTCTTAAGATGTTTTGGAAACAGTACGTGGTATGAAAACTTGAGGAGGAAAGATCTATGCCATGGCTATTAAATACTTTGCTTTTTTTTTTTCTTTGGGGGCTTTTTTGGCTTAACAAGCTTGCCAAATTGTGATTTCTGGCAGTTGAGAAACTGTAATACCCAGGGAAGAACTCTGTTCCAAATTCTAGTCTCAATGGATACCAGTGGTTGTTGTATGAACATAAACTAGACAGTTTTAAATTTCTTATATTTAAAATCAAACCCCAGTGTGTGCTAGGAAAGTAGTATTGTATATGTGCTGGATATAGTTGGCAGGTTCTGCTAATTAGTAATTGAACCTTCTAAGGAGTACTGTCTAAGAAGACTCTCTTGCTTCTGTTTCCTTTGTGTTTTCTTCCATCTTTCCCTCCCTTCTGCCAGGACTAGAAGATACAAAGAGGAGGGTAACAAGAGTGATCAAAGATGCAGAACAGCTTCCATATGTGGAATAATTGCATTGACTAGAACATTGCAGCTTGGAAAAGAGAGAGTGGGGATGGTGGAAAAAGTAATGTCACCTTCTCAAGGTCTTCCATTATTTTGTAGGCAAGAGAACGGTAATTAATCTCTGATAACACAAGAATTAACCAGTATCAGATGAAAAGTACCATTGGCAGATATCAAGCATACAGAGCACTTTGCACAGTGTCAAATAAACAGTGAAAGCTGTAGGAAGCTGTGGATGACAAAAGGTTACTTGGATTCCTTAAATGATTAGAGATAGGTGGATTTTCCTTCTACTAACAGGGTACCACCTCTGGTTCAGGAGCTGCACTGGGGCTGAGGAGACACCCTGGAGCAGTTGCACCACATGCTTGGCTCAGCTTGTCACTCTGTGCTGGGATCTCAGCAAGGGAAATATTCACTCTCTGCTGGAAGGGCCATTAATGTGTTTTGTTTCCTAAATTATCTCCCAATTTCATTTTATTCCAAGATCATTCAGGAAATGCCTCTTCATTTTCCTTCTCTCCCACCCTTCCTGTGTAAATTATTTTTTTGTTGTTGTTCATCTCTTTTCCTCTTCTCTTTCAAGTCTGTATCCCAGTTCTCCATTGTAAATACAGCCCATCAGCCTTCCTCCTGGTCCCAGACTTCCTCCACAAGTCTGAGAACCTGGAAATGTGGGTTTTATTCTAATGGCCGGATGGTGACAAGAACTACAAAAATTACTAGAAAGGACCTAATATTCCTGAAACAGAATTCTGCTCTGATTTTGTCTGTGTATGTCTTCGTGGGAGAATAATTTCCTTTACTGCACCTAATTTCAAGGTTCATTTTGCATCCTCTTGCCTGGTGTTTTTATTGCCTGCATTTCTCTTGGTACAGAAAGATTTATTGGCTGCTACAGATGGAAACTCACCTGAATCTTATTAGTTTTGCTGCACTCCACAGAGATTTGCTAGACAATAATTAAACAAATTGTCCTTTTGTAAATTTTTAATTAAATTTTAGGGTTGTTTTGTGAATGAGCAGCAGCATAAAACATCCATTTCCAGGATTAGAAATGTTTAGTCTAAGCTCTGGTGGTCTTTTTCCACTGTCATGGTGACGGAAAACTTTTATTTTCCCCATGGAAGGCTTTGACAAGTTTACTCAAGAAAGCTTCTGACTTGTCCTTAACTGAAGGGCAAGCGTGTCTTCCATCTTCTGTGCCAGGCTGGGAAGGAAGGATATGGAGTCTGTCAGCTGGAAGTTTGCTTACCTTAAAAGCAAATGGAGACAGGTTTTAAAGCTGGAGAATATGGCCAAGCATGATTCTATTATGCCATGATAATATTGCTTACTTGACCTTTTCATACCTCCCATTGGAAAGATTTTTGTTGGTGTGACTTTTTTCTTCTTTCTGTTTCTAAAATACATCCAAAAATATTAATTGCAGATTTAGGGAAATGACCATCCCCCTGTGCTGGCCACTGCTGAGGGCACAGCTCAAATCCTGTGTCCAGTTCTGGGCCTCTCAATTCAGGAAGGACACTGAGGTGCTGGAACGTGTCCAGAGAAGGGAACAGAGCTGGAGAAGGGTCTGGAGCACAAGTCTGGTGAGGAGCAGCTCCTCACTAGAGGAGGCAGGGGGGGGCTCAGCCTGGAGAAAATGAGGCTCAGGGGGGACCTTCTTGCTCTCTGTGACTCCCTGACAGGAGGATGCAGCCAGGTGGGGGTCGGAGTCTGCTCCCAAGTCTCCCCTAAATGACAGGACAAGGGGAAATGGCCTCAAGCTGCATAAGGGAAGGTTCAGATTGGGTATTAGGAACAATTCTTTCACCAAAAGAGTTGTCAAGCGTTGGAACAGGCTGCCCAGGGCAGTGGTGGAGTCACCATCCCTGGAGAAATTTAGAAGATGTGTAAATATGGCACTGGGGGACATGGTTTAGTGGGGGGCTTGGCAGTTCTGGGTTAATGGCTCAACTCAACGATCTTAGAGGTGTTTTCCAACCTAAGTGATTCTCTGGTTCTGTGATTCTGGGCACAGACAGAGCTGTCACTGAATAGAAGAATGGGCTTGTTTCATGTGCTGCATCAGTGTTAGTAACTCAGCAACTACAGCTGATTTCACTATCACTGTTTCTCCAGAATTAGGCAGAAAATACTATTCTATTAATCGCTGGTATTGATTCTAGATCTGGCAAAGGCTTAGGTTAAGCCAAGTCTGTGTCAACTTCTTCATGTAAGAAAAGGAAAAGTTAATTAACTTTCAAGAATGAAGCATGAGTTTACTGACATTGCATGTTACAGTGATTGCACTTCTTGATAAGAAGCAGAAAACTTGCTTCATTAAATCTTAAAAATAACCGTATTGAATTAATTGTCAAAAAATTTACAGAAAACTAGTGTAAAAGGTAGCATGTTAATTTGTAGTTCAGAGTACTGTCAAGTTTATACACATTTACTATGCACATTTCTTAATGTATTTTTTACATTAGTGGAGCTCTAACAAAACTTTTAAACCATTTTTTTGTTTGCAAATCTTCAAGTAGCCTGGCTGTAATTTGCTATGTCTGTGAGGGGTTTTGCCTTTTTTGTTTATTTGTTTGGGGTTTTTTAATATTTTGCTTCCTTCATGTGGTTGGGTGGGTTTTTTTTTTAGTGTTTCAGTGAAATTCGCAATAATTTAATGAAAAAGAATCTTCTGAAAATGGATAGCCATAATGAGCTAAAAGATTCTGTTATATTGACAAAATGTAGAAAGACTATCCTGTTGTTATAAACTGATAGTTTAAGTGCTTTGGAATAGTCAAGTGTGCTGTAGAGTTCAGAAAAGAATTGGATCTATGCTGGTAGCATGGATTACACTATTATGTATCTCTAAATTGTTTTAGGGATTATACTCCTTCTAAAAGCAAGGATTATGTTTCTACATTGAGATCATTGCATGGCACAGAATGTTCTGTGTTCTAATGTTCCTCCTTTATGGATAGATTTTGTGTATCAAGGGGGGGGGTGCCAGTGACAAGATCATCAGGCATAATTCTGCACCGTGTCTCATAGGAGCTGGTGGATAGTAGTATAAAAACACCCAGTATTTGATTTTAGTGAACTGAGGGTTCCCAGTACACCAAATATCTGGAAATCCTGTACATAGTGTAAAGAATATGAATTGTACCTTAAAATACAATGTGGCTGTTGCTGCTTTGCCCACATTTCTGTAAGTGTGTACCTCTTCAATTAAACACGCATTTCTTGGCCAAATCTGTGTAGCACTGTGTAGCATATGCCTGACATTATTTAACAACCCGTCTGCAGTTACCAGTTGTTTTTGGATAACACACCAGAGATGCTTAAAAATCTTTAAAAATTCTCTTGGCTTCAATGGGCACAATTCTTGTAAATTTAGTGAAAGTACAAAATTGGAGAAACATGTTTCCCTGTGTTCAGCATGCTTTAGCTACAAGTGTTTCCTTTGTATACATACTAAAAGAAGTTGCTGAAGTTCTCGTTAAGCACAGAGATTCCCTTTTTCTCTGGCAGTTGCCTTGTGCTGCTCCGTGGAGCATTTCTGGTAGGACAAGTAGCTGGGGATTAATGTATGTATTGTGAAAGGAGATTGCATGTGGCTCCTGCCATGGCCTGAGATCATGGGAGCTGGGAATAGGAGGTGCAATCCTCAAGGAAGAGCAGATGATGCTTTGGGATGGACCCAAAGCCACCTCAGTAGCAGTTCATAACGCGTTAGCACACCCAAATAAGGATAAATTCCGATTATCGGTCAGCATTTTTCTCTTGTGAAATATAGAATAAACAGTGAAGGAGAGAAGCAAATATTGAAAATAGCAATAACACCGATCAGGAATCTCAAATTCAGACTAATGGTAAAATGTTGCATGTATTTTCAGGCTCCTGGAGTGTTTACTCACCAGTGAGAAGCAATTAGAAGTCTGTTTCAACATCTCAGTTGGGAGCGTTAAATCCAATCTGTAATAAATAATTCTGTGGTAAACTTATCTGCAAACACAGAAAGACTGGAATTATTAGATTTATCCCAATATGTCCTAGACCAAACAACTCTCTGGAGGCTCCTAATGGGAGAATGTAATGCGATTGCTGGCTGCATTAAGGAAAACCCCTTGTTGTACAGCTTGAGGCACATTGGTGCATGTCTGTGCTGAAATTTCCATGTCTTTAAACATAGGGATAAATATTTATTTAGGGTCATTATGAAGCTTCATGCTAGTTTTTTTGATAGTTAAAGAGGTGGTGGTATAATCACTCATCCTCGTGACTTGCACAAGGAATGCTCTTTCAATTTAGGTTTATTATCTCTGTGGAGGTAATTAACATTGTAGGTCGTAGGAGCGTGATTTTTATTACAGAAAAACAAGCAATGCCTGTGAGTGAGAAACAAAGACAGTTCTTTGGAGAATGTGAGAAATGTCTTACAATTTTTCCTTGTCAGTAATCCTGCCGCTCTCACCACAGCTACCCTCTGCCTGTGGGCAGTACTAGCCGGTGGCAGAGGTCTTGCAGAGCATTTTCAAGTCTATTTACGTTTCTGTAGGACTGCACTTTGTTTTCTCCCCTCTTTTTCAATGGTAATTTACCGTTTTAAGGAAAGAACAGTGTTTGTTTCTGTCTCTGATGTTGGCAGCCCATCAAAGCAAGTCCTTTATTTTATTCAGAAGATCATCTGTCTGATGCAGTGTTGTAAAGACATTTCTGGAGCTTTCCTAAAATGCTGTGATCCTACCATAAGCAGATGCCCATACTCTCTCTTAGAGAGGTGTCTTTTATTTGAAATGAACTTAAAGGAACTGAAGATGTTGTTTAATCACCAGCATAGTCACTTGTTTCCAACACTATAAAATTGTGAGTGCTGCCACATTGAATTACAAAAACAGCTCTTACATGAGGGTGAGGTCAGTCTGTATTTTGTCGTCTTTAGAGAAGTCTTGAGAGTTAAAATTGTGTTCAGCTTTGGGTGTTTGTGTCTTTGTCATCCCATATGGACTTTCTATGTGGGCAAACTCCACATGTGGCTTTGAACTCTTGGATGTGTTGTGGAATTTTGGAGTGGGCAAGTAAAGGAGCTTTCACTGTTGGTTTTGTGTTTTAGAATAGGGAATCTGCAGAGACATTTCTGGACCTCAAGTCCGGGTTTCCAATATTCGATATCGAGAATAATTGCCAGTCCTGACATTTATTCAGTGTTCTCTGGCTTATTCCAGCCTTCTGTAGGAAAGAAAGATAGTTTGACCTCTTCCAAAAGTCTTACTGATACAGATGTGGTTTTTCATAAGCATAAAAAGCAAGTGAAGACAGTAGTTACTCTGTTCTAGAGAAAGTCTTTATGGGGAAAATCTCTGAAGTTCAGCATTTCTTGAGTTTTGATTCCTGAAAATGCCAGGTAGTCAAATACAGTGTTGGCTTCATCCAGGTGGATCTTGCTTCATGTATGAAGTTGTAAGATTGTACCTATTTCGAAGCATAAAGATTTAATGAGATACCTTCTTGTCAGAGATTGTATTGTTTTTCTCCTCCAAAATTTTGCCAGTTATAGTTCGGGAAAGTGATTTATCTCTTCAAAATGTGCAGGAAATCTAAGCTTGAATCAAAAAAGTAGTAATGTACTATTCATTGTCTGCAGCGAAGCCTCTTGTGAGGAGAGCGTGTAGTAGCAGCAGTATTTTGATTTCTGATGGGGAACTGATTTGTAAAAGTATTGTAGTTCACTGCTGGTTGGTGCCAGCTCAGAATCTCTGGAGAGCCAAAGGTTCACCACTGCTTCATCAGGGAGACTCCTGCCTCTTGCCCATCCTGTGATCAGAGGTGTCAGTGAAGAGCAGACACCTGCAGTTTGCTTTGTGATTCATGCATGACTTGCCATGAGTAAGAACTGGGGCTGTGAGGAACGAAGAGCAACAGCAGTGTCTCTATGCAGAATTAATTGGATGTGGTTTCCAGGCAAGATGTTTCTCAGCCCTGGAACTGAAGGCATGTTAGTGCAGAAAGATGTTGAGCTAAGCCAGATAAGTTTAGATGATACATCTTGGATGGCAGATGTTCCTGTTTGACTCTTCCTCCGGTCTTGCCCTTCCAAGAAAAGGAGCAGTCTACCCTTCATCACAGTTCCCAAAACTTGGTTGTGTGTAAACCAGGCAGTGTAACTTTTCTCAGCAGTTGTGCTGAGTGTCCGTTTTTACTACTTGTGGTAGTTTTGGGAAGCAGTCACAATATTTGTGAGGATCATAGCATGGTTTGAAGGTGATGGCACAGGAGAATCAAGTTTCAAACTAATTTTGGCTGTGTTTTTGTGATTGTCTTGGTTGTACTATAGGTAAACACAGCACTTATTTTGGAGAATGGTGTCAAGATGAGCTTTGTGGAATTGCCAAGACCTTGTGAATCCTGTTGTTCAAAGTGTCTTTTTTTCAGATAGACTGGTATAGTATTTTCACATGGTATTTTGAGGAATCTTAATATGAGCTCTTCTGTGCACAGATTTCATTTTCTTAGTTGTGTCTCCAAATGGTAGCATCAAAAGAGCTGTGAACACCTGGTTAGCTAAAAATAAGTGCTTACAGTGCTTTAGGTTTCCCCCTTGTGCTGTGCTCTTTATTTTGTTTCTGTGGCATATGGGGTAGGAGTTGAAAAAAACAGTGAATCCTTTAAATAATAAATGTGGGTGGGGTTTGACTGCCTTCACTGTGGATCCTTACCAGAAGCATTGGGGGGTCTTAGTTTTTTTTATTTTACACAAATACTTTCATTGTCCAGCAGTTATTAACCTCTGTTCATAAAACAATGACCTGTTCTAGTTCAGGCTGCAGATGGCAGACACTCTCTCTTAAGTGATGCTAGGGTAAAACTTACTTTTCTGGGACTTTGTTCAGTTATAGACAAGCACCAAAAATCTCACTTGTCGGACTGGGTGAGCTGTGCTGTCTTGAAGGTGTGCTGTTCTCTAGATCCTAATTCCTATATTATAAAATATAAAATATCTATATTTTAAAAATCTGTATTTTTATATATTGAATTTTAAGACATGCTACATTATTTTCTTCCATGCCTATAAAGAAACCAGTGGAGAGCATATATTTATGGAATTAATCACTGAAAAAAAAAAGATTTTCAGTCTCTGTCCTTAGGGAAAGGGAAAATCTGAAATTGTTCTTGCTTTTGAAAACAAATTATTAGCAGGTTGGTGTTTTCAGGATATATATTCAGTTCCCTGAAACATTCCCACAGTGTACTTTTGATAATGTGTGTTTGTAGTTATCGCTATTCCATGACAGTAGCTGCTGACTCACTAGAACTGTGGAAGGCTGTAGAAGCACTTGTTGATATAATAATGTGGTTTTAGTCAAAGATATTTTTTTAAATGAAATTTATACTTGCAAGTAAGTTGGGGTTGTTCAGCCTGGAGAAAAGAAGGCTTTTTGTTGCATTTCAGTACTTGAAGGGGGCCTGTAAGAAAGATGGGGACAAACATTTTAGCAGGACCTGTTTTGATAGGAGAAGGGGTAATGTTTTTAAATTAAAAGATTGTAGAGGAAGAAATATATTAGATTTTCTAGATTCATTGCCATATTCTTGCTTAATTTGTGACATATAAATAAGAAGCTGTGCGTGTCGGTGCATGTATAAACAGAAGTTTAGAGGGACTGTGTGATGGTCATAATTCCAGTCAAGCAATTGTTACTGTGTTTTTATCACTTTGCAGCCACTGATCATGTGAATGTATTGTGGTGGTCTTAATCCTCTGCCAACGATTTTTAAAAGTCAAGGAGTGTTGTAGCTACCTGCTTCAAAAGATGTTCAAAGAGCAATATTTAATACAAGGAAAATGTGATGTTAATATTTTGTTTTCCATACATGAAAAAAATGGTCAAGTTCTCTGAAGTTGCTGCTGGCAGCCATAGGAGCTTTTCCTCATCTTGTGAAGATGATAATTTCTATAAGCATAACCGCATTATGCGGTATCTTAAAATTAACACTTTAAAGAGATCTAAGTGCTGCTCTAATTTTTGCCATTGGGCATAAGTTGTCCTCATTTGTGTGTTACAGCAATAGTCACACTGCCCATTGACTTCTAGGCATCTGATTTAGACTTATTTCGCTTTATTATCAGTATCTAATCTAGATTTATTTATACTCATTTAATCAGAAGATAAAAGGGGGTGGCTTCCTTGAAGTGCAAGTTCACATGCAACCTGCAAGAAGACCCTTTCATTGAGACCACACTAAAAAAATCGGTTTATCCCCAAGAGAGGGAAGCAAAACTCTGAATTCAGGAGTGTAGAGGTTGTATCCTAATGCCCTCACGTGATTTCTGTCATACATCTCCCCAGTAAGTTTCTGTTTTGGTATTTTTAACTGTTTTTATTTCTCTACTAAGGAGCAAGAGTAGAGAATTAAAGCTGTACACATGTGAGGAGAGTGGCAGTTTTAACTGGACCTTTTTATTCTTAAGAGGACACATTGAGTCTTTTCTGGAAAATGTCTTTGTGTGGATAAACACAGATGAGAGATGATTAACATCATTACTGTGTCTGTATTGGCAAGTACATAAACTCTGAGTCCCTTCACTTTGTTATTATTCTTTGAAAAACAGTGCAAAAACCTCTTGGAATTTTATAGGTTCAAAACTTTGAAATAAAGTTTACGTAGGGGGAGGAAGCGTTTTATAGTAACTTTCTTTCAAAGTGCTGTGATTTTTAAAGCAAGTTGTTAATATCTTATTAGAAGAATTATTTATTCGCTTGGCTTTCTTTTAGTGAGCAATACAAACACTTGAACAGATTAACAGTTCTTTGGAAGTAGTAATGCTCAGAAGAATGTAATTTTAGAAGTATTTCTTTAAGTAATAACCTTTTAATGCTGTTTTAAGGGGTTCCATTCAGAATTTTGGCTCATTCTTGCATTCATTGATTTGAAAAATTAAATATTTGTCAAGAACTTCCTGACTATAACTTCCTCCTACTCAAAAAACAAACCAAATTATTTCTGGCAAACTGCTTTTCCTGCAAAGAACGCACACCCTGAGCTTCATGCAGCAGGTTGGAGCATTTCTGAAAGTCCATCTGGTTCTGCCTGATATTATCAGCACAGTTCTGTAAACACAGTTATTCCCTGTAATTTCTCTTTGCTACTCTGGGGCTGTAATATTTTATATTTCATAAAGTATTGAAAAATGTGAAGTGGGAATCGCATGCTGTTTTAAAAAAAAAGGCCCAAAATGTCACGCCTTTGTCAGACAAAACCAAAATATTTTTGTTAGCAGTCTCAATTTTGTTTTTAGAGTGTTGGCAAGACAAGTATAAGTCTTTTTGGCAGCTGGAGGGTGGTAACCCTGTGCATGAGAACCTGAGTGTCACTGAGTGCCATTCGTTCATCAGTGAGCCAGGGGAGTGTTTGGCTCACACAGGGTATGGTGAGACACATCCTGCCCGGGCTGCAAACAATCAGCAGCGACAGGAAACTGCTTTGCACCAGCTCTGAAGGATGACAGAGCTTGTTTGAAAGCTGAGGGTAAAGCAGTCTGGCTGAGGGATTGTCTCAGCTCGGCTTGCACATCTGGGAAGCAGGTTTGTGTTGCACAACGTCCTCGCCAAACTGGTAGGAGCTGGGTGTGTCCACATCTAACTTTGTCTCTTGACAAGCCAAGCTTTTAGTTTGCAAGTGGCATGTTTTATTTTTGAAAGTTTTCGATCTATTTGGTTGTTCACTGGGGATTTTTGTTTGGGTTTTTTTTTCAGGAGGTCCAAACATATGGGCCATCACCTCCGAAGAGCGGGCCAAGCATGACAAGCAGTTCGATAGCCTTAAACCCACAGGAGGTTACATTACAGGTTGGTCTGAGGCTCTGCATTACACATTAACTTCTGTGTACACATACCTATCTCTGTAAAACAGTTTGAGAACTGCATCCTATTTCTAGCCCTTTGTTGTGTGACTAATAACAATTTTTTTCAGGCAAACAGCCACAGGTTATTAGTAAACTTAACAAGCTTTCCTCTAAAGTCTGGCATGGGAATGCTGTTCTATTAACCCTGTCACTTCTGAAGCCACCAGCTGTGTGCTGCCATTCTGTCTAATTTCAGAAACCAGAGAATATCAGGAGAAATCTGTGCTGAGCTGGGAGGCTGCCAGGGAGCACTTACAGTAGCTGTTGTGGCAAGTGACACCAGACACAGCAGAAGTGGCTCTCCTCAATCTAAGCAGTGTTGGAGAATGCTGTGCTGTTAGATATCTTTGTTTGAGAGGAGGAGGCAGGGACAGGAATGCTGACAGCTTGTCCTTGTTAGCGACTGCTTGAAATTTATTATTGGTTGGGCCTTCAGCAGGTTCTGGATAAACTAATGGCATTTTGCAGTGGCCTGCTGTCAATTCTAGTTGGATTCAGCTGCTTCTCCTCTGAAACAATTGGGTCATGTTGCTATGCACCTCAGAATTTGCAGGTTTTAAATTTAACAATCTGCTTGTGATATCAAGAAAGACTCGAGTTCGTTGGCAGTGATGTCGTAATTTAAGAATGCCCCATTCTTTGTATATGTGTGGGCACTAAAGACCAGCCCTGATTGCTCCTACGTGCCCAGCTATCCAGTAATGCCCCGTCCAGTTGCTCCACTGCCCCTGCTTTTCCTCTTTTGCGGCTGGAAAGGACTGAGGAGAGAGCGGAAAGTTGTCTGTTTGGAACATGCACTTCTTCTGGCTAAGTGGTACCTAACCTGCTTTGCCAAACAGCACTGGGAGGTTGGTGTTTACTTCTTGTCCAGCTGAAAAATATGCAGTCCCTGGAACTACCCTTAGGCCACATCTGAGCTCTTACCTGCACATACACCTGCAGGCCTTGTTATTTATTTGGCAAATGCTTGAAATAAAAGATTGTGTATGAATATAAGGGAAGAGAGGGCTAAAAGAGTAACCTAAGTCTTAGCTTTGAACATCTGTGATTCACTCAGATGTAAGGATAACACAGATAGCGTTGTTTTTGTTGTGTGTACCAACTGATACGGAACTTGGTATGGGATTGCACAGCAGTTCCTATTCCCTTTCTGAAGTACTGAAACTGTTTCTGTGGGTGTTCTCTGACAGAAGAGAGTATTATTGAGAACATGGTATTTTGCTAGTTTTTCTGGAGAAACAATACAGGCTCAAGGTAGATGGGGTAGAGGAGAAGGAAAGAAATAGCATGCTCATCCTTTCCTGCGTAAGGAATTTGGGCAGGATGAAATTTTCAGTCATTTTTACCTCTTTAATTCTTGCATATTTTAAACTATTGGCAGCTGTTGATTTGTGACCTGTTTAACTTTTTGTAGCTATCCGAAATCACTTCTCAGAGTGAAGATTGGGAATTACAAAATATATGGGTATCTGACAAATCACTGTCACCAGCATTAAACGCTGGGAGAAGAACCCTGGAAAGCTTGGCATCCAGCATGGGGATTTCTTTTGAAAACCTGATCCACCAAGAGAGTGCTGAGCTCTTTGAAAATCTATGTCTCTGGTGTAAAAGGCTGTCTTTTTTTTCTTGTTTATCATAGGTGATCAAGCACGTACCTTTTTTTTGCAATCAGGTCTACCAGCTTCAATCCTTGCTGAAATATGGTAAGATACTCTTTACTGTTTGTTTTTCTTTTTTAAAATAGGAGATGCATAGCATTCAAATACTATCTGTGGTATATTGTGTTGTCTCACAGAGGCTTTCAGCAGTCAATGTAGAAGTGTTGTCTGAATCATGGTTTTAATTTTATTAAATTTAGAGGAAGGATTTGTCCCATACGTTTACCAACAATTAATCAAAAAGCAGTAATTTTTACATCTTTCGTGATGTTAATTTAAATTGGATCATGGTGAATACAGCCTTTTAAAACTATTGGAAGTGCTTGAAACAAAGAGCAATGATAAATTGGAAGACTTTGATAGGGGAAAGAGCCTGTTGGACTGCCACAATGGTCATTGTTAAGCTTTGTCATTATAGTTTCAATAAGAATATTGAAAAAGAGGCAAAAAGGCAACACTTCAAATAACAATATGGAAAAAGTTGCAAATAATGGGTTAATGAATTGCTGGAGATACCAAATTGAATGTTTGAAATGCAAGTGAAAAATGGCAAAAATGTGGAAAATATTATACTCTACTAAACTGGAGTGGAAAATACGCTGAAAATAGAAGACAAGAAAGAAATCTTAAAGCCCCAGAAAAGACTGGTAGAAGAACAGTTATGATATGTGAGATAGCAAGCCATGCTGTAATACAGGAACTGGAAAAAGTGCTCTTCCTTGCAGCATAGATGTGGTGATTGCAAGACTTGGAACAGACATTTTCTTCTTTGTAACCCCTCAGTCTTCACTAAAATCCTGTGCTCATTTTGGGGTACTTGGCTGTTACCAAGAAGTGCATATGCTAAAAGACACATACTTAAGACTTGTAGTAATTAAGAACAACTTTAAGAAAAAGTATTAAAGAAAATAACTAAATGCAAGTTAGTTTTTTCTTCAGGCACATAAAATTGTTGAGGTTAGAAAAGACTTCTAGGATCAAGTCCTACCAGCACCACCACCATGTTCAACACTAAACCAGACACTTCAGTGCCTAGAAAAGAGGGGCAAGGAAATTTTTCTGTGGGGCCTTGTGGTTTCGTACTGAATAGTAACAGAATCAAAGGAAAAATGTAGCTTGACATTAAGTCTGTGGTTTTTTTTTTTCCTCCTAATTTTATATACGTTTCTGTGCTTGGTCCTTGCATGCTTAAGTATAAATAAAATTTCATATTCTCTGTCTGACCAGAAATTTTGTGGTTATGTATGCACTGTTGCATATGTTTCCTGTTGTATGTAAGTTTATTTGGAAAAATGTCAAAGGAGGACAGTGTGGATATTGGGCTTAAAAACCTCACCACGCTGTTGCGAATTAATGAAGTTTTCATAGCAATGTATAGTGCCTTTAGCAGGATTCTGCATCCTCCTGCATCCTGTTTCAGATTCTTGCATTAATTCCTTACCTTACCAGGCATTAATTTGAAATAATTGTTCTGGATAGTAGCATAGAAAAAAGCATAGCAGAGGCTTGCAGCAGAGGCAGCAAATGTGTCTGCTGGGCAAGAGATTTCTGCTTTCCCAAAAGTTTTCCTGCTTTCTCAGAAATGAAGTATTTAATATACTGCAACTTCAAAACTGAACTCTGCAGAAGTGGGTAGTCAAACTTCTCAAACTTCTGAGCATATTAATGTTGTCAACAGTAGAAAATTTACTTTCCAATAAGTTTCTTGTTTTCCTGTGCAAAACCGGTAAATAAATCTGATAGGAAAGTTTTTCACTGATTAAAAAAGTTATATTTCAGTTTCTTCTCTAATTTTATTTTATTTTGTTTTAAGGACACTATCCGACCTGAACAAGGATGGAAAAATGGATCAACTGGAGTTCTCTATTGCCATGAAACTCATCAAGCTGAAATTGCAAGGACAGCACTTACCTTCAGTTCTCCCTCCTGTCATGAAACAAACTCCAGTATTTTCACCACTAATGTCAGCTCGCTTTGGTACTTATGAATATATAATTACTTAGTGTTGAGAGGTAAAAAAAACGTAGTTAATTGCAGCAAAATAAAAGCATTAATCTGACTATGAAAGTTTAGTGAACCAGTGAAAAGAGAAAAACCAGCCAAGGATATTCTGATTAGGAAATTCACTAAGTCACTTTCTTGGTATTTTGGACAATTTCATTCTTTGAAAACTTTTATAATAAAGAAAAATGTTTATTATTCACACGAGGTGCAAGAAGGCCATTCACATCTGACATCTGATTTGCAGACTCTCATTTTGTAGTGGTGGTCTTTTTTTTTTCCTCCCTCCTACTCATTCACCTATTTATATTTGGGGGTTTTAAAGTTAAATTTAGTCAAAGGCCAAAGTTTTGGTAGAACAGCTATTTTACATGTTTTTTCAAAATTAATCAGATTGTCTATTTTAGTTACATGATTAACTGAATAGAATTACTTTGGTTTCTTTGTCTTTTCTGATAGCATTTGGGGATTCAGTGCATGCTTGTTGTGCTGTTTTGTAGAACAAAATGTCCGTGATTACTTCAGCTGGATTACAAAATGAGTGCATACTTCTATGCTGAAATTAAATGTATGCATATATTAATTACATACATGATTTAAAATGTCTGCCCATCACCAAATCTTGTCGTTTTGGGTACAAGGGCATGCATTTACAGGGACTGGTTGGCATACAGTTACCTCTATTAAGTTTCCATCATCTCACCAGCATACTGTTGTCTTCCACAAGATTCAGCCAGGAATTCAAGTGCCCTTATTTGCCTCAGGCAGATGCCTCAAGAAACCCCATGCTAAGCATTGGTCCCTAATAAGGACTTTTCACCTGTATGGATTCTGATGAGGCTGAGGCTTGCAGGAGACTTACTTCAGAAACAGCAGCAGCTTTTCCTGTAGAGGATTGTCACAGCTTTTGAGGTGTGTTGTAATTCCCTCTCAGGGGCCAGGCTTATTGAAGAACTAGTTATAGCTGCAATTATGGAAAACCAGATCTTATTCTGTTGTGAGATAGTAGCTAAATCTACCTTGAGAATTAATTTGCTTGTAAAGATTTTTTTTTCAGTTCATGTTCTTCAGTATATATTCCCCTGTGAGCTGTCTTGTCAAAATTTAGAGAAGTAAATACTGTACATGAGCATCTATTTTAACTCATTGCATTCCAGCTACCAGTTGCTTTGTGTAGTTTCTGCTTCACATAAGGGACCTAATTTCTTGCTGAAGCCTCTGCCATATTAAATAATGAATTATTGGATTTTGCTCTAGGAATGGGTAGTATGCCAAACCTGTCCATGCCAACGTCCATGTCTGCGATCACACCATTAGCTCCCATGTCTCTGACCTCCATGACTTCCATTCCTCCTTTGGTTATCTCTGCTCCCCTGGTGCCTTCTGTCAGTACTTCCTCGTTGCCAAATGGAACATCCAGCCTTCTGCAGCCTTTGTCCGTACCTTTCTCTTCAAGTGAGTATAGCACAGTCCAGTACTTGGCTTTCGGAATTGGGAATCTTATTTTCTCTGTGGCTGATTTCAGACAGGAATGCTCATACATGCATGAGAGTTTAAAACAAACAAACAAACAAAAAAACCCAAAAAAAAACCCAGCAGAAAACCCTACAAATGGTGCTTTTTCCAAAGTTCACATCTGTTAATTCTGTTCTAACTAGTTAATCATAACAACAAGACACTGATTAGCTTTTCTTGCTTCTATCAAAGTGAATGTTGATTATAAAGCATTATCTTACACCTAGCTGCGTTAGTTTTGGAGTTAATTTTTTGTTTCGGTTTGTTCCAGCGCTGCCTCATACTGGTTCTTTAGGCCCCATGGCAGGAGGATTTGGTGGTTCCAGTATGCAGAAGGCACAGTCACTAATTGATTTAGGATCTAGCAGGTATGAAAGCTAAGTTTAAAACGGTTGTATTTTACACTTAAAGAGTATACCTTTCAAAACCAATGGAGCATTTCTATTTTCATCTAATATGACCTACCATGTCTGAAAATACATTTTTTTTTTATATGCACAGTAAGTAGTATTTTCAGTAAATCTGACAGAACTAACCAAAGTAGGTGAGGACTTCAAATGAGCAGGGCCAAAAAGAAAGGAATGTACTTGTTTGGTAAATAGAGACAAAACTTACCAAGTGGTCACAAAAGCAATGTTTATGCATTTATGTTCTCATTCATTATAGAGGGCACCATGTAATCAGCAGGCACATAAGAATAGGATTCATTACTAATATTGATATGGGAATTTGTTTTATGAATAATAGAAGATTATGAATCTTTGTAATTAACTGCTCTGATTCACTGATTTTAGAGCTCTGCCATAGACTAAAGTGAGGGACAAGGCTTATTTATCCAATTGGGCATCCAGGGATGTCTCCCGAAAGATAGTCCTAAGGGTACCTCAGCCCTAGCTCAGTTCCATAGGGTGACTCAGAGGCTCTTGCACCTCCTTGTTGCCTATTTGGGGCATCTGGGGTGGATGATCTGGGCTCCTCACACAGCTGATGTCAGCATATGTCTTGTAAGATGACTGTAGGCATGGCATGTGCCTGGAATCATCTGGTTTTTGGTTGGTTGTTTTAATTGGAAAGCTTTCTTTTGCTGGTGCTGTAGCTTTATCAAGGAGCTTGTCTTCAGTGTTGGCAGCATTTTCACCATGATGTTGGCTCATTCCATGCAGGGGATGTCTATCCAGCATGGTGCTGGAGAGGCTTTGTTTCTGTCAGCATTCTGCATTGCCTTGGATAACGCTTCAAATACTTTCTTACTTGACAGAGCAGGGTATTACCTTAAACAAGGCAGGCTGGATGCACACGGGTTTGTCTGACTTTCAAAGATGGGACACTGAAAATGCTGGGACATGCAGATGGAAGTTTCATGGGTATATCTAAACCCTGAATGAGTTGGAAGAGCTCCATCCAGCCTGTCCTTTTCAGTAATAGAAAGAAGAGGTGGAGGTGGAATATGATGGCTAAAACAGCTTCAGAAGCTGCTTTTGGTTCTGAGTTTATCAGGTACATTTTTATTCTCATGGTTATTCATTTACAAGCCTCTTTAAGTTGCTTAGACAATGACCCAATGCTTCACAGCACTTGTAAACACTCCTAGGGAAGTTGAGGTGTTTTCATGTACTATTACTTTGCAGTGGTAGAACGATGAGTTACGTGGCATAAGTGCCTGTAATACCAAAGGAACAGGATTTTCAGTTCAACAGTTTCCCTACAGATACATGTCCCTACTTTCACCGTAAAATTCCATATTTGTGATGAAATTATTTATAGTAAGTTAGCAGAGGTAAAACTTTGTGGAAGTTGTTTCATGTTACTGGAAGATGCTATTTACCTTCTGTTCCAATGCCTCATTATTAAGTGATTTAGAGTTCTTTCTTTATCTCTTTTTCTCTCTTGGTTTTCTTTTAATGTTTGGTTGGTTGGTTTGGTTTGGTTTTCTGCTTTGTTTTTGTTCTGTTTTGTTTTGAAATTATATTGCAGTTCAAATTCTTCCTCTAGTGCATCACTAGCTGGGAATTCACCAAAGATTACGTCCTCAGACTGGGCAGTTCCTCAGGCCTCCAGATTAAAATACAGACAGAAATTTAACAGTCTTGATAAAAGTATGAGTGGATATTTATCAGGTGAGTATGACTTTTGGTATGGACTGGGAAAACCATAGTGTTTTCTGCCTCTGAACATCACAAGCTGAGGGAAGGAATCCCAGCTTGGGATTTGACTTGCTTGTGAACCAAAAGCTGAAATGTTGCAAATAGACCACTGGCCAAGCAGTCAGTAGATGTAAAGTCAGTACGAATGTCTTGTGTGTCTTTAGTTAGATTTCCCACTTTGAATAAGCACTCTGCCTCAGTTCCCTTGCCTACAAAAGAGGACAATTCTTTCTCTCAAGAAAGGGACTCGATGCTTTTTATCTTGTTCAGTCGATTTTGGGCTGAAGGTTTCATTGACCTGCCTAGAAACGTATATGGTTCTTTGCTGCCAAGGAAGGCTTTCCAGATGATAGCTCAAGGTTTAGGTAAACAGTCAGCTGTGTTTTTGTAACAGCTATGGGGATTACCATAAATATCCATTTTTCATGTCAGCTTTTCTGTTAGGTACTCTGAGTGAAAAAAGGTACACAAAGATACTTACATCTTCGTTGTGTTCAGGTTGTAATGCCTGTTGTTAAGCCTGGAAGTAAAACCAACTGATGAAAGTGGATTAAATTAATATTAAAAATAAACATGCCCCAGTTTGTGTCCCATTTTTTGCCTCGTGAATCTTTGAACCAAGTGTTTATTTTTATTAAAATCTTCTACACTTTCACTAAGGATTTCAAGCAAGGAATGCCCTTCTGCAATCAAATCTTTCACAGACTCAGCTGGCTACTATTTGGTGAGTTTAGTTACTTATGACAAATTCAATGTGTTTATGGTGTTAAGAGAGGAAATGGACTTTATTAAGTAAGAAATGATAAAGAGACACCATAGATCTAAAATCATAAACAGAAATTAAGCTGCTAGTTAAATAAGTTTTTTCATTAGTTACATTTCTAAAAGACGCCTTGAGATAATATAATTTTTCACTCCTTGTGTTTTTTTGTTAAACTCCATGTAATAGAAGAGATACTAATTTCAGTGTCTGATTCAGGGATGCACTAATTGAGTTGAGATGAGGATTTGTTCCTTTCAAAAGTAGGATTGTAAAAATATAGGTTGTTAAAGTATGGAGGAATATTAAAAATTAAGTAAGCCTTCAGCTTTTTTGAGTTTTCCTGCCCTTGCCATAAAGATAAGTGCATATTACACATTTGTTAAGACTTGCCTTTTTTGTGGTGATGAAAGTGGTTACAGTTGTCTGAAGGCTTGAATGATCTCCTCTGCTAGATTTGGTAGTTTAGGTTACACCTTCAGGCATAACTCAGATTTTACACGTAAAATTTAGTGGCCCAGCAGAATTCACAGCAGCTTTACACCTCCTCTTGAGTTCCCTTTCTTCCCTTGTCCCAGGACAGTCATTTCTTTGTCTTTAGCAGCAGCAGCAAAGCTCAGCTTGTTTGGTCGCATGCTGGAAAGGTAGACATGGAGTGTGGGGTTGCATTGCTCCTCTCTGGAGTATGGGGGAATAAATCAGATGTGCAGTGACTGCCTTCTGGGTGTGTATCCTGAAGGTATCAGTAGCCAGTGCAAGGAATTCTGTGTGCTGCTGTAGAGAGGATTAACAGCCCAAGTTTCCATTTTGCCCTAAGAAATCGCCAGTATTTCTACTGGGTGCTCTATTCATGGTAATTACTGTAATAATGGTGCTGTGTGTCAACATAACAGAAATCTCATTTCATCATCTCCTGCTTTTGTTTTTCACTGTGGCATGTGTGTGATGGGGGGGTTTTGTGTTTGTTGTTTCCCTTTTGTTTTTCTTAGGGGTTTTTTTAACTGCTTTTTTGGTGAATTGTTATTTTATTAAGCATTTTACTTACGTGCAGTGTAAGGACGCATTTCAGCAGTTCTATCTATATAGATAGTTCTTTGAGAAAGGCTCCTGCTTTCTTACATTTCACTGGTTTCACACAAACACACACCACCACCCCTAGTTGTGTGGCAAACATTTTGTAGGCTCATTATATGATCACCTTCTCCTAAGAGGAGTGGGTGATCCTTTCCCTACCCAGTGCAAGGTACTCTGAGCCAGCTCATGTCTTCCCTACACTGTCAGGGAGACACAAGAGCAAAACAGAATTCTATCCAAAGATTCCTGTTGTAGAGTTTGATGTAATTTTATGTAATGTTTTCTTTTGCTTAAAAAAAAAAAGAAAAAAGTGGCTTTTAGCATTTTGAGCTAGAATAACAGTCCTGGGTTTTCTTCCCAGCTCTTCTATTGATGATGCAATAAATCAAGAGATACCTCTCACCCTTTCCTGTTCTTTTTGCAGTATTTTATGGAAACATAAGAGAATTGGGATTATTCAGGCTGGAGAAGAGAAAGTTTCAGTATCTGAAGGGAGCCTGCAAGAAAGATGGAGAGAGACTATTTACGAGGGCCTGTAGTGACAGCACAAGGGGGAATGGCTTCAAACTGAAAGAGACCAGGTTTAGATTGGATATTAGGAAGAAATTCTTTTAACTGTGAGGGTGGTGAGGCACTGGAACAGGTTGCCAAGAGAAGGTGTGGCTGACCCATCCCTGGAAGTGTTCAAGGCCAGGTTAGATGGGGCTCTGAGCAACCTGAGCTAGTGGAACCTCCCATGACAGGGGATTGGAACTGGATGATCTTTAAGGTCCCGTCCAACCCAAAACATTCCACGATTCTATGATCTGAGTAATAGTACATTGTTAAACAAAATAATATCTCCCTTCAATTATTTATGTTATTAATTGTAAGTATTTTTACCAAAACATTTCACAGGAGTTGTCAGTTTTAAAAATTATTTTTCACAGTGCATTGTTTTAGCTGTCATTTGTGAGTGGTTGTGATGTTTGGTTCTAAGTGGCTTTGCTGTTGAACCCTTGCAGGTCCCTGGCTGATATAGATGGAGATGGGCAGCTGAAGGCTGATGAGTTTGTGTTGGCCATGCACCTCACGGACATGGCCAAAGCCGGGCAGCCACTGCCCCTGACCCTGCCCCTCGAGCTGGTGCCACCTTCTTTCAGGTAATCACCAAGGGCAGTGAAATTTAATATATTTAACACAGCTGTGCATTTTCTGTAACAGTGGTGGTTTGGGGTTTTTTTCCTCCAGGAGTGGAAAATACACTGAAAATATAAATGGAACTCTGCCATCCTATCAACCCGTGCAAGAGGAGGAGCCGCAGAAAAAACAGCCAGGTAAAAAACAGGATTCATGTTCTTAATGTATGGGGCTGTTTTTGAAGGGCACTGAAATCTTCAGAAAGTGGAAGACATAATCAAATCCACAGAGAGCTTCGTTCCAGGAGCTAGATCCCTTTTCACTTGGATGGTAGGAAGGTTGTTAAGTGGATGTAGTCAGCCTGTTACATCTAATAGAATTGAGAAGGCAGGGACAGGGGCTATTTTTAGCTGTAGGAAAGGAAAAGTGTGCTGATTAATAATGTATTCTGGAAAATAAACCCTTCATGGCCAGACATTGCCATGCTACTGCAGATTTTTTTCAGTTGAAAGTTCCTGGCATTACTTTGTTCTGGATGTTCTGAAAGCAGGGGGTTCCAATGTAGTTCAATTCTCTGAAAACTGGATGCAATTTGCACATAACAAAAATTCTGTTACTGACTCTGTTACATGCACACTGCAAGACAAGACTTGTCTCTCTTTTTGGAAGGGTGGTTGCTGGAGGCCTAAACCATTCCTTTGTGTCTCTTTTTATCCTTGTGTGCAGTAATAGAGCTGGATCCTGTCTTGGTTTCTGATAGTTTTAATTCCAGGAGCTCTAACAGGGAACACCCTTAAAAACTAAGTTCTTTGTGTGTGTTAATGTTTTCTGCACATTGCAAAACCTTTTTAACAGCAGACTGTCTTCTCTCAGCTTATAAAAGCTGTTCTTTTATGTTTTCCTCTAGCATTCTTTCTTCTTTCATTCTTTAGAGGCTTTCCTGTAACATTCAAGTCATTTTTGTGGTCATTTCTAGCTGCAACTTTTTCTCCCCCCTTTTTTTGCAATTGGAATAGACTTAGGAAAATTTAGAGGTATTTTTGAACAGAAAAATAATAGTTTAACAAATGCAAGATGCTTACATCATCCATGACTAAACAACCTGAGCTTGCCAAAAAGTATCTATCTTTAGTGGTATAACTGAGGTCCTTGTTTGAGAACAGTGTTTTGCACAGGACAGAAATAATGACCTTTCCTTATTTTAGTGACATTTGAAGACAAAAGGAAAGCCAACTATGAGAGGGGAAATATGGAGCTGGAAAAACGCCGACAGGTCCTGCTGGAGCAGCAGCAGAGGGAGGCTGAACGCAAGGCTCAGAAAGAAAGAGAAGAACAGGAGCGAAAAGAGAGGGAACGCCAGGAACAGGAACGGAAGAGACAACTGGAGATGGAGAGGCAGCTGGAGAGACAACGAGAGCTGGAGAGACAAAGGGAAGAAGAAAGGAGGAAAGAAGTAGAAAGGCGGGAGGTTGTTTTCTTAACATTATTTTTTAATGCTCTAAGGAATGCGTATGTGCATACTGTATGCACTTGGGAGAGCAGTCAGGGTTGGGTGCTGGCTTTGGTTCTGTCTCCTTTTGTGACTGTTTGCTGGTTGTCTTGGAGAGAGAACATAATTTGTGTCTATTACAAATGCTGGTATAGGTTTAAAGATTTTCAGGTACTTCATAGGACAGAGAAGATTTTATTGGGCATATTTCGTGGATTTTTGCAAAAATTTGTATTCCAAACAAGACCATCTGAATTCATAATTGATAACATTTTGACAGCTGAACTCAAAACAAATTTGCTTCTACTTAGTGTCTCAGTGCATGCATCACACTTTCATATTTTATGTAGTTCTGTGAAATACTCCAAGGAGCTTACAAGCAGTCTCTGTCAATGTACTATTTTATGGGCAGTATTCCAAGCTGCATAGGCTTTCTGAATTATGAAGCTTTTTTTCATCCAGAGTTAGGAGCATGGCATGAAGAATCTTGTAGGATCACTTCCTGCATTCTTTGATGCTGAAGCGTAGAAGAGTACTTTAGAGAAGACATTATGTTGTGTTGCTGTTACGCTGTTTAGAAATAGAGCACATTATATTAAATCATGGTCTCTGAGTTCTGCATCTCTGTTGTAATTTAAGGTAATGTAACTTTTCTGCAGGCAGCAAAGCAGGAACTGGAGCGCCAGCGACGACTGGAATGGGAGAGAATTCGTCGCCAAGAGCTTCTTAATCAGCGTAATAGGGAACAAGAAGAAATTGTCAAGTTGACCTCTAAAAAGAAGAGCCTTAATCTTGAATTAGAAACCCTGGTAAGGCAGGAATTTCACTACACAGGCTGAAATACAGTATTTTAAATTATGCAAATCTTAATATCTGCATTAATGGCTCACTAGGAGTTCCACTCTGTTTTGGATGATGAATCTCAAGCAGGTATTTTGGGTTGTTTTAAAGAACTGATCATGAACTAACCTGCCCACAGATTTAGCCAAGTGGTTTTTGCCATATGTGGTATAATCTGTCTCTGCTTTTTTTCCAGACTGACAAACATCAGCAGATCTCAGGCAGGTTGCAAGATATTCGCAGCAAAAAGCAAATGCGAAAAACTGAGCTGGAGGCTTTGGATAGGAAATATGACCAAGGAATCATGGAGGTCAAGCAACTACAGCAACAGCTTGAGGTATATAACTCCCTGTTAAACTTGTGGTTTTCCTTTACCTGTTTTCCTTTATTCTGTGTTTCCATAGTGCTGTTGATAATGCATCCCCATAGGGAGAAATATGGAATTAGTTGGATTGTAGTGGAGGAAGGAAATAGGCAAGACTGTCAGCATTGCAGAGGTTTTTAGTTTTATGTGTGGTGTTAAAGAAATGATTGTATGTACTAAAATGAGCTGATAGTTAAATGAGAACAGTTGTGAAAACCTCAGCTGTTCTTTTGTGAACAGATAATAGTGACTTCTCTTTAATTTTGAATTCTTTTATGCCTCCAGACTCAAATTTTTATGAGGAATGTTGTCCTGTGTTCAGAGCAAGTTGGTCTTCAGGTTGAATTACCTTGATGGTCTTTTTTCTTTTTTTCTCTCTTTGAATAACAAGACATGAATTATTTCAAATCAGTTGACTACCATAAATCATCCTCTACTATGTTGTTCTGTAATGCTCTTCAGGGAAATTTCTTTTCATGTTGTTATTGTTTTATGTTAGGCTTGGGGCAGTCACCTTAAATGGCCTCGTGATAATATTTACACTTTTAGCACGTCTGTTAAATTTTTTTCCAGCTGTGTTAATGTTTTTGGGTCAGAAGCTTTCGATTTTAATATTATCTCTACTAAAAGTATGGAAGTAATTTTTCCTTTATCCCATAATGGTAACTTGCATCCAGGTTACCATTACCATTAACACGAGTTGAAGTTATGTTTGAAAATTCATCCGTTTTTACCTACTGATTTATAAACAATATTAAACATTTGTTATGTTCCCCTCAATATCTACAGGATTATCAGAATAAACTAATCTATTTGGTTCCTGAAAAGCAATTGTTAAGTGAAAGGATAAAGAATGCTCAACTTGAAAACACTCAGAGTAAGTACCTGCAAATGAGTTCTCTTCTTGTTTGCATTGCTGATTTCTCATCACTTGTAATCCAGGCTGAAGGATACAGAGGTGCTAATAACACCTTCACTTTTACATTTTTTCAGTTAGTGCCATTGTCTCATCTGCATTCCATTATTTCCTTTGTTCTAAATGGGGGGCAAACACACACATTTTTGCAAGAAAGCACAGGTTTTGATTGAAACTTTATACTGACTATGTAGCTCATAGATATTATTACAATTTGTCCTTTTTTTGGTAGTGTAAACTCAAAGGAGTTCATTTATGTAAAGTTTACGTTGGTCTTTACTTCAGATTACACTGGAAGTCTAGCTAGAGAATCTTGGTATGAATTGGTCAGATATTAAAAAAAGAACTTGTAAATTATTCTGTATGTATTACATGGAATGCCTGTGTGTGTCAGTTCAGTGGTGGGGCCATTTCTTCTTCGTGTTGTATATGAACAGAAAGGCAAATCAAGGAATTTTTGTGAGGTAGGAGGCTTGGATTGTGTATATAATAGGAAAATAATAAATAATTAGTGAAAACAGAAACCCCTGTAAAATTGCTTGTCTTTCCTTATGTAGATACAGGAGTCAATTCAGTGCACAAGAAGTCCCTAGAAAAGGAAGAATTATGCCAAAGACTTAAGGAACAACTAGATGCCCTTGAGAAGGAAACTGCTTCTAAACTTGCTGAAATGGATGAATTTAACAGTCAGCTTAAGGTACTTGCATTATCTAAATATCCTGCACCTGTAAGCACTTTATTTTATTTCTTCATCCAGTCATAAAGATTGTTGCCACTTCTACCAGGCTTCCAAAACATTATCCACAACTTCCAGTGTCAAATAAGAATTACCAAAAGTCGTGGAGTAAATAATACAATAAAAATGCACTCAAACCTATTGCTAATGTACTAAAATATGAGTCTCTTGCTAACTACTGCTTTGCATGACTCAACTATTGCTCACTCTCACCTTTTGCCTTCTAGAACTCATTTTGATTTAGAATTAAAGTTTTTCAGGGCCTTGTACATTCTGTTCCTAGATTATGAGGTCATATTGGCTGCTATTTTTGAATTGTGTACTGAACACTTGACTTTTATTGATAGACCTACATAGTTTCATATTACACTGTGCAAGATCTGGTAGCAGATTTGGGTATGATCCTAAAAGTAAGTGTAGGCCACTTATTTGTTAATATTTGTTAATTTGTTGTAAGTTAGGCATTGTTGACCACTGGCCCTGAATTTTTGTCTCTGAGGCAACTCTTGACTTGCCTGAAAACTCAGGCAGTTCTCACAGGGCAGCATGCATCCATTTAACTTTATTTGCCAGCTTACTCCAAGTGGCACTGGTAGGAATTTTTCCTTAAGTAATGGATTGATGCTGGGCCGGCACAAGGGCTCTGCACTCTCCAATAAAAAGAAGCCACAAAAATTTGTAAACGTGTAAGGAATTTATTTTCTTTCTGCAAGTGGCTTCATGCAACGGGCATTTTCAGTTACTTGTTTATTGCATGGCTTGCTGTGTTCAGTGGCTGCATCCACAATTCTGTCTTCCCTAAAATATGTTTTTCAAAATACGGTGCAAAGATTAATTGGCTTTTTATCTACCTTATCTTACAGTGTGAGAATATGGATGATTCTGTTCTTCAGTGCCTTTTGTCTCTGCTAAGCTGTCTCAACAACCTCTTCCTCTTACTTAAGGTTATTTTCTAATCTTTGGCTTTTTTGGTTTTTAATTATTTCGCAATTTTTCTCTGCTTACCCTTTCTGTTTGGACATACAACTTCTATTAAATACATTTTCCTAAAAGAAAATCGACAGGCTGTTTTTCTTTCTGCTAGTTTTTACGTCCTCCTAAACACTTAATATTTTCTTACCTGCTTAGAAATCCAAACTGCAGACTACTGAGAGCAAAATACTGACTTTTCATTTCTTAGTAGACTGTCCACTAAGTTATTTCACCCAAATATTTTTCTTGTTAGTTAAGGTAATATGAACCAAAAAAATAGTCTCAGATGGAAACAGTGTCTTCTCTCACTTTTCCATCTGTTGCTCTCTATCCCTATCCATACATCCTAAGGTGTGAGTCAGGTATATGAAAGCTTCCCCGAGTTTAAAAGTCTAGAAGTAGCATCAGTGTGCGGAATATGACATGGCAAACACAATGCTGTAAAACCTCCAGATTAACCCAGTACTAAAACCTGCTTGCTGTCTTTCCTCAACACTGCTTTTTCTGCTGGGGTCAGAAATACTTTTAGAATAATTTATAAGGGGAGAAAAAAAAATCAGAATTACTTAACTGAGCTTTTCATTTTGCTTTGCATAAGGGTTTTTCTGTCCTTAAAGATACGAGAGTTTTTCTAATGTAAGTTTGCTTCTCATTGCTCCTGAAATTCTGTGCAAAATAAGAAGGAAAAATATTCTCAGCTGAATATATTTGAGGAAAAATGGTAGTGAGTTGCTTGATTCAGTTGGTTGCTGCAGAGACTTTATGACACAGCAATCTTGTTATTTTGCCCTTGTCATATAAATTGCACCATATCTCTTAGGCAACGTGATTATTGGTAGAGGTGCATATTGTAGTGGGAATGATCATTCTCAATTGCTTTATTTGCATTTATGAGGTGAGATGCAAAAAGTCAGGGTTTACCTGTTGCATTGCTCAATGCATATCAGTAGGATTCCTAAGAAAAAAGACTGTAGTATCTTACAGGTGTTTTGCAACATGATGAAGTACAATCTAAAGTAATTCTATTATTGTTGATTTTTTTCGTGCTGTAAATTTAATTACTCCAAGGAATTGTGCTGATTTTTTGCTGTGAAAAAAAGGTTGTTATCAGAGGGAGGTGGAATAGGAATTGAAGGATGTGTTCAAAAGAAAAAGACTAAAATTGTGAAGTTTACAAATACAGGAAAACTCTAGTCAGAGTTAGTGTCTTTAAGCCATGGCTTCCCACAGTGGTAATCCTGCTGGGTATTTTTATAAAGTTTTTCTGATTTAAACACGGTACTGATCACTCAGAAAGCATCAAGGGTGAGCACCCTACTGCAGGATGCATTCTCAGGTTATGGTACCATGTTGGCTTTCAGTTGAAATCTTCCTCCTTGTAGTTACTTAAAATATGATCCACTGTCTTCAGTGCCCTCCGTAATGCTGTGTTTGAACACTCAGTTTTGTATCTTCCCCTCTCCTCTGTCGTGTTTGGCATTTCCAGCAGGCGTAGGACTGGAAGGGCTCTTTGAAAGCCTAAATTGCATCACTGACTTTGCAAACCTGCCATCTCCTTTTATACTTCTGTTGGTTTGACTTTCTTTACAGTGACCTCCAAGGACTATTAATAACTTAATACTACTTTGGCCATTTGTATTAAAACTTGGTTCAAAAAGCATTAAAAGGCCTGGATGCTTTTCTCAGAGGTTGGCTTCGTTCCCTTTGCTGTACTTCACTGTTTCCTCTCTAGGACCTGAGGGAAAGTTACAGCACACAGCAATTAGCCTTGGAGCAGCTCCACAGGATCAAACAGGACAAAATAAGAGAGGTACAAAAAAGAAGAGCTGAGCTTGCACAGAAGAAACGACTGGAAGATGAGGCTGCAAGGTAACCATGGCTGAGTGTATCAGTGTTGCAGTTCTTAAAGCAAAATAATGCTGTGATGACTTTTAAGATAAGATATAATTTTTTAATGTGAAAATACATCCTATGTACAACCTGTGGTTGCCTTAGAGGAAGCATTTTATGTGGAGTACCACTTAGGTAAGAGGGTTTGAATGTCCTCTTTCCAATCTGTTTTTATCTTACTTTCTAAAAAAAAACCTTCTAATACAGATTTGATGTATAAATAAACCAAGTAGTCACTTTAGCTATTAAGATTTTTAGCACCTTTAATAGATAATCCTCAGACGTTTGAAATTCCTCATATATTCTGCCTTGTTTTGGTGGCCTCCAAAAAAACTTTTTTTTTAAAAGTACTTCTGACTGAGCAGTTGCCCTGTTTTTGTCCTGTCTATGCCATTGATACTTCCTTAAGGAAGGGCATTGGCTGCCTAATTCCTATGTTAATCTTGAAAGCTGGATGACTGAGCAACCTCTGAGTTTTAAATTTAGTTCCTTTTCTATGAGTACAATGAGAAAATTCAAATATATGTCTGAAAGGATCATCCATCCCTTCACTTACATGGTCCTGGTTTTGCTTGCCCAGCCTTGTATCAAGACTCAACTTTTTACCATCCTCAGCTCTTGGTTTCTCATGGTCTTGTTCCTGACTAGTTTTGTTTTCTTTTGTTTGCCTGATTAAGAAGTTTTTAGGGTTTGATTGTGGCTGCCTTAGGATGCCACTCGATTTTTTTTTTTTTCTTTTTTTCCTCTTTCTGTACCTTCTCTCTTTAGTGCACTACTTTTGACTCCTCATTCAGAATGTTTTGTCTTTTTAATTTGATATTTTCAATGGTTTATATTTGACTTGACTAAAGAAACAGAGCTAGTGACCTTGTAGTGTGGGTGATTAGTGGTCTTAGCTCATGAGAGCGTTTTTCTGCATGTGATGAAGTTTCATACAATTTGTGACAGTCCCTTTAAGAGAACCAGGTGCCATATGTGGAGTGAGAGCCTGGTAGTTTTTTGGTTGGACACAGCTATGTGATGGAGTAACAACATCACTGCCCACCTCCTACTGTCTCCTCCAATGTGCTTGGAAATGCAGTAAAATGCCTATTGGATGAGTGGATTTCCCACAGTGAATTAATGGAAAGGTCTCGTCTAGACATGGTCCCTCCTCAGAAGGTGGCCCAAAGGATTAGGTCCTCTATCTTCAGAAGAAAGGTCTTGGCAGCTAAAATATTAAGTGTGTTGAATTGGATCATAACTTCCCTAGGCAGCTGAGGCACAGGATAACATCCAAATTATTTCAGAGCTTACAGTCAGATTTCCAGATCCTTTCTGCTGGAGTGTAGTCATGGGAGGGATAAGCACATTGGATAGATTTTAAGTGCTGAAGGCAAAAATACCAAGCTGCCAAGATCAGTATGCAAAGGCTGTTTTTATGTATGTATCTGAGTGAAATTAATCTGTTTGGAAGTCACTGTTTCCAATCAGGAGATTTGGATACTGCCTTGGTGGAGAGCTTAAATCCAGTTTGGTTCAATTAACAGATCAGTTGCTGCTTGTCAGGATGCAGGTGTGCAGAAGTGCTTGTGAAGGCACTGCACAGGTAACCCCGTGGCAGTGTTCCTGCACCAAGAATTTGAATCCATTTGTTATTTTTATGTGGAGTATATACTGGCACTCATGTTAAAACCAAGCATGGTCTCTGTGGAAGAGCTGATCATGCTGAGAGCAGAGTGATCAATGTCATAGACAGTTTTGCTGGCAAGTGCCGTTGATTAGTAGGATGCGTAGGAACACAATCTCTTTCATTTTTACAGCAGTATTCTCTTACCTCTCTAATTCCTTCCTTCCAGGAAAGCAAAACGGGAGAAGGAGAACCGATGGCAGGAGAACATCCGAAGGGAAGAGGAAGAGAAAAAGAAGCGATTGGAGGAAGAACGAATGCAGGAAAAAGTCCAAGAAAAGCTGAAAGCTGAAGAAGCAGCTGCCATGATGAGAGAGCGGGAAAACAAACAGCAGCTTCTTGCAGAGGAGGAGAAAAATAGGCAAGCCACGATCTTGAGGGAGGTGGAACAACAAAGGCAGAGGCAACTGGAAGAAGATAAAAGAAAGCAAGAACAAATAGCAAAAGAAGCTGAGGAGAGGCGCAAGCAGAATGAGGAGATAAAAAAGATAAAAGAAGCAACCAACTCTCAAGAGGTGGAGAAACACACTTCTAAAATAAACATAAATGAAAAGTTTGCAGATCTGTTGAAACCAGCAGAGGGGAAAAGTCTTAAGCCACCCTGGAAAAATGAAGGTAATATCAGTCTGTTAGATTTTTTTGCTTTAAAAGCTTTGGTTTTCCTGAGTGTTATTTCACTCTTCAAATGTAGTATTGTTAATGCAATGCTATGGCAGACTTCTTGTCTAAGATACAACTAAAAAACCCCAAACCAGCAATGTTTCATGTCTTCTGTTAGTTATAATTGTTCCTATTAAGTTACTTCTGTCAGTTTTCAGCACCTATGACTGATGACAAATCTTCCACTGATCATGGTCAACAAATCACAGATGCTGGAAAGTAATGTTTTAGATTTTTCCTAAGGCTTGCACTTTCTTTCATTAAAATAGAATGTTAATATGGAGGGGGTTTGTTCACTGATGAGAGATAGGCAGGTAGCACTCAGCAAAGTGATTTATTTACAGTGAAAGGTAGTTTATTTCTGCATTACTCAGTGCCTCATATTAAAAAAACAAAGAGCTGAATGACTAGACCTGACTCTAGCTGTGGGACTTGGAAAAATAGTGGTTTAGCAATATCTTCACTAGGGGCAGTTTTGATTAGTTTCATCCTTCATTAGTTCTTGTCAGTTTTTATTAGCCACTTTTCTCACTGAATTCAGCAAGGACCAAATTAGAACAGGGCTCAAAGATATTTGCTCACTTCAGCTAAACCTTTTGAAACATTCACAGTTAGCAACATCAGACTTGGAGAACGGAGATGCAAAGAAAATAGAAATCATGATATTTTGCTATTTTAGGTTTCTAAATTAAATCTTCACATGTGCTGCTGAACACTTACTGTTGCAACAGTGGGATCTTTTCAACTTGGAAAATTATAGTGATGTTAAATGAGACTTTATTAAGGCACTGGCTTAGCCAGAGCAGCATGGCAAGGAAAGATGAGAAAATAAAGATGTAATTCTTAAGGATTTTCAGTGGAAGCTGTCCCTACCCGTGGCAGGGGGTTGGAATTAGATGATCTTTAAGGTCCCTTCCAACCCAACCCATTCTGTGTTTCTGTGATGTTTTCTCTGCAGAAGTCAAGGCATTTTGTTGCCTGTGTTACATTTTCATGGTTGGTGTGTTAAACTCGTGCCCTGGTGATCTCCTCTGATACCTGCACAGTGTCTTGGCAAGAACTGTTCTCTTCTTACATTCATACCAGTTGCTGAGAATGATGAGGGTCCAACTAAGTGCTTGTCTTTCAGCTGTGTCAAAGTGGTAACTGGTTTTCTTACCCTTCCAGGCAGTGCAGGGAGTGTTGCAGAGTCAAGGAATTCCGTTGCCTTGGTTAATTACAGAGCTTTGTATCCATTTGAAGCAAGGAACCACGATGAGATGAGCTTTAATACTGGAGATGTAATTCAGGTAAGATTTGCCATTCACATGTAACTTGCAAAGATGACCACTCTTCCCTAGCCTTGAGATGCACAAGGTCTTAAGGGTCAAAAGTATTATGTTGATGTATTTTAAGGTTTACTCAAAATTTAAATTGGATTGCTGCTTTTTTTATTTTTTTTTCTTGAAACGGGTGAACTTAGGATTAGTTCAGCCAAAATATTACTCAGAATCTTACACATCCTGGAGTGAGAACCTCTTCAAAAATAAGACCAGTGAATGTTAAACATAAACTGTCTAAAATGAGTGGATCAGAAATGATGTCGTTGTTGCAGTTCATTGTACATGTACAAGTTGATTTCTAAGTGTTTGCTTGAAATATGAGCATAGTAAGTAGAGACATGAATTATTAATTAATGGCATTTGAATTAAAATCAAATTAGTTATTTAACAAGTAGATGTGAAAGGTTCTTCTGGATCTTAATACTGTTTTCCAGTGTATTCTTAGCACAGATTTCTGCCTCTCTGAGCAACTGGGTCTAGTGGAAGGTGTCTCTGCCTCTGGCAGAGGGCATGGAACCAGATGATCTTGAAGGTCTCTTCTAACTCAAACCGTTTTATGATTCTCTTGCTGACTGGTCCTTTGTCAATCCTCCCTCAGGCAGATACATTCTTTGTAGCACTTTTCTGGCTTCAGCTGAATTTGCTGTCTATAATATTACAGCAGGACCATAAGACTGGAAATGCCTTGTGGCATCTCAGTTGAATCTGTTATTTCACGTATATTAGTTGTTAGCACTTGCTTGAAAGTCTTTGCCTTCAGCTGAATGTGTGAAAACTGATTTACAACCGTGGTAATACAATTTCTAATGTATGACTACCTATGATTCCTTCTCATTCAGACTATAAGTTATAGAAGCAGGTGATAAGGGAGAATTTATAAAGCAATGGGTACAAAATATTAAAACACTTGACTAAATTAGCTTTTAGTTTGACAGTGTTAAAGCATTTATTTGCATTTTCATACCAATGAACCATGGAAGAGGGAACAAGAGAAGTAGGTTTTGCTTTGACTTCCTTCTCAGCTATAATTGTATCATTTAACTGCTGATAACTGATTTCAGAAACAGGCTTAACAGCTGCCACCTCCTCCTCCTCTTACACCCCAAACCCCAGCTAAGCTAACTAGCTGATAGTATTTGATGAGCTGCTAATTTTTAGCCAATTTTCACTAACTGGCTAATTTGCAGCATAATGGAAGCTTCAATATTGCTGTGAATGTTTAAGGATGCTCTATACTTAATCATATATAAATAACAGAATTTTTGGATGTGTTTTCGATGCAGTCAGCTGTCAGAGTTAATTATATCTGTGAGCAGAACAGCAGCAGTTGTTTCCTGCTCTGCTGGGCTCACCACCCCCTGCCTTTTGGCTGCACAGTCAGCAGAATCCAGCACAATGCACTGTCATTTTTGGAAAGCCACAGAGGCTCCGGAAGCACTGCATGATCCCCATGTGCATGTCTGGGACCTGTGTGAAGAGGTGCAGTGTCCCTGAGGTCTGTCTCTACCTAGGTCTGAAATCAGTGCAGCTGCACCATCACAGGGCAAAATCAGCTTAGTTCTGCCAGTGCAGAGTGAAAATGCTGATCCTGGTGTGAGCACTGCTCACTGTTCATGTCAGAGAGCAGGAGGCGCTGACACACCAGGTACTCTGCTTGTTTCATGCTGCTAATTCTGTTTTCTTTGTATTTATCCTCCTGTCCATAGGTTGATGAAAAGACTGTGGGAGAGCCTGGTTGGCTTTATGGGAGTTTTCAAGGACATTTTGGTTGGTTTCCGTGCAATTATGTAGAAAAAATACCAGAAGGAGAAAAAGCTTTATCTCCTAAGAAAGCCTTACTTCCTCCTACAGTATCTTTATCTACTACCTCAGCTGCTTCAGAGTGAGTTTTTGTTATGTTTGTGTTTAAATGGCTTTTTCTAAATTTAGCTAGCACATAATGTGCTGTATAGTTTCACTTGGTGTTTGTTTTTAAAATATAAAGGCAGAAAGTTTATTGAAGAACCTTCTTAAAAGTCTTAGCTTGGAAATGTTAAGTATTTGATAGTCTGCTTCGCATTGTGGGAGATCAGTTTTATAGATGTTAAAAAAAACCATTTCTCTGCTTGAGGTACTTCTAAATAAAAATTATAATATGATAAATATGCCTGTGTTGCATTTGCAGACCACTTTCACCAAGTAAATCTGCAGAAGAATCTGATTACCAAAACATCCCCTTTTCCAGCCTGAATGTTAACACAGCCTGGCAGCAGAAATCAGCTTTTACTCGCACTGTGTCCCCTGGATCTGTTTCACCCGTTCATGGACAGGTACCTTGTGCAGAACTTGCTGTGTTTTAGATTCATGTTCATGAAAATTATTTTAAAGAAAAACCAAACCACCACAAAACTTTGCAAATGCTGGATGCACTGAACAGGCTGGAGGATAAAGAAGCTCATCTGAATGTTCCACTGCTGTGCATTGACATAATTCCATGTGTTTCCAGGGACCTCTGAGCAGGAGGACTCATGTTTCATAATTCTAAAATAATTTTCACCTATAATTAGACACAGAAGGTATTTCTAGCAAATAAGAAACTGAGTTGCATGCATGCATCAATGTAAAAAAAATTATTCAGCCATCACTTAGCAATGAAGTTGCTTAAACTTCAACAAAAGATACAACAGTGTTTGTTTTAACACTTTGCACCAGTTTGGGGCAGTGTGGCCAATCAACATCTCCACTTCTGTCTTCCAGGGGCAGCCTGTCGAGAACCTAAAAGCACAAGCACTTTGCTCTTGGACTGCAAAAAAAGATAACCACTTGAATTTTTCAAAGAATGACATCATCACTGTCCTGGAGCAGCAGGAGAACTGGTGGTTTGGAGAGGTACACGGAGGAAGGGGTTGGTTTCCAAAGTCCTACGTCAAGCTCTTACCTGGGAGTGAAACCAAGAAAGAGGAGTAAGTGTGACTTTTGTTGTTGTTTTATTCAGCAGTTTGCAAAAAGAGGTGGTTTAGAGTGCAAAGTTCCTCCAGTGCTTTAGTGTGGAGAACATAAATTCCATTTACAATTTACACCGTGTCATTTTAGGCTTTTATTATTTCATTCTGGCAAGCCAAGAAGTGTTGGGCTCACTGCTAGACAGTCTTGGTAGGCCGAGTGCTGTGAAACATCAGTGGTGTTTGAATATTCATCAGGTGCTAGACTTGTTCATTACCAAGACAGCTCTCTTGCAGTGCAGTTGCATTCTGCCTCTAAAGGTGCCAATTTTTAAGCGACCCAAAACTAATTGTAAGCTCTGCATATCTGCAGAAGTAGTGTGATTTTCTTTACTTGTTCTACTGCTACAGGGTAACTGTTCAGGTAACAACCCAAATTCTGGGTACTGCTGGGATGGCTGTACCACTGTGTGTTAATTGTTAGAAATTCTTTAGAATTCTTTAAAAGAATTTAGTCAAAATCTTTAATTTACTTCTTTTGAATAATGTAATTTGTGAATGTATCTCTTGCCTTTCATCACGTGACTTTTTTTAAAGTGGTGTGCTCTTGGGTGCCATAAATATATTAAATATGAGTATTATCTGGCATTGTTTGACAGTCAGGGAAGTCTTTGCAGTTAATTCAGAGGCAGTACCAGCTCTAATAGAACCCAAATGAGCTTAGTCTCATGTGAATTGAGAGATTTGTTCTTGATCAGCCTCTTAGTTACACAAACTTTGTGTGTTTTTCCTTCTTTCTGCAGACCAGAAGCTGTTTATGCAGCTGTAAACAAAAGGCCTAATACCCAGAGTTACACAGCAGGAGAAGGTAAGACAGCATGAAAAATGCCAGCTAATGCCACAGTCTGGTACTGCTTAATGGCATGTAAAAATACTGCAATTTGTGAGGAGTTAGAGCAGCACTTTGAGTCCATGTCCAAAAGACACAGTGCAAATACTGAGCTATTGATACAATAAAACGGGAACTTAAGGTTATAAGTAATTCAGGTTGAGCACAGTCCTGGGTTTTGTTTTTACGACTTTTGCTTGAGCATGAATGTATTTCTGAAAATGTACACCCGTAAGCAGAGTTCTCTAATTGCTGTTCTCTACTGTGTTAACCTGTGCTGGAATGATATGAGAAAGGATTTGTAATCTCCTGAGTGTGAATCATTCTCTTATAACCAGTAAGGAGTACAGAAGATAAATATTACTGGAGGAAAGGTTTCTTGGGAAGCACTTTCTAAGCCCTATAATCTAGTGTATCTCTGTGCTTCCCTAACGATATTTTAATTGCACCTGTACTTTCTCATTACCAAGTTGTGCACTTGTAACAGTAAATGGGATTACAGTCCAGCGAGTAGATAGGTGGGTTCACAGACTTGTGAAGACATGATCCCTGTTATGAACACACTGGTGAATGCTGATCTCCCTTTATGTGCATCTGATGTTCCTTTATCCCCCATCTGAAGCTGTCTCTCCTCTGTGTGCTGTTTGCACAGAGTACGTTGCCCTCTATTCATATTCAAGCTCTGAGCCTGGTGACTTGACTTTCACGGAAGGTGAGGAGATCCTGGTGACCCAGAAGGAAGGGGAATGGTGGACTGGGAGCATTGACAGCAGAACTGGAATCTTCCCCTCCAATTATGTCAGACCAAAAGACCCCGACGTGAGTTGATATTCTGAAAATTAACACACAATATTTTCTCTGAGATTTATTCTGTTGACACCCCTCTCTTAGATAGTGATTTTGAGCAGAGGTTAATGTGCTTGACAGAAAAGAAAACCCTTAGTAGCTTGAGTGCTAATCACTGGTCTAGCCAGTGCCACACTCTCTCTGTACAGGATGGTGTTTTGTTAAATATGGGCTCAAAGTTAAAATCTCCATGTGCGTTTAATGTAAACTATACTGGTTTTATGACACATTAAAAGGTGGTTGTTGTTGTGTCTTTGTAGGCTTCTAGTTATGCTGGCAAAACTGGAACAATAAATAAGAAACCCGGTAAGGCTGTTTCTTAAGTATCTCTGAGTGTTTAAGTTCATAGCACTGTTTTAATGGTGGCTGATGTTCTTATCTGCAAGTCATGTACTAGGATATTTCTGTGAATATAGCTCTTGCTGCAGTGAGAAAATAACAAATGCAATTACTGTGTTATCTTTTCAGAAATCGCTCAGGTTACTACTGCCTACGCTGCATCAGGAACGGAACAGCTCAGTCTTGCTCCAGGGCAGCTGATACTTATTCTGAAGAAAAATGCCAGTGGATGGTGGCAAGGAGAGTTGCAGGTAGTTACTCAAGGAGAAATGATTGTGCCTTCATGAATGGCAAGGAGGTGGTCTTGGGTTTAATTCAAAAAAACAACTAAGTATACAGTTACATAAAAGCTGGGCAGAAAGTTACTTTTATCTTGTATAAACCAAAGGGGGAAAAAAGTTTGTGAGTTTGGGTATTTTTAAGCCTTGGGTTGGTGGGGTTTTTTTGTTTGTTTTGGGGTGGGTTTTCTTGATCACAGTAAATAGTAAAACTGTCAGTTAACATGTGCATGGGAGGGGGGAGGTTGACAATTTGACAATTAATACGTTGGTTAGGATTTAATTGGTAAAACATTAAACTGTAAAATTGTTCTAATGAAAGAACAGGCATTCTTGGAAGCTGGAGTTGAAAGGTAGTTTAATGCAAAGGTGCCTGTTCTCACTTTTCTCCTTTTCCTACCTAAATTTAAGAGGAGTGTCCTCTAAAAGTACCTTTAACCTCATTAGAGACTCTAGATATGATGCATAAGTGGAATATTCATAGAACAAATTTCCAGCCCTACAATTGAGTTGTAATCTGAAATCTCACGTAAAAATTTTGGATGAACATGTTTGCCAGAACATAGAGTGCAGCTAAGCGCAGCTTTATTTGAATTGGGGTTTTTGTATCCTTTAGTCAGATTTTTATCTTTTGATATTCATTTAGTAGGTGTTTGGAAGCCTGATTTCTTTTGTTGGCAGAATTGCGTGACATATTTGTTGCATTTTTTCCAGTCTGTAGACTATTTAGTTTTTCAGTTGTGTAATAACTATCATAAACATTTACAGGCAAGAGGTAAAAAGAGACAGAAAGGATGGTTCCCTGCCAGCCATGTGAAGTTACTGGGTCCGAGCAGTGAAAGAAACACATCAGCTGCTCCCTCAGGTGAAAAAAGACTTTGTATTTCATTTAGGGTATTTTATGTAACTACTTCAATTGTTCAGGTATTAGCCTGGATTACATAACTAGCACAGTACTGTGTTTAATGGTCTGTGGTGGGCTGACCCTGGCTGGATGCATGCAAACATCAGATTTAAAAATCAGATACACTGCATGGCTGTATCTGATTTTTGTATCACTGTGAAGGTGAAGTTCTGCTCAGTCTGGGTCTTCTGACAGACTCGTCCATTCAGCTCCAATCCCTGTCCAAGAAAGGTAACTTGGTCATCAAAACTGTTCTTTATACATACTGTCCTTGACACACCTCACAGCAGAAAGCCTCAGTCAAAGATGTTTATGTTCCAAAATCTGTGAGGGTCAGCATCTGTCTTCAGCTTTCTAATTTTGCAGAATGCTCTGAAGAGCTACACCCTTCTCCTTTGGAAACTCCATGTTTCCAAGTGCTAGCAAAAGTTGTAGAGAGAACTAGCAAACATTGTCAAACCATGAGGGAATACATGCACTGCTCCTTACAAAGAGGGAGACTAAGCAAATTTTGGTGAGGTTTTTCCATTTGAATGGTACAAATGAGGTTATTTCACAGAAAAGGAGCTTTTTTGCTTCTACTTGCTTTAATTTTGCCGTTCTTGCAGCTATGAGCTGCTTATACAACAACTTCCTGGGTTTTACTGGACAAAACTTCCCTGTGACTAAAGCAACAGCCCATGATTAGCTAATGTACATTTCCTCTTCCTTTGCCACATTTTTTTCACAAGTGTCCACTATAAAATAATCAAACTCACTCTCTTTTTGGCCAGTAAGAGATAGAAGCATACTTGATTATATTTTAAAGTGTTTAGAAGGTCAATAGATGCAATCCATTCGTTATGTAAATGCATAGATACACAAAGTGGAAATAAAAATACTGGCTGGCTCAGTTTTAAGAGAGTGGAAGGAAGAGGAGGACAGTTCTATATCAAGATAAAATCATGTGGCATTTTTCTTATGTAACAGTGTGTGTGAAATTTGTTGTTTCTTTCCTGTGGTTGTGTAAAACACTGAAAAAACAGTCTTAATACTTGTAAACTCTATTCTGCTCTTTTTTTCCTTCACAGTGTGTCAAGTAATAGCCATGTACGATTACACTGCGAACAATGAGGACGAGCTCAGCTTCTCCAAGGGGCAGCTGATTAATGTACTGAACAAAGATGATGCTGACTGGTGGCAAGGAGAAATCAATGGTGTGACAGGTCTCTTCCCCTCAAACTATGTGAAGATGACCACGGATTCTGATCCAAGTCAGCAATGTAAGCAACTTCTATTTTTGATTAATTTTGTTATTTCATTTCAAAGGTACAGTGCTGTTCTTCTGCTTTGTGTTTGGAATTTGGAGTTCCAGGCATCAGCTGAATTGATTAGTGCTTTAAATACTCTTTCTTTAAATACTTCATTATAGTACAAAGTACTTTAAACCCTTTCCTAGTTAACCTAGAGACAACCAGTACATTACCAACCAGCCAGTGTGGGATAGTAAGGCTATAGGCTGAGCTAAAGTATTGGATTTGGTAAGAGTTCCCCTTCCATGAAAGATGCTGATAACTAACACAGACTGGGAAGCAGTGCAGGCATACTGCAATTATAGAACTTGCTCAAGTTTCATAAAATAAGAAAAAGTGTCTGCTGTAGTAATTTTAACATACTTACCAGTTAAGTAAAAAGAACCATTAAAAGGATAGGAAAAAGATCATGGCATTAACAAGTGGTATATCCTATGGTAAACACACATGTCCTGGCTCCCAGCATTCCAGCTGTCATCCAGTTCTGAGAAACAAGATCTATATCAGAACATAGATGGAGGTGAAACTTACAGCAGCAGGCTGAGAACTGAATGCTAAACTGTACACCTGACCGTCAACATCTTCTCTGCCTTTTTTCACATAAACACAGCAAAGTTTTCTGGTGTCCCCTACAGACACACACCCTGGGTTTTGGCCCCTCTCCCCAGAGAAAATCTTTCTCCCAGAGAAATTTACCATGATTTTTACTCCCTCAGCTTTTCATCCTGTGATTAAACCAACTTTTACATCAGCCCAGTGGCTTTGGGAACATACCATGATGCCAGAGTTGCTCCTTTGACACGACAGGCCTTGTCCCCTCACTTGCTGTTTTTCCCTACACGTCATTTGGAGTTCTCTCAGTATAAAGACACCCATCTGGAAGCCTGGCTGAGGTTCACTCTTATTAGCCTATAGCTACTGTGTAGGACCAGTTTGAGATTTGACCAACATAGTCATGTTCTTACAGCAGAATTCACAAACTCATAATGAAGGTACAGCTTGGGTTGGAAAGTTTAAGTATTTTCCCTGGGTAGCTTGTTATGGTTCCTGGGCAAAACAGAATGTCCATCATTCTTGAGGTTTCCTTTTTAGCTAAATTACTTCTGTGCTCACATTTTTGGTAACACATTGTTTTGGCTTTTTTTTTTTTTAAGTGCCTCTGGCCAATGTGGTTGGGATGTCAAACTTCTGCATTTAGATTGAACTTAGCATTCTTTTGATTAGGCATAGCTAAATCATTAAAATGGTCCTTAATTTGTTTACAAGTCTCAGTTTTAAAGAAACAGTATAGACTACCCCGGATGGGCTGTAAAGTTAGGATTCTGGCTGAGTATTAAAACTTATGAATTTTCAAAAATGATAGAGGTAACAGCTTGTCACACCATAGTTGCATTGCCATTTCAGGTTACATGGCTGAATGTGGTAAGTGCAAGGTGATGAACATAAACCTCTGATTTTCAGCAAAAGCCATGCTAAGACCACATTGTAATTGCAAACTTTCAATTTGATAAGTTTTTCTCATTGTTTGCTGATACATCATTAGGCTTTTTCTCAGATTTCAGTGTTGTGGAATATTTCCATTCACATCAAGCTGGATTTTGACAAAGGTTAGTCAGATGTTCACCAGGTCATCTGTACCTGGCCATTAATACTTTTGTCAAAGAACTACCCTATGAAGCAGATCTACCAAATCCACCTTTTGGTCACTTAAGAGTATGTTGAATTCAGTCTTTTTTTTTAAATTCTCTGAGTATTTAAAATAAGCTAAGTTCCACACCAGTTTTGTGCTGGGCTTTGCAATTCTGTTGTGATACTAAAACACATGCATTTGGAAACTTCAGGAAAAATCTTTTGGCCTCAAGCCCAAAGCCTGCACAAAGCCGGCATGGCTCATTAGCTCCAGTGCAGCACTGTGCAAATATCATTACTCAGATTTCAGCTGGGCTGCTGCTGGTCAGTTGTGTGAGCAGTAAGGCAATGCTCTACTTCTTCTGTAACCAGCGGAATGTTTAAATATGTCCTGATTGAACTTTCAAACCTTCTTTGTTCCTTTGGTTTCTTTAGAGTATTTTTGGCTCTTATTTAAACACAGTAGAGAAACTATCACAAGTGTTCTTGAGAAATCACTAAAGAATTGCCCCACAGAAATGTTGATGTGGCCCTCTACAGAACAGCTTTGAGATATGACAGAATATAATTTTAAAAATGCATTGTTATATTTTAAAGAACTGCTTATCTGAGTATTGAAATGTTTCTGTTGAAAAATAGCAGTTTTTCCCACTGTTTTTTCTAGATCAAGTATAATGGTATTGGAAAGGCACATTTGGTATACTCAAATAGGTTTGTGGCTTTGGAAAATTCTGGTTTTCCCTCAAATTTAAACACTTTTTTTATCCAGAATCTTTTCTGGGAGTCACTAGTTGTAGCTGTAATGGCAAACTTCCCTAGCTAAGAAGCACTGTGGTCAGTGAGTTGTCCTTTCTCTTAAGGTGCTGAAATATCTCTGTGAGCAGAACAAGATCACTTTTCCTCTTCGTGTAGCTGCACATCCTGGCGTAGGGCCCTGCAGGGAAAGAAAAATAAAATTACTTCAGGACGTTGTAGGTTTGTGTTTGTCTCTTAAACACGTGGTGATTGCAGAACCCAGAACAGCTGAATCGTGGTGGTGGTCAGACTTGCTCCTGTTTTAATGATGTTTTAATAGCCCTTATTCTAATGCTTGCACAAAAGCCATCATAAATAATAAATATGATACTCAGCAGGTTTCAAAATACAGATTTAAAATAAAGAATCAGTCTTCTGTTCTTTGAGTGCTTGCACAACCATTCAGGATCAGATCTTGTGTGTTACCAGTACCTATCTAGTGCCAGGTTCTCTTCCCATTCTTTCCATGTGTAAGGAGTGGATAGGCGTGGTGCTCTTACCACTTCACCGTTCCTCCCAATGGCCTGCTCTAGAGATAAGTTTATTTCAGTCGGTCTTCATCTGCCTTGCGCTTGGAAACTGGTTCTCTTGTTATTTGTTGGCTTTTTCAGTGAGAGACCTTGAAAGTTTCTCATCTTATCCATGGGACCAGTGAGCTTTGCCCTTATATTTTGTTTAGCAGAGATTTTCTCCCCTCTGGTAAATCTCAACCATTCAGGGCCAGGTCTTTTGTGTGTTGCCAATACCTGACAAGGACACGTCTACCAGGTTCTCATCCTGTTCTTCCCAAGGGGTCTAAGGTGGGGTAGGCAGGAGGGAGGTGTAAGGAGGGAAGACAGCTGCTCCAGCTATGTCTGCATTCTTGGTTGCTGGATGTCTTTTGGTGTTAGAGATCAGTTCATCTCTGAGATGTTCTTGCTGAGGGCTCAGCCGGGTGGACACACCTGTGCTCAGTGTGCAGAGAGGCTGCTTGCTCATCCTGAGGTGTCTCATCTCTGTGAGACTCACAGAGCTGAATGTTGTGCCAGTTCTTTCTACTCCAGTGGACATGTAGTGGCTGTTTTCTGTTCACTCTTTTTGCTTTCCATACCCCAGCACTGCTGCAGTTCCTCGCACATCTAAGATACTCCTTCAGGTGCTCAGGCCTGAGCTCCAGGTTGTTATTTATAGTAATATCACTAAAGCTGCCTAATTTTTGTCTGCCCCAAACTTTACTTGTAGATGTGACATGTTAGAGACATAAGGCAAGTCCGGCAATAAGGATCTGTATTTTCGGTTTATTTTCATGCACAAAAGATCATGAGTAATTCCTGTTCACTTTGTCTGGTGGATGAAGCTGACTGACTTTCAGGGCTGTTTGTCGTGAAAACACAACTTCTGAATTGGTGTGCTTGTGGCAGGTGCATTTCTGTGTCTGTATATACATTTTGAAGTTCTCTAGTTCTTGCCAAGTAACTTCTCTTTGTGGAGTAACAGTTCATGGTATCAGTGGCTTTGAGGTGTTGCCTGTTGCAGTTCCACATTATCATTTTAACACACAAGGATTAATGATTTATTCTTAAGATTTTACTCAACAGCTCCAGAATTTTACATCTCTTAACCAAAGATCAAATACGAAATACAATCAGTTTATAGTGATGTAGTGACATTATGTTTCTAAAACTATTTGGTGAATGTCAGTCAGGCTTGCTAACACTTCCAGGTTGTAATCCTGGGGTCTGAAATAGTCTCTGGATTGCCTACAAGGTGTGTCCCTCTTCCAACCCTGTAGCCCTTGGTTTCTGAGGAATATGGTACATTCTGCTCCATGGACGCTTAAGACTAGAGGCAAGGTTTTAATTTTTTTCAGGCTCAGACAGAATGGAACAGGCTAATTTTTATGTGCTGATATGAATAAATTCCAATGAGGTTTTTCTTAGTTTAATTTGTATCTGATTTTCTAATGTCTCATTGCAAGTTTCTCAGGAGAAATTCTGGTTTTGTTGAAATCTCAGGGAATTTTGCTATTGCCTTTAAGAACAACCCCTAGGGCTTGACCTTGTGTTGAGTCTACATGACAGAAGTCTTCCTTGGGAAGAAACTTCTTCTTCAAATGAATGAGCTACAGGAGTTTTTCAAAGTCAACAGTGGCTGTCACAAGTACTTAAATCTGTGTACTTATAAATATGAAATTGCAAGGGTGGAAGCTTGTGATGTCTGTTTTCAGAAAGTTGAATGTTTATCATTCCTTTCTGTCCGTTTTGGTGTTGTTCTGTCTTTGTCCATAGAATTCATATGTTTCACTCTTCAAATTTATGTTCATTTTATCCTTCATTTTTTTTTGTTTTTTTTAGGACCCAATGTTGTCTTCCAGTGTGAAAGCACCTCAGAGACCCACTATCCAAGTTTGACTAGCGTGGAGGCAGGGTGGCCAGCCCTGCTCACGTGTCTGACACAATCCTTTTGCTTCGTTTGAACGTTAGATCCAATCAAGAAATTAGGTTTTTGTGGGTTTTCTTCTGATCTACAGTTTCAGTTGATTTGTAAAAGCAGAAAGGATAGTGGGTCTTTGTGTGGCTTTCACTGCTGTTCATTCTTGTTTCCTTTAGTATTTCCTTTGGGATTGATAACCGTAGTCATTAGCATGCATATCAAGTTATCGTTTGCATGGTGGGATTGCAGACACACAAAGACCCACTATTTGCACAGTTTATCTGAGCTGTTTTGAACGGGCACTTGTGTTCTTTTAATGTTGTAATGTACATATTTTGCAGAATTGAAATGTTCATTGATTATTGTTCTAATGGACTTGATTTAATCTCTTACATATTGAGCTTTTAAAATTGGCAGCCTATATGGCTCATCCAGAAACAAACCCTACCTGTCTGCTGCGGATAGTCATTGTGATTACAAACATGCTACAAGATCTAAGGGTTAGATCTGGTGCAGTCCATCCAGCCTTTCAACACCCTTTTTAACCAGGGAAAGAACTATTAAGCATAGAGTGGAGGATATTTTCGTTTTTTTCTTCCTTCACAGTAGTATGGCAGGAGTTCAGGTTGTTTTGGCTTGATACGTTCTATCCCTGAACAACCTCCTTCCTTTAAATACTTTATTCTGCTCATTCATATTTGCTTTCCGTTTTGGCAAACGTGTGCTAGTTGCTGCAGTAAGTACTTCCACAGCCTCTGTGTGAGCAGGCCCTTCCCCTGCCCCTTCTCTTCATTAAATAGTTCATGGTACTGAATTGTTTGTAGCTGGCTGTGGTCTGCAGTGACTTAAAGCACCGTCTGAAAGCTGCTGCTCCTCCTTCTGGTAAACGGAGCAGCAGCCTGATGCAGAGGTAACCTCGCTAAAGAGGTGTTGCCAGGAAAGAGACTCTGATACCTGGAGTGAGGGCAGAGCATTTGGTTTTAGGATGGAACTGTGCTCCTCAGCCCAATGGTCCTTCAGGGCACAGTCCTGGCATGTTGGAAATAATGGTGCAGTATTGGCTGCCCATGTCTTATTATGATGTTTGGAGGGAAGGAGGGACTTGTAACCTTGATTCCCCTTTAAATAAAAGGATTAATTCGATTGTAGACTTCTCTGATTAAATAGTTCTGTGCTCTTGTAGCAACAGGAGAGATCTCATAGACACAGTATTTAATTTAGTTGGTTTCCTGAACTTGGTTATGAAACAGCAAAGGTCACTTATGCAATCAGAAATGTTTACAAAACAAACTGCTTGTTTACTATATAGACATATATGTATATGAATGCTGTGAAGGTACTATCAGGAAAAGGTTAGTCCAGTTGCAGAGATTAAAAAGACTTTCTCCAAAATCCAATGTTATGTATTTAATATACTTGATCAAATAATGTATATGTGCCCTTTAGTTCAGAGATGTATCTTCTGTGCAATATGGACAATGCAATGTGCCTACAGAAAACTACAAATGGATTTTTATTCTGGATGTATTTTGTCTGAACCCATATTTTGTTATAGAATGAAATCATGTTGTTGTAGGCAAAAAATGTGCTAGATAATCCTTTGAATATTCCAGATGACTTGATTTCCTTATGAAACTACATTCTAAGTGTTTCTGCTGAAATACACTACTCACCCAAAATTGCCTTCTCTGAATTTCTGTCTTGGAAAGCCTGTTAAATACAGGCTGAAACGTGTTGTGCTGCACCAATGGCATCGAGCAGTCACTTACTGTAGTCTAAGAATTAGGTGATCTTCTAAATTATCTCGTTTCTGAAAGGCACTGTCAACCTGTGGGATTTGAGCCACACTGACAATCAGTCTTCAGTTAGTTTTCCTTAAAAGCCAGATTGCTACTAATTGTCTTTGAAAAATTAAAACCAACTTCACATCCTCACTGAGATATTTGAGGACAATAGTTATATGGAATTTTCCAAAATCAACTGGCATTCTATAAATTTTTTTTTTTTACTGATACAATTGGAGATTAGGGTACTGTTAGGCCAGGTTTCACACAGGTAGCCCTGTGTTAGCTGGGTAGGTATGAGCATTGATAATTATTGAAACAGCTGCCTCTAAGTTTGAATTGAAGAGTATTGAAGTGAAGCATTTTGTGCTTTCACAGTTACCTTCTCATGTTTCAGTATTACCTGAGTATGGTCTAAATTCTCTTAACTGTAATAACAAAGATAATAATAATAAAAACACACCTTAATAATGCTGATTGAAAGAGACTTGGTCCTTGCCTTCAGTATTTATCTCTACTGCAAAAGTCTGCCTAGCACAGCTCCAGCACAATTGCCTGAGAGCTCTGCTCTCCTGCATGCTTGTGCAGAAAGAGTTGGATACATACACCAGGTCATCCATAGGAAAGACTATGCCAAGGATGTATTGACAGCAAGATTATTTTAAAATAATGTTCTGTATTAAGGAAGCAGTGTGGCTGTTGGAAGCTGGGTTTAAATCAGACTTTTACTTTCAAAAATGGTACTTTTTCTCTGGTGGTGTGCAATCCACCCCTTTGTTGATAGTAGTCTGCGGGTCATTGTCACAGCCAGCCAAGTAAAATCACCCTTATTAGGGTGAAAAAGGCTGGCTGTGGAACTAAGGGCAAGGTGGAAAATAGTGTTTTTTGTCGAACTGATGGTTTCCAGGCAAGAGCTGAGAGTCTAAATGTTGCTCAAAGCCACACAAGGTTAACAGGTAAAACTGAACCAACATGGAAATCAAAATACGCTGTTGCCTGCAGTGTGGTACTTGCTTAGTGTTGTTTCCTGTGGGCCAGCAGAGATCTGGGGCCCTGGTGTCACTGGGAGTGAGAACACAGTGCTGTAAAAGCACAAGAACAGGTACCAAGATGCTTCCTAATTCTGTAACTGTCTGGTTTCCATAATGAACTAACAACCTACCAAAGCCTAGTGTGACACAAGCTTAGTTCCTGATCCAGAGCTGGATCCATGCAGGAAGGTCTTGTGCTACCAGTGGGACCCGGTGGCAGGGCTGGGTGTGCAAGGAGTCCGTGAGGGCTGAGAGCATCCAAAGCGCTTTCTCTGTGTGGTGAATGGTGCAGTCAGGAGTGCAGAAGTCATAAAGCTCCATCCAAAAGTTGCACACTAATAACTGAAACGTCTCCCACCAGTCACTGAGTATTTCTGCCACCTCAGTGCTTTGTCAGATCGTATCCCTGTGTGATTTTCTTGGGCCTGGTTGGAAACACCTGTAAATAAGTGTGCTCGTAGGAATGCCGACAATCTTTGGCCTGCAGCGGCGGCGGGAGCTGCGGCAGGGTCGTGCTACTTCAGTGTAATGAACTAATAAACTGCTGCGTTCTGGTGTGTGCTGCCTTAAAACCCCTTGTTGTTCTTACCAAGCTTGAGTGTCCACGTGTGGGGATGGTTGTTAAGACACGCGAATGCAGGCTGTGCTTAGCATGAGGCAATTGTTCATCTTTGGTTTTAAACAAAGTTGTAAGATAACTATGCAAATGTATTATATTAAAGGGACACATAAAAGGATCTAGTTTGTCTGTTGTGGTTTTTTTGTCCATCTGGGGAGGGTTTTTTTTTTCCCAGCTGAATAGTTTAGTACGAGGATTATGTTACCTGCAATGAAGTGACTTGATTTTGCTTTTTATGTTTTGAAAATTGATTCATAAATTTCCTCTGTCGTAGCACAGTATCCTGCATTTACTGATTAGAGGAGATTTGATAAAAGTTTCTATTATTTTTCCAAAGGCCTGATGGAAACCGCCTCTTCTACAGTGGCAGATTTCTTGGATTAGTTCCTTTGTGAGTTTCAGTGGCACAGAGGCTGCTGGCAGCTCCAGGAGTGACAGGAGTGTCACAAGTGTGTTGGCCTTACATGTGCCAGCAGAGCTTGTACCTGGCTGTGGTGGTGTCCCCTGATGCTGTCAGCTGCTCACTGGCTGTACTGAAGGGACTGTTCTAATGCCAGCCCATGGTCCGTATGGGGAGATGTGGCCTTTCTATGGCAGCCTGGGAAAAGAGAGGCAGGAAAAAAACCCCAACCCTTACCTATTTTCCCAGCCATGTCATCTGGCTTCAGATTCAAACAATTAAAAAAACCAAACAACCTCCTCCAAAAAAATACCCAAATGCCACCCCACAACCCTAAACAAAGAAAGATATTTCCCTAAAAAAATCAGTTTATATAGAATCACTAAGAAAAGACCTCAAAGATCATCAAGTCCAGCTGTTAAGCCAGCACCACTAAACCATGTCGTAAAGTACCATATCCGTATGTTTTTTGAACACTTCCAGGGATGGTGGACTCCACCATCCTTGTGCAGTCTGTTCCAATGCTTTACAACCCTTTCCATGAAGAAATTTTTCCTAATAGCTAATCTAAACCTTCTCTATACTCCTAAATAGTCTTCATTGGTGACCCAAAGCAGTTGGTGTCTCTGGTATAGTCAGATCCTTCTGGACAACTGCCTGAGCTCCTGTTGGAAGCTGACGTGCTGTCACTTTTAATGGCTTTTTCCCCTGTCCATTGAGTGGGGAAGTCTGTTGGGGAAATAGTGGTAGGTGTTATTCATCTGTCTTTCACTGAAGACAGATCTCCTTTCTTCAGAAAGCGTCTCTCTTCCCCTTGAACGTGCTCATATCCAAAATATGTCAGTAACTGGAAAGGTTTTCTCCCCCAGCCCCCATGTTTTTCAGGGATTTGAATCTCCTGCAGAGGTGAACATCTTTCGACTGTAGAACTCAGTAATTTTTGTATGCGGGGGTAGTTTAGTAGGAAAAAATATTCCCTCTTCGGGTATGTTTGGAAAGTATAGTTTTAAATACAACTTCAGAGACTGGGATTTCCGTTTTATAAACTCTCCAGCTTGTTTTACCGTGCCCTGCTGAGACAGCTGCTTCCTCATCTCAGCAGGATTCAGCCCAGAAGGCACCACACTCAGAGCAGGCATTTCTCTGTTGCTGTGCCCCAAGGATCCAGACACCTCCTGCTCACTCCAGGGGATGTTTTGGAGAGGGAGCTGGGCAGGTCGTGCCACAGGCTGGCTCAAAGCCCGGCTCAAAGCCTGGCACTGCCTGCTCTTGGTGGGAGAGGCAGGCTGGCTTCCCCTCCAGAGGTCATGTATCCCTCTTGGTCAGCAGAGCAGGTGAGTAGCTGCAATTCCCACTGCAGGTGCTCCCAGACATCCCACTGCTCTTCCTGAACTGCCTGGGGAGCTTGGGATGAAGCTTCACCAGACAGAAGCCAAACCAGGAGCTTTCTCCTGCCAAACAAGGCAGTTTTACTGCTTCCATGCACATTCCTGGCTGCTAAACTAGCAGAAAAGTGCTGTATTCTTTTTTCCTCCTTCGGGATTTGTTCACTGCCAGCGCTTTAGCTGGGAGTCAGATAAGTGCCAGAATTGATGCAAGGAAAGAAAGGAACAGGAAGGTGGGAGGAGAAGGGGTAGAGATGTGCAGGTCCACCCTTTCCATACCAGTGAACCCATGGCCACTTAGGAAAAACATTGGCAAATGCACTTGTTAGGCTGGTTTATTTTCTGTCTGCCTTTCTTTGCTTCAGGCCCAAATGCCTGAATTCACCCTCTAAAATCAGATATGGGCATTGCATACTCTGTTTTTATGCCAGTGTCATCAAACCTATCAAAATTGGGAGTATTTTCACTTGTAAACACTAGTGTTTAAATAAAACTAAATAAAATACTAAATAAAAAATAGCGCTTTTCCCTTCATCCCAGAAGCTGACAGTCCAAATACAAGGTTAGCACAGGAGGCAGTTAAGGTAACTGCATTTTTGCATCTGATAACAGGCTTATAAACCAAATCTATTTTAGTGCATAAAAAAGGCCCATTTCCCTCCCAGGCTTTGCCTCATCTCTCAGTGGTCAGCATGAGATGCACCCAAATCTCAGTGTGTGGGTTGTTGCAGCAGCTGGGATACAAGCAAACAGGAACTTCAGTCTATCCCTGCTTCTGTCATAGGAGTGCACCTTGCAGTAGGAGAGGGAGCCACATGCCAAAGCTGAGACAAATCTGGACAATTAATGCCTGGATACTGTGCAAGCCCTTCATTATCCTAAAATTTCACGTCTTAGTAACCAGCTGGGCTTAAACTCAGTCCTGTACAGAGTGAAGAGTGACACACGAATCCAGAAGTAGCACACTGACCACAGATGGTCTCGATGGACTAAGATACCAAACTTCACAGGAATCACTCTGATCTGTAACTTTACTCCTTTTTCTCATCTAATTTTGGCCTGGTTGTAACTTTGGGGATAACTAAGGCCAGAAGGAGCATTCTGCATGATCAAAAGAGGTGCAATCCCTCATCTTTTCTTAAAAAGTCGTGTTTTTTCAAATCGTGTCAGAAAGCTTAAGATCTGTGATCCTCCCTAGGGTGCAAAACAGAGCTGAAAAGTCCTGATTTTAAGTCTAGCTGTTGCCTTTGCTGTTTTACTTGTGTTGTTCAAAGGGTTTCCCTGTTAGAATACTTGGGATGTTGTCCTAAAACTTCCCTTGGTAAGAGTTTCTCTTTTGCTGACAGTTGCTCTTTCAGAGCACCTTGATGCCACTGCAGCCACAAGCTCAGGAGCCTGTGAGGTTCCCGTTAGGCCACTGTCACATCAAGTTCAGCCAAATAATTGGTGTTTCTTGGTTTTTTCCACTCAAATTTATTATTAACTCAATTTCATTATTTAGAGCAGCCTTCCCATAAGCAGGTCTGTACACTGGCAGTGAATAGTCACATCTTGTGTTCCAGGAGTGTCAGGGTGACAAGGGAGATTCAGCCCTTCCTGCTGTAGGTCACGCTGACTTTCATAACACCTGTAAACTTCCATAAAGTGTTGTTCCTCTAGAACTGCCGGATCTAAGTGAGTCCCTGCGATGTCCTTTCTGCTGTCCTGCAAAACCCACAGTTCACCTGGTGTTACAATCCAGTGCCACCACTCCTGGCGATAGAGGGATGTTCTCAAAAACTGTGTAATTGTTCCTTTTTTTTCCTTTTCCCCCACCCTGCTGCTTTGCAATACTCTGATGTGTGATGGCTGACAAGGGGCTCAGATTGACTTTCTGTGCCCTCCTTTACCCAGCTAAACATATTCCACCTTGGGTTTACCAGTTTTTTGTTTGGTTACTAAATTTTGAACACTGTTGTCTTGTTTACTAACATCCAGTAGAGATAGAGCAATGTGAAGCTGCAGGGTCTGCATGTTCTTACAGAAACCTGGGGTTTGTGTCATTGACAGTTGGTGTGTTCCTGTGCATGATTTTGATTATTCATACTTGATGCATAAAAATAATTCAACATATTTCAGCTGTGAAGTTATGCAACTATAATACTTGTTACAGCTTTACAAATTTGTAGTGGTGATTTGTATCATAAATTGATAACTAAGGCAGAGGACTTCAGAAATGAGGTGGGGATTAAAGGTGCAATGTCCTAAGTCAGGACCAGACACGTTTTCGATGACTTCATCTCCTAAAAGACAGCTTAGAATCATAGAACCATTAAGGTTGGAAAAGACCATTAAGATCATCAAGTTCAAAAAGACATTGTGTAAGGTAAGAGAAAAATCAGAGTTTCAAATCAGGGTGGCAGAAGAGATGAGTCGTGAGACAAACAGAGTGGCGAGAAGTCAGGAATTCTTATTCTGCATCACAGTACAATGGGTGTTCCAAGAAATTAAAAGGTGACAGACTGAAAAATGACACAAAGGAGGGAGAGGGTCAGTTGCTACGTTACTCAGTAATGCTGTGGAGAGGGTTCACCAGCGTTTGTATAGTCTGAGCCATAGACTGCTGAATGCTGGTGCAATTCGTTAATTCATCAGATCTGATGCCTTGAGTGGGATCTAAACTCCTACCTTATTCTTGCAGGGTGTGCTGATCTCCAGAGCCTTGACACCATGCAGCCCATGGAAAGGAAGAGGCAGGGCTACATTCACGAGCTCATTCAGACGGAAGAAAGGTACATGGATGACCTGCAGCTCGTCGTAGAGGTGAGATGTTTTGGATGTGAAAATGCGTTTGGAATAAAAACACCTCTGTCATGATGTATAATAACAATAAAGGGATTCTTATGAATTGTGAGATGCTGGAGGAAGAAAGGTGTGTGGGCACCTCCTTTTCCAGCAAATCTTACATGGATGCTCACAGGCAAAAACAACACATTGTAATGAAACCCTTCGGCTTACAAGGACCTTCCTGTTTTCCAAATCCTGTTCTTAGGTGTTTGGGCTCGGTGAAAAGATGATAGGCTGGGCTGAGCATTGAGCAGAGCTGCACAGGCTCATGACAGAAGCTGTAGAAACACAATAAAAGCTTATCATGTGCCTTCTCCCTGGTTTTATTTCTGGAAGCAAGACCACCTCACTCAGCAGGGCAGGCACTGGCCAGCATTAAGTGCTTTGGGGCATCCAACTTGACCTCTCTGTATAAAACAACCGTGTGGTGAAGTGTGACAGATGTTAAATAGAAGAGTCACACGGGTGCTCTGCTCCCCAGAGAGGATGTGCCGAGGGCCCCTGAGAGCAGCTGTGGTTCTGCACACAGGGTGAGTCTGAGTGCTCTGGGCTGGGGGAGAGGAGCAGTGTCTGAGTGTGACTTGTGTAGTGATTGACTTCTGATTGATACCACAGGAATGCTCTTCTGCTGAGCAGTCAGCCTGCAGGTCCCAGTGCTTGTCCCTGCTTTGCAAGAGCTGATGCCAGTGGCAGAATGGGGTCACACGCTCAGGGGAAACAGCTATCACAAGGGCTAGTATGGAATTGCTTTTAACTTCTGAGAAATTAGACACTGAGCAGTGAAAAAAAGTCACTGCTAGGCTAAACAAGAGGCTGAGATGTTTTTGTCTCTGAAGAATTGCTCATTTTTTGTCTGCAGGTTTTCCAAAAACCAATGGCTGATTCGGGTTGTCTCACAGAAGGAGAAATGGGGCTGATCTTTGTTAACTGGAAGGAACTCATCATGTCCAATACAAAGTTACTAAAGTGAGTACTTACCTGCACTCTTATATTTCCCTCTTCATTATTCCGTCATTCCTTTTCTCAGGAAGTTTCCTGGGTTTACAGTCGGTATTCTGTCCTTGCTGGTTATTTCCTGTGCATGCTTGCATTCAGAACAGCTAAATGTAGTCAATCTGCTTCAAAAGGAGTTGTAATAAGAGAGAGGGAGAAATAAACGAGAACAGATGCACATTTGCTGTAACACCTTAGAGCCTACACAAAAATATGTGCATGGGAGGTTTTCTTCCCACTTTTCTGGAAAGCAACCTTTTATTCTCTAAAAATAATCTTTAGAGAGACAAAGCAGCTACTAATTCACTGAATGGGATGCTGGTTGAATGTAGAGATTGATGCTGATTGTCCCAGAAACCTCAAAGGAGAGTTCCAGTCCCCCAGACCTTACCAGGCAGTTTGTTCAGCTCAGGGTGTTCTGTTGGTGACTTCGTGGCAGTTCAGGCTGGACCTCGGCTCTGCCTGGAAGCGCCTGTGCTGTGTAAGGAAATTCACCTCCCAGGTTTGTGTCCTTTCAGAGGTGGATTTGTAAGGGTTGTGATTTAGGCCTCACAGACTTGGCAGCAAAGTTGGATGATTTCTTTCCTCTCAGAGCCTTGCGGGTGCGTAAGAAAACCGGAGGCGAGAAGATGCCGGTGCAGATGATCGGGGACATCTTGGCAGCAGAGCTCTCTCACATGCAGGCCTACATTCGCTTCTGCAGCTGCCAGCTCAACGGAGCATCCCTGCTACAGCAGAAAACTGATGAAGATGCTGATTTCAAAGAGTACTTAAAGGTATCTGATTCAGTAGCTTTTGTGCCTTCTCCTTTGCTCAGTGACAGGAGCCTGTCTAACCAGCATCGACCACACCAAAATAACCCAGGAGAGTAAAATCCTGCAAAAATACCTAAGAACCTTCCAAGGTGTATTTATATGGTGGCTGTGGATAACACTGTGTGTGCTCTTTATTTATATCCCTGTCTTTCTCTCTAGCTAATTTACTTAGGCCATGAAAGGATAATTGCCAGAATGGTTGACATCAGGCATTTGTTTCTTTCATTGCTTTGTTCTTTTTCAACCTGAGTGGAGCCTGTGATGTCAAAATAAAAGATGGAACAGTTCTGAATGTAAGGATTCTGCATGAACAATGACCGTGTGATTTATGCTGGTAAAGCATCTGGGTGCAATGACAGTTCCAGCTTTCCTGTTTGTTCTAGATACCAGTATTGTTTGGTTACTGAAAAAATCCAAGATCTCTTGGAATGCCTAGAAAAATGAATCTGATCAGAGAGTTTTCAGTGTTCAGTGCCAGTGAGGCAACTGTTTCCTGATGAGTAATGCAATGTCTCTGTTAAATCTCTGGGTTGCACCACAGAAACTTGCCCTGGACCCTCGCTGCAAAGGAATGCCCCTCTCCAGCTTCCTCCTGAAACCCATGCAAAGGATAACACGCTACCCTCTGCTCATAAAGAGTGTGAGTACCCCAAGTGAGGTTTTGTAGGTGAATGCTTTAAATTTGATCTCAATAGCAAAAGCCAAGAAAAAGCCTTGTCCCTTTATGGGGATTTCTCTGAGAAGTTCCTGTGCTTATCTCTGTTTTTCTCTTTTCTCCCCTCTTTGATCCACACCAGATTCTAGAGAACACTCCAGAGAACCACCCAGATCACAGTAGCCTCCGGCTCGCCCTGGAGCGTGCGGAGGAGCTGTGCTCCCAGGTGAACGAAGGCGTGCGGGAGAAGGAGAACTCGGACAGGCTGGAGTGGATACAGGCCCACGTCCAGTGCGAAGGCCTTGCTGAGGTACCTGCATTGATGCTCTGCATGGCTGGGGCTTTTCAGTCATTTTAGGAATGCTGAGGAGTCCTGGCTCAAATGCGTTATTGGAGGAATGTGATCCACTGCTGAGCTCTAGGCAGAGAAACTTTCATTGAATGCTACTCACAGCCATAATGTGATGAGCCATTGTTTTTGCATGATTGTGGTGCTGGAGAGATCTTGATTTGTCAGCTTATAAACTGATACCATTTAGACCATTAAACGGACAGAAATAACTCTTCTCTCTGAACTTCTGATCATGCTGCCACTGGGCTAAGTCAGGTGTTACTATGTGGGATTTCACTTAGTGTGTGTTTCCCAGGGTTTTTTTTCATGCAGGAAGGGCACAGAAGCCCTCAGTGCCAGATCCTCAAGGATATGTGGGGTTTAGGCTCCTGTACCTTTCAGGACAGCCTTCAAAATGAGGTGTGTGACAATTCTCCACTGGCTGCATAAGGAACCAGGGCTTGACAGGCCCAGAAGGTCTGTCCTGGTTCCATCATCTAATCATGCACCTGTAAGAGGTGACCTGACTGCAGCCTGTGCAGCCTTGTCTTAAACACAGCTTCTGGACAACAGAGAAGTGGCCATGCAGTAAATGCCTTCATTCAGTCAGACCCCCATGCGTGTTTTTGGTAAAGCTGCATTCTGCTCTGAGGTGGGAGTTGTGCTGTTACCATGACTGATCATAGAACAGTTCCCTTCTCTTAATTTATAATGGAATTCATTAAACAAAGCAGAAGAGCATTTTGAGCAGCTTAATCAGTCTCCACGGTGAAGAGGAGCAGGAGCTGATATCTGCACAAACTTGCTGCTGCTAATGGGTTTTGTCTCTTCCTAGCAACCTGTGTTCAACTCCCTCACAAACTGCTTGGGACCACGGAAGCTCCTGCACAGTGGGAAGCTGTACAAGGCCAAGAGCAGTAAGGAGCTGTATGGGTTCCTTTTCAATGACTTCCTGCTGCTCACCTACATGGTTAAACAGTTCGTGTCTTCCGGATCTGATAAACTCTTCAGCCCCAAATCCAACTCCCAGTTCAAAATGTACAAAATGGTGAGTGACTCAAGGTGCTCCATGGTCATGTTGGCACAGTGGGTCCTGGCTTCTGGTGAGGAATGCTGCTCTCCCACTGGGATTATTCATCTGCTCCGGGCGCATTCTGGCAGACAACTTGCACGAATGCCATTGGAAAAGGACAAGTTTCTGTGTCTTGGTTTAACAAACACTTCCATCCACTCTGGGGGGAAAGGGCAGAAGTAGCATCATGCCTGATCTGTTGAGTGGGATGTTCAGAAGCAGGAGCCATGACTTCAGTTTGCACAGGTTCCTACATCCAGAAGAAAATTCCTGTCCTCCTTCAGAAAACAGGCCCACACAGTGGGCCCACACAGTGGACACTAAATTTTAGTGTCTGTGTCCACACAGTGTGTTCTCAAGATTCTGAAATTGGGGACATAAGTTTAAATATCAGGGCTGCCTTCCCACACAGAACCTGAGAGATTCCCAGGATTTCCAAGCGCTGCACTGCAGCTCTGCTTGCTCAGTCCTGCCCCTTTCACAAAGCTCTTTGCCTAGGAAGACAGAATGGGGTGTATTGCCAGAGTAGTTTTTCTCTCAGCCCTTTCTTGCATCCTTTACATAGTGATCTCATGTTTGTCCTGTGTCCTATGACTTTCATTTTCCCTACAGTAAAACTGTATTTAAATATCCTAGTAGTGTTTCTGCTTGTTGTCACAGGGTGATACTGCCACAGTGAAGTTTGCTTTTCTTTCAGCCTGTTTTCCTTAATGAAGTCCTCGTGAAGCTGCCCACAGACCCTTCAAGTGATGAGCCAGTTTTCCACATATCACACATTGACAGAGTTTACACACTTAAAACTGACAACATTAATGAGCGGTGAGTGGTGAAAATGCAGATCTGAGCTTACACCTGTTGATGGAGGCTGCAGGCTGTTTCCAGTGAGCAGACACAGGGGGCTCTGAACTCAGGAACAGAGTTGTCTCTTGGTCAGGAAATAAACTAACTTGACTTTTATATGAATGACAGGTTTTCTCTGATTTTGTTCTGCTTGTGCAGCAACTCTTGCAATGGAGAGTTGCAAGACTCTGCTGCTCCTTGATGTTACAGTTGTATAGAAGAATAGTTTAGGGCTGCAAAATCCAGCATCCCATAGGACTCTTCCCAGTCTTGGTCAGTCTTGAATGTGACCCAGCAGTCTTTAATGAAACAGCAGCTCCACTTTCATTTATTTAGGCTGATTTGGAATGTGGCATAAGATTAAATCAAAAAACTTCCATGACTTTAGTCCATGAACTAACTTGATTTATGATGCCTCTGAAACCCAGGGAGGGGGAATGGGGAAAGAGAGTGGGGCAAAGTCCCTGATATTGAAGACTTTGCTGTCTGTGAGATGCCCCTGACCATAGGGATTGCTCTTTGCAGGACTGCCTGGGTCCAGAAAATCAAAGCGGCGTCAGAGCAGTACATTGAAACGGAGAAGAAGAAACGTGAAAAGGCTTATCAAGGTACCTACCAAGTTCTGTATTTCCCTCTCATCCACCCAGAAACATGGGCAGGGCCTTTCCTGGAGGATGCCTGAGTGTCTCTGTAGGATCTCCCTCTTCAGATCTATTGCCAGTTTTTACAGTTCCAACCACTCCATTTATTTCTGACCTCTTTGTTCCCAGCTCGTTCTCAGAAAACCTCAGGAATAGGACGCTTGATGGTGCACGTGATTGAAGCAACAGAACTAAAGGCCTGTAAGCCCAATGGTGAGTGAGAGAAACAGTCTCAGGTTGCTTTTATTCCTGTAACATTTGGAAAGGCTTGTTGAGAGGACTTTGGTCATTTGGGAAATGCTGTGGCTCGTCTACAGTTTCTGTATGAATTAGCCATTCTGTAGCTTCAGAAGACCAAGTGAAGAACCACCTTTGCGCTGCTCTGGGATATAAGGATTGCCTGATCCACATTTTCTGGCAGCAGCATGGATCTGTGTCCAAGCAGGCTCCAGATGGAGGGGGAGGTTTCTGCACTGCTGAGGGGTTTTACTCCCTGTTCTGTGTTTAGGGAAGAGCAACCCGTACTGTGAGATCAGTATGGGCTCACAGAGCTACACTACCAGGACCCTGCAGGACACCCTGAACCCCAAGTGGAACTTCAACTGCCAGTTCTTCATCAAGGATCTACATCAGGATGTCCTGTGCATCACCATGTTTGACAGGGATCAGTTCTCACCTGATGGTAAGTGTGAATATTTGGGAAAAGAATGCTTTTTTGTGAGCTGGGGCACAGTTCCTCAGCAGCAGTTTCAAGAGACTGTAGGTCTGATTGCTGCCTGAGAAATGTTGGGTAAAAATCATGCCTCAGGACTCAGGAGGTTCAATAGCCTTCCAGGGCCAGCAGCTCTGGGCAGTCGGATTTGATCCTGCTCTGGCTCAGACATAGAATTATTTTCTTGTCAGACTGAGGAGACAGAGAAGTTGAAAGCAGAAGTTGTACTCTCTCACTATAGGTGCTCAAAAATAAGGTACTAGGTTATATTTGCACAGCAACAGCTTGATCAGCTTTCTTGTTGCTTGGAAAGTGAGTGCATTTTTGGCAGTCAGTTGCTTCTCATATTCTCTAAAAGGTTAAGTGCTTTTTCAGGGCTCTGACACACAGTCAATTATTGCAAATTTGCAGGGAACTGCCTTGACCTGAGATGCCATGTGTGTAACTATAGCTCAGTCTTTTCTCCTGTGAGCCAACAAGAGTTTGACTGGCTGCTTCTCCCAGATGGATAGCTGAGTCTTGTTTTTCAGTCCATGATGAACCTTTTAATGCGCACACACACACAGATGTCATGTAAGAAATGGCCACAAAGAGGGTATATGATTTCTGAATAGGACTGTAAATCTACTAGTGGCACTAATTGTTCAAGGTCGTTGTTCTTGTAAAAAGTATGATATATGTGTAATTAAAAGTTGGCTGAGCCAAAATAGTTGATTTTTTATTATCCTTGTAACACCTCAACTGATCTGTAAACAGGTTCCATCACCTAACTCTGACCTGCCAGTTCTGAAACTGAAGAACATTTGAAATTGCGTTTCTGAAAGGGTATTTTCTAAGAATGTTTTTAAAGCCCTTAGCTCAAACTGTGACATCCTAATTCCATAGCATTTTTCTCTTCTAAAAAGGCCTTTTTGTGTCACTGCTGGCTGGTTTACACAGGGCTGGGGTCCAATCAAACCGGAAGCCTGGGAGCAGTGCTCTGGAACTGAGCATGTACTGTGCAGCACTGCATTAACCTGGCTCACTCAGATTTTCTAAGCTTCTTTTCCAAATGAAATTTCTTATTAACTTGCCTAACAGATTTTTTGGGTCGCACGGAAGTTCCAGTAGCAAAAATCAGAACAGAACAAGAGAGCAAGGGCCCCGTGACGAAACACTTACTGCTGCATGAAGTTCCAACAGGAGAAGTCTGGGTGCGCTTTGACCTGCAGCTCTTCGATCAGAAAACACTCCTCTAAGAACAATTTTTTAATTTATGAAGGACAACTGAAGCTGACAGCCTGAACTCCTTTTGGTAGAAGATTCCTTGCCCCACGCTGGTTTTTAAGCAAGAGTTCCTGCTGCTTTTGTATTCCCTCTTAATGGTTGCGCTTAGTTCCTTGCAGTGTTCCAAGTTGGTGTTGATCTATGCAAACACAAATGTTACTGTAAATACAGTACCATAGCTCAGTGCCTTTTTATTACGTTGAAATCTCTTGAGTTTGGATGCCAATGTTTCCATTTTCAGGGCCATAAAAAGTATTAAGTAGAAATGTGGCACCAAGCTGTTTTTATATTTTACCACTTAGTCTGACAGACAGACTGAGGAATGGTTTAAGCTCAGCACTAGAATCATTCCATTTGAAATCTTAAAAGTGATATCCACTGGAATTTTCCCATCTCAGGATGATAGTTTTAACAGTTAAATGCTGAAGAAGCCTTAGCACTGGAGAAGTCGCTGATATATTGTATATTCTTTAAGAATCAAATGTAGTTCTTTACTTGACTTTAGCTCTGCACTGGAATCAGTAACTGCTACTTGATTTTTCTTTCTGCTTCAGTTTAATTCATCATTCTCTGCTGAGACAATGTGGTTGTGAAGAATAACTAGAAAAAAAAATATTTTAAATACTGTGACCCACAATAATGTGGCAAAATACTCTTCAGCTCTTTGGTTTTTTTCCTAAATATAAGTTATTTGTGTACATTTCCTTGGTCTTCCAGACCTCCATGTGAATCTTGAAGCTTTGACATTGCCAACATGTATATAGAGAGTAAAATATAAGTTTATTAATTTGTCTACAGATGTTTATTGATGCATAGTGATTTTAAAAAAGTATATTTTATTGTACAGGGGAATGTGAAATAATGAGAAAAACTTATGGGATTTGTTCAAGAAAAGTTTATTACAGGTTTAAAGGTTTTGCTGTGGGAGGACTGTCACCCCAAAACAACCTGTAAAATGAAGTGGTTGAAAGCAAAAAACTTTATCTTGGCACGAAATCAGGGATGGTAAAAAAAAAAAAGAAGAAAGTTTGTTTATAAATGTTTGATACATTGTAACCATTTTACTGCCTCCTTAAACTGCTTTGTTGCAGAAGCACAGCATGCAGTTCTGAGCAGCCTGTGCCCTTGTTTTCCACGGGTGCAGAAATTCTTCCTGAAGTCTGGCAGTTTCCCACCCAATCGCCATCTGTGCACCCTCCTGTTACTGAGTCAACCTCTGTTACTTTTAACAGTTTTCTGTGGTTCAGTATTTCTAATCCTAAATAAAACTCAAATCTTGGCAACTCCTGAGAGATTGTCTGTACAGTGGGAGTCTGGAGAACAGAGAAAATTCTTCTTTCCAGGCTTTGAGCCCAGATCTGCTGTGCAGCCACACCGGCAAGGAGAGGGGACTGCACTGGCACAGTAGAGAGAGTGGTTTGCAGGGCAGAGGCAGCAGATGCTGTTCAGCACTGACTCTGGAAAGTGCCAGATGTTTTGCACACCACCACTCCCATCTCCTCTCCCCTGCTTATCTCCTGCCTTCTCAAAACACCTAATAGGTATGTTAAAAGTTTGATTTACTGCCTGGACACTGTCTCCAGAAGAGAACACCAACACTGTCTTTGTTGAGCTGAGCCTAAGTTAAACCTCCTAAAATAGCAGATTTTGGCCTGTAGAGCATGAACTGGAGCTGGCAAGAAGAGAAGCAGCATCTCAGACATTTCCTTGGCTGCTGGGTAACAACACTTCAGAAGTATGTGTTTAAGACATAAGTTTATTGCAGTTTGCCCGAAGACCTGGCCTGTTACCACTTGCTTTGGCAGCACATGTAACCTATTTTGTAAAGGGTACCTTTCATGGCTGTGCTTGCTGCTGCCGTCTGCTGGAGGACAGGTGACATCACTGGCTCTCTCCATCATTGTGCTGGTTGATGACTTTCATCCTTTAAACAGAAGGAAACACTGTTGCCATGCTTCTGTAAAGATCAGCTGAGCTGTCAGATTATTTCCTTCTAGAGAGCACACACTGAACTTGCCTGGGATCTCTCCAGCCCTCCTTAGACAGGACACCCCCGGTGCTGCCAGAATGGATTTGAAATGAGGAAAACAAACCTCCCCCCTGCCATTGCTACTGAGCCTCAAAAACTGGGCTTAGTATAGATCCAAACTGTGTTCCTGGTGAAAACCATGTTCACACACTCTTGGGTTTAAATGCAGTAGGAGCTAGTTAATGAAACTAGAAAGTGCTCTTCTACAGCAGCCCTGCAGCAGCACATCAGTAACATCCTCTGACTCTTAATTAACTTCTGCTGGTCAAAGTGGGACTCCAAACCCCCTCACACCTTCCAGCAGTCTGTGCATGTCTTCAGGAAGAATGGGTCGTACTCTGATGGGTCGTAATATTCCAAAAACACGTAGCCCTGTGGGAGAAGCAGGTACTGGGTCAGGTCTCAGAAGCTATTGGTGATACAACAGTGAGAGCAGCTAGCCTGGGTGGGACACAGCCAGGCACAGCACGAACACAGCACCAGAGGTGGTCGAAAAAAGGATTCCCAAATTTTAATACACTGCACCTCAGAAGGTGACTGAAGTGTCCATTTAAATTTATCATAGGCATAAATACATAATTATTTCATGGAGCATCCAGAAATAATTGCAGGCTAAGATGCTAACCTTAACTAGAACAATGGAAATTTTGATCATGGGAAAATGTTTTGCCAGAGAAGGAAGCCATGAGATTGGCTCGGTTGGTCAGAGCATGGTGCTAATAACACCAAGGTTGTGGGTTTGATCCCTGCATGGGCCATTCACTTAAAAGAGTTGGACTTGATGATCCTTCTGGGTCCCTTCCAACTCAGAATATTCTGTGATTTCAGCAAAACAGATACTAAAAAGAAAAACAGGAGTGAGTGAGCCTGCACTAGCCACAGCCTTAGGCAGGTCACTGGTCTGTGAGATGCCAGCCCCAAGTCTGGGTTCATAAGCCAGCTTTTCCATCTATACATTGGAATAAAGACCTGAACCACACCTCATAATCCAGGCCATAGCTCCATCTCATCAACAACCCCACAGTAGGAGGAGAAGCCTAATAGCAGGGAAGAGAGCAAGAGAAAACAAACAAAAAGAAGGGAGGGGGGGGGAAATACACAGCCAGAAGTCAGTACATTAACCAACCCACACAAGTGTCTCTAGTTCTACAAAATTTATCATATGCCACCATGGTTAATGCAAACTTATGCAAATAAGTTGTCCTATAACTATGAAGGGCTTCAGCCTGATTCTCAGACTTGCTGGTGATAGCCCTGACACCACAGAGCAAGGAGAAAAGGTGGAGGCTGATCACTGGTGCTGGTGCTCCCCTTCAGGCAGAAGGATGCATCCCAATACACCAGCCATTGCTTCTGGAGGACACCCAGCAAATTCCTGACCTGACACAGAAGCTTGCAAGATGGACTGATGCAGACCCAGATATGTACAGTACACCCAACACATCCTAAATCCCAGGACTTCAGCAGTAGGACTGCTCTAGCTCTTTGTCATTCCATGCAGTTTAAATGCACAGGTCTGTCACCTCAGTCCTTTGAAAAAGAGATCATTTGATCTCATTAAAACAACACAGCTCCCATGACATTTTCATTTCTGGATGAGTAGCTTGTTTACAGTCTCACGACTCCACTGTGCAGTGGTTTCCACCGACAACAAGGGCCTGCTCTCGATAAAATACCATTATTTTTGTGGCAGATTATGTAACTGCTTTTATTGCTCTCTATTTTCATTCCTGAGATGCAGAAAGTTTAGTTGTGGGATCTGATACTCAACAGTGGTGTGAAATTAAGAGCAAAATGAAGAAAACTAACAAGTATTTCCTACAGTGACTGCAATTTTTGTGAATACTGAAACATGGAACTACAAAATCCATGAGTTGGGTCTATCACCTGCATGCCAACTTCAGAAAATTGTTTTTATCTCCCTGTTCCCACATTTTTTTCTTTTATGAAGCCTGATCAGAAGCATCCAAGGCCACAAAATCATTTCGCTTGTGCTCTGCCAACATACTGCAGTACTGCTGTAGCTGAACTCCTGAGACATGCAAGTGCAGTTCACTCTTTGCTCAGTCAGCCTTTGGCATTCAGCTGACAGAGCTCAAGGTTTCCCATTAAATGGTCTGGCTCACAGAGGGAAACACACCTCAGTATGGTGTCTGATCATATTCAGACCCCAGCACGTGCTCATTGCACCAAGCATGCTGTTGTTCCTATCTGATGGTGAACTTAAGCAGCTGTAACATCCTATGTCACCATTATAGAAGTCCTTGGGAAAAGTAAGTTACAGGTAAGGTATATCTGAACTCCAGGTTACTCAATGGACAGGAAATAACAGCTAGACCCCTGATCTGGTCAACAACCCTTTGTACGCAACCCTCCTCATGGCACTTCTCATTGATACCTTCTTCCTACAGTAGTTTAAATATTGAGAGAATTGTTCTTGTTTTCTTTTCCGCACTTCTTGCTCTGACTGGCTGTCCATTTTGTCCTTAATTTTCTGCAGCAGTGGCTCTGAAACATCCTGAAGCCATTTTTTGTACAGCACCTCCTTCTTTCTCAGATCTAGGAAATCATTGTGCCTCATGAATCTGTCCACCTCCTAAGTAAGAAATGGAAAATAAAACCCATACAAACTATTGGCCAACGACATTAAAGATTCCACAGGCTTGGCTGACCTGACTGCTCACTGCTTCAAAGTACCTGTTTTCCAGCCCTTCTTTCTGCTCCTCCCTCTCTCCACTTCCCACCACTTGTTTTCAAGCTTGCCCTTTCAAGAGCGCTGGCATTCAGACCCTTAATTTTTGAAGCTGTAGTGCAAGACTGGCAGAAAATGACTCACTTTTTCCGATTAGGTTATTGAGCTGAAATCACTGCAGAGCAGGGGGCCGATAAGCACCAAGCTGTGCAAAACAGGCAGCAGGAGAAGGACCTTCCCTGCAGCACCGGCAATCTGCTAGATCAGATCAGACCAGCCGTCCTGCCCTTTACTCACAGCCTCACTGTCATCAATTAAGCACACCCACAGAACAAATATTAGGTGTAAACAGGCAGTTCAGATCACCTATGATTCACATTTCGGGTTACTACTTCAGTCCTATCCAGAAGAGACTGAAAAGGCCAGAAACTCATACCTCTAAATTAGTTTCTCAAGAATACAGACAATCAACATTTTCTCACGAATCTGATTAGAAACTAAAATATTGACATGCAGGAAAGCACACAGCAAATGAGAAAAGAGGTACCACTTCTTACCCTTGTAAAACAACTTTCTCTGTCCAAGATGCACTGAACAGAAGCAATGATGTCTCGGCTTTGATCAGGTGTTGCCTAACAAAACATCAAAAAACCCACATGAGGTAAAAGCAGCACTTAGAGTAGGAATAGATTTAGTTTTGAAATCAAAGTAATTACTGTTGTTGTGATTAAAGGCACATTATACCACAACCCAGCTGGCAAATCCTTGCAAGACTTGCTCTGAACAGTTGGGTTAAGTTGCAACGCAAGAGTGTTGGAAGAACTGGCATGAGACCTGGAATGTACATGCTCAGACCATACACCTCCTTGGCTGCTCCTCACCATGACCAAATACCACTTGCCTCTTGCCACTGTTTCTCACCTGTGCCAAACGTGGTTCATTAACAAAACTCCTGCACTCCAGATAAGGAGTACAGGCAATACAGACCAAATCCATCTCTCATTTGGGGATGGAATGCATTTTAGGCATAGAAGGGAATATTAGCCTGCTACTCCTTGTGCTTAATATTGCTATTTAATTTCAGTAAACAGTGTAGGTTCCAGTCATGTCTGCCTTGGCCTTGCTGACCAGCTCCACACTCCAACAGGTTCATATACTGAGATGAGCAGGACATCATATATCAGAGCAAGCAAGGAAGAGACAAATAGTATTAAAAAAAAAACCACCAAAAGCAAATGAGGAAGAGGAAATCTAAATTTCTGATATGTTTTAAGACCCTTTCATCCTACTATTTGAAACAACTGGCATGTTGTATTATGCCTGACAAATTTATTTCACATAATCACAGCTCCTTTCTGAAACCAGCACCGTAACAGCAGCACAAAGACACGGCTCTCACTCCAGCTGAGAAGAACCATCACTGATGAATGGGGGGAAAGTTTTCCTTCAGGATGATACATGTCTGAAGAATCCTTAAGAACCAAAGGAGTTGGGTCTCCTTTGACTGAAGGAATCTCTTCTCCCTGGAAAAGCGCAGGCTCAGGGGCAGCCTCATCACAGTTCAACTTATAGGGCAGCTGTAAGAGGACAGAGGCTCTCACTTCACCAGAAGCCAAAGGGAGAAGGCAAGAGGTACAAGTTGCATTGGCAAAGGTTTCATCTCAATATAAGAAACAAATTTTTACAGTGAGATCAGTCATTCACTATACAACCTCCCCAGGGATGTGGTGGAGTCCCAACACTGGAGGTTTTCAAGATGCAATTGGACAGGGAGCCAGATAACCTCATCTGGTGTCTCTTTCCCACAAAATGCTGGACCAGATGATCTTCCAAGGTCCCTTCCAGCCTGGCCTGTTCCATGAGTCCGTGATTCTAACAAGTCACAAGCTTGTTTCAGGTTTTATGGGAAACTTTTCCATACACCAAATTGCAAGTAACTCAACAAAGCTGCCTCAAAGGATGCAAGAGCTTGATAAAACCGATTGATTCCATTGCTATTTCCAGAGTTCTTTTTTCTCCTTCTCCATGACAAACATGTCTCAGATTTTAGAGAACTTTGCAAATAACAGTTTTTCATTCCTTTCTTCATAACTTCCATTTCATTCCTCCACTCATACCTTCACACAACAGAAGCCCTTCCTTCTGTGTTAGCCAATCTTTGGCAATATTTTTCTTCCCAAAATGTCTGCTGCAATCAAAAGTATTTGCTATGCCACTCTGCTGGTGCTGAGAAGAACCTCTGGATAAATGTAAAAAAAGGAAAAGGTCCGCATAAAAAGACAACCTGCTTTACAAAGATCAAGTTCTCATCCAGGTTGTACAATCAAGCTACAAACTGGGATGGAATGGTAGGAAGTAATACAACTGCAATACCCATTTCTGCGGATGCTGTGAAGGGACAGACTGAAGCACAAAGCTCCTGCTCAGGGCTCACAGACGAATTCAGGCACATGCCAGGGATGGCAGTTTGGGAGCACAGACAGACCAGAAATCCAGAATTTCAGTGGGATTAGATGGCCAGTTCCAATACAGGAGCCCAAGTACACACAAACACCAGCTACAGATACTGGTTTTGTGTGGTTATTCACAGCAGAACCTACAGCTGAAGGAATGTTGGGGGTCACTCACCTTCCAAGGCCGTTGCTGATCAGGTTCTCTCACAGGTTTCAGAAGTGCAAATCTTTGCAGCCAGTGACTTCCTTGGGTATTCATACTACTCATGGTTGGACTAGTCTGGCAAAAAACATTACAACAGTCAAAACTATGTAAAACTCTTGTATAAAGAGCAAAACCTTCATTTTCTTACAATTCCTACCAATCAATGAAACAAATCTCTAAAGCAATTCTAACTGCTGATACCAGCAGCATTTTCCTGTCACAGCAAGTAAAACAGAGATGAAGTATCAGGTTTACAGTCAGATACTGCCTCTGGTGGGACTGTCTGTCCTCATCTCCACAAACCATGGACAGTACATTTTGTTTCAAAGAACAGTGATTGACAAATTATTTTAAAATGCCTGTCAGCTTCGAAAACATTTCAGAGTTATCAAATTTCACCTCCAGACTACTACTTCTTGCCTTTGTGGCTTTTTCAATCACATGAAAGTCCCTTTCAAGTAACTGCTACATCCCACACCAGGGAGGGCTACATTTTAGTGGTTTTTAAAGTTAGTTCTACCAGATGGAGCTTATGCTGAAGTGCTAACTCTGAGCCCAAGCCAGAAAATTCCATCTCTCTTACATGTCCATCAGGATATCTGGATTGATTTATAATAGAGACAGTGGAACCACAGAGGCAAAATGCCCCTTACAGGAACCTCCACTTAAACCTCTATTTATTTCAGATTCACTAGAGACACACTGCTTCCAGGAAACAATGGATTCACAACATCACTTAGGTAAAGAGTGGAACTATTTCTGCAGAGATACTGACCTCAAGTCTTCAGCCAGATCTTTCAGTTATAAAAAAAAAAAATCTGGTCTTCAATTATTTTCTGCAATATCTAGTTAAAAGAATCTACAGAGACTCTCTGAATCAGGTATTCACAGAAGATAACATTTTTTTGTACAAGACAACATTTTATCCTTCATCCTGCAACCACCAATTAAAGGAAACTGCGCTGTGTCACCTACACAGATAAATAACAGCATGTGCACCCTGATTAGCACTGACCCAATTTCTGATACCCTGGACAAGCTTGAGATGAGGAAAATATATATTTTAACATTTCTAAGCTTATAAGACAAGTAAAACAAATAAAACCCCAACCATTACCCTCCTTTCTATCTGTTTTCAGTTACTAGTATTAAGACTCCATCTTCATCCATCTCACAAAGAAAGACTGAGCACAAAGAAAAGGAGGTGTCGGACCTCCTCAGAGAACTGGGACCCCAGGGGAGACAAAACAGAGCAAACATAGAAAATCTGCCTCTGTAGCAATCTGCCTTCAGGAACAAGTGGTAAAGCCTCTAGCTGCAGATTCCCCCCCCCTCAAGTCTTCATAACTCAAGCTGCCACTGAACCTTAATCCTTTTTCTGCTTTGCTTGGACTCTTGCTAGGAGATGCCAATTCTCCATGGTTAGCAAAGACAGGGCTCACTGATACTAGACAGCAGCTGTTTTGCAGGTCTTGAAACTAAAGGTTTAATCACAGGCTTAGACAGAAATAGAGCAAAGGATTTCCAAAATCTGAGTGGATAAAATAAGCTTTCAGTCAATCTAGCAGTTGCAGTCTGCAAATGCCAAATCCCATGAGCGCTGGCTGTTCTGTATTAAGACATTTGTTCCACGGTGCCAGATCCCTGGAACTGTTCAAGGCCAGGCTGGATGGGGCTCTGAGCAACCTGGTCTAGGGGAAGGCATCCCTGCCCATGGCAGGGGGTTGGAACTGGATGGTCTTTAAGGTCCCCTCCAACCCACACCATTCTGTGATCAAAACTGAGATCGTTTTTGTCATTTCTGTGACAAAAGTAAGTACCCTCACTCATGCCTCCGTCCTCTCAAAAGCCCCATTCAGCCATGTAGGCTCACGTGTCACTGCATCCTCACACGGATGTCACTCTGCAGGCACAGCTGGCTGCCCTTACTAGTCCCCTCTGATCCTCTCAGGTGCAGGGACTGAGAATGAGAAGGGAATCAGTCTCTAGCGCAAGCAGGGCAGCTTTGTAAATAGAACCTTGCAGCTTGTGAATGCTGAGCTAACAGATAACGTGTGTAGGCCCGGAGGGTCCCGGCCTGGCCCCTGCACTTTGGAGGCAGCGATGGGGGCAAGGCCGGTGAAAGGGAAAGGCCGAGCCTTCTCTGGGCCCGGCCTGCCCCGCACCCTGTCCGTCCCTGAGGCGGATGGCCCAGGGATAGGGGGGCGAGCAGCAGAGCTCCGCTCCCACCACTGCCGTGCCCAGGTCCCTCATTGGGGATGGTGAGTACGGTCCCGGGAGGCCCCAGGGGCGGCAGGACAGGGCTGCGATCAAAGCCAAGGCCACCCCACAGGGGCCCGGCCCGCTGAGGGGAAGACGGCAGCGCGGGCCGTGTTCTAGTACCTCACGGCAGTCACACCGCCCCTCCGTGTCCTTCCCCCGGGAAAATAGTCCCCCACCCATCACCCACAGCCTCTCAGGAGGAGGAGGCGCCGCCCGTGGGGACAGGGACCAGACTGCCCGTGGGGACAACGAAATGGCATCCAGGCAGGGCCAGCACCCTGACTTTGGTCCCGGGCAGAGACGGGGCGGAGGAACTGCCAGATCCCTCCGCGCCCGGCGGCGCAGCGTCCCGCGCTGCCACGGCAACCCCAACGCGCGCGCTCCCCTCGGGACGGCTTCCCACCAATCAGAGAGGGAGAGCGTGGTGAGTGAGCCAATCAGGAGTGAGGAGCGACCCGAGCCGGCGCAGTCGGGCTCACAAAAACCCTGGGTGAAATAAAGGGGGTATTTCCTCGAGCCCTTTATACTTGATTGTTAAAAAATTATTATTATGATTGATTATCAGCGCCCCAGGAAACACGAGACCCTTGTGCCCGACCAGCCTTTCAATGCCCTGCAATGGAGACCCCACTGCAGAGCCCATAGTATCCTGGGTGGGTCCATCGACCTGTCCAGGGACTCACGACAGAGGCTTTTGCCATGGACATTCCTTTATTATTCCATCAATTGCCGTAAATTTAATTTTATGGCAACTGGCTATCATTCAAAAAAAATTTTGCTGTTTTCTTTGTAATCACTGGCATTTGAGCCCCTGTATCAATTAAAAATTCAACAATAATTTTTTGAGGACCGACTTTTGAGGAATATTATTTGAAGGTTCAGGGCATTTACTTGTGAGGCACCGTACTGCTAAAACCCACTGGGCAGGGTGGCTCATTGCCCTCCCTGGGAATGTGGGAGTTTCGCCATGGATTCTGTCAAATCAATTAAATCCTGTCTTGCTCAGGAAGGCATATGCTCTTTCCAAGGCAAAAACTTTTCCTGAGGTTGTTTTTCCTCATTCCTGCTATTTTTCCTCACCACAGTTAAAGACTGAACCAGCTCATGGATGTCATGCTTGGAGGCACCATGTAATCAACACTTCAGTACTCCCAACTCTCGGGCCTGGTGCCAGAAGTCACACTATTCTTTATGGAATTTAGGTCTTTCATTAGACCTTTCATTAAAGTTGGATTTTTCATTAGATCTTTCATTAAATTTGAACCATGGAGTGTCATTCAACAAAATCCTGTCTCCCCCTGCAAAGGACACTTCCCACACATACTCAACTTCAGATTCCTCCTCTCACCTTGAATATTTTTCCTGCAGTTGTACTAATTCCTCTGGCGACCAGAGGATTGTTCCTGCAGGAGAGCAAATTTCACTCTCGGCACTGGTCTTGGTCTTAACCAATGGTCTTGAGGAGATCAGCTGAGAGTCAGGATCAGGGGTCCCTGCAATTTTATCATCATTACCAGCACACCGAATGTCCCCATCCCAAGTCTCAAGGTCTCTACAATGTACCAGCTTGTGGAGCCAGCTATCCCAAACAGGAGCCTGCTTTTCCAGCAACTGTTTCTTTCTGTGTTCAGCTGCAGTGAACAGAGTTTTAAGACAGTCAACCTTAGGTTTAAGGTGGTCAACCTTAGTTTTAAGGTGGTCAACCTCGGTTTTAAGATGGTTATTCTCAATCACAAGTTTATCAATTTGCATTCCCAATTTTTCTCCTGTCTCACTCTCAAAGGCTAGGGATGACTTTAATACCTCATTTTCTGATTTCAACATCGTACATTCTACGTGAGAAATTTGTTTGGAAACAAGGGTATCTTTAGATTCTTTCGGTGCACAAGACAAATATGTTCCTAAAACTGCACAAATGACATCTTTACCTTTTCCCACTTTAGATTTTTGGTCAGCCTTACATTGTTCAATGTGCTCTTCCATTTTCTCTTCATCTTTTCAAAACTTTTGAGCCTGCTCCTTCCCAGCCTGGGAAGGGGCATCTTTATGTTTTCGCAGCAGCCTATCCATGGCAATCCTACCAACTGTGCCAATTTTCTGTCAGGTAAAGGTGGGGGAAGGGTTTCCTCGAGCCCTTTATATTTGATCAGTCTGTCAGCACCCCAGGAAAGATGAGACTCTTGTGCCTGACCAGCCTGTCAGTGCCCCAGAATGGCAACCCCACTGTACTGGAAAGTGGGTTATTAACCTGTTCAGAGTCAAATTCCCTTTTTCGATTTAGAAAGAGAGGATTCCCCCTGCTCTTAGTCAGCAGGTTATCAGTTTTGGAAAGCATGTTACCTGCGCCAATGCCCTTGAAGGACTCACACTAACAATTTATGGAATAACAGAGTTTATAAATGTAATAGAGAATTGTGAGAGGCTGAGGTTCAAGGATTGCCACTGATAGTACCTGGCTGTGAAAACTTACTCAAATCAAGACACGGATAATCCCTAACAAAACCTGTCTCGAGATATCAATCAACATGCAGAGAACACCCAATGTATGTGGTTCTTACCTGACAGATGTGCCTGCAGAGAAGACAGGCTCAGCCCATCAACTGATCCCAGGAGTTACAATGGAGTCTTCCCAAATGTCTCTCCATTCTTAAATTGCTTTTATACTATTTCTTTACTTTTAGGTAGAGCTTGAGTGACTCCAGTCATACAGCAAGGGGTGGTCGTACCTTGGAGGTAACTTTGGGATGGAGGTGTGTGACAGTATGTCATCTGAGCTAACCTTCGGATGGAGGTGTGCTCAGTGTTACAACTGAGGAGAGTGATTAGCCAAAGGCAAGACATCTTCTCCTATCTCCCTCAGTTTGTTGGAAATGATACAACTTTTAAAATTTTTTTATGTAACTTTAGTCAGGGGTTTGTTCGCCCTCACCCAGGGGGAGGGAGGTGAGTTGAAGTTTCTCTTCAAAAGACTCTGTTCACTGGGTAAGGCTTGATGAGCTTAATATCTACAGACTGGGAGTAGCCAGAAGATACAGGCAAGATAAATGAACATTAACAAACATCACCCCCTAACATCACCCCCTTGGGCAGTCAGAGACACCTGCTCTGGGAAAAGACTGATAAGAGAACCAAAGCATGAGGACCTAATTAACATCGAAGGCAAAGGGATCAATAACCAATAGGAGATCAAATATGAAGAACTGTGGAATTTAAGACCAATGAATGTGAATTTGTTTGGGTTTTGTAAGTATAAGTATGTGAAAAGTCTAGTAAAGAACCATGTTTGATGGAACAATTTTCACTGCCCAACCTCTGCATGTGTGGTTGAAATAATTTCTATTGCACATCCTGGCCAGAAAAACATCCTGGCCACAATAAAGTAATACCTTGATTCTCTAACTCTGAAAAGATGTTGTTGGAGAGTTTCTGTTTTTCCCATACTTTTGGTGACAATGTGACTATAACTTTAGTCTCAAGATTTTTCCCAGTTTTCTTGAATTTTTCCCCAGTCATTTTCCCACACTGTGCTAGTTCTGACCATTTAAAAAGAAAATAATTTTTGGTTTGGGTCAAGCCCAGTCCAGAAAATACTATCAACCCTCTTTCTTCTCTGATCTGATGGCTGTAGCATGTTTTATCTCATTTCTTAGTGTTTTCACTCTGGACTGTTTCCTCAGCAAGAGGAGAATTAAATGCCAGGAAAAAAAGAATCCAGAAATACTCACACTATAGAAACATAACTGGACTTTTATGGCCTTTCTGGGAAAGAGGACCATTTTCCTGCTGGTTGATTATGCTGCCCGTGTTTTTTTAGTATTTTTACTTTGTTATTTTGCTTATCTGAGGCCTTACATTTCTTTTACTGAAACTCCTGAATTCCACATGGAGGAAATGTTTTCCAATATAAAAGGGAAGGGGAATGAACATTTATACTCTATCTTTTTACAGAACAGAAGAAAAATGAACCAACTGCAGGTTTTGCTGAGTGACAGCCTTGTCAGCACAAAAAGCATGTGGAAAACGCAGTTAAGTTATCATCAGTATAAAGGAAAGACAAGTCTGTGCATCAACCTTTGGCTTTAATGTGACAGATCAAGAGCTTCCTGGGAAGTGACAGCAGAGGTAGAAACTCCGTGAACCCAGAGCACAAAGCAGCAATAATGGCAGGGAGCACAGCAGCACAGCACTCTTCTAAATCCACTTGTTCTCTCAGCCTCAGAGCCCAGTGCCAGGGTACAGCCCGGCTGACTTGCAAGGGTGATTGCTAATTTCACATCCTTGATTTTTGGAAGAAAGATGGCATTTAAGTGGCATTTTCAAGGAGTCCTTTTTAACCACTTTGTGCTCAATGATTCTGTGAGTAAAGCAGATGTATGTAGGTCCATTCTCTGGCCCTGAGACCTGCTGGTACAGAATGTTCCATGCCCATACTATAAACTGTGGCTGTAGCAGGATGCCTATGGGGAGCACAGATCTAGATTCAATACCGGCAACTAATATAAAAGTACTTTCTGCCTAATTCCGGAGAAACAATGACAGTGAAATCAGCTGTAGCTGCTGAGTTACTAACACTGATGCAGCACATGAAACAAGCCCATTCTTCTATCCAATGACAGCCCTGTCTGTGCCTAGAATCAAAGAACCAGAGAATCATTTATGACAGGCTGGAAAAGACCTAAAGATCATCAAGTCCAACCATTTACCCAGCACTGCCAAGCCCACCACTAAACCATGTCCCTCAGTGCACATTTACAAATCTTTTAATACCTCCAGGAATGGTGACTCCATCACATTCCTGGGCAGCCTGTTCCAATGCTTGACAACCCTTTTGGTGAAGAAATTGTTCCTAATATCCAAACTCAACCTCCCTCTATGCAATTTGAGGTTGTTTCATCTTGTTCTGTTGCTTGTAACTTGGGAGAAGAGCCCAACCCCCACCTGGCTACAATGTCCTTTCAGGGACTTGTAGAAAACAAGGTCACCCTGAGCCTCCTTTTTTCCAGGTTGACCCCCCCCCAGCTCCCTCAGATGTTCCTCATCAGACTTGTGGTCCAGACCCTTCCCCAGCTTTGTTGCCCTTCTCTGGACATGCTCCAGCCCCTCAATGTCCTTTCTGAATTGAGGGGCCCAAAACTGGACACAGCACTTGAGGTGTAACCTCACCTCACCAGTGCCCAGCACTACCCTGGTCCTGCTGGCCACACTATTGCTGATACAGGCCAGGTGCCATTGGCCACCTTGGTCACCTGGGCACATGTGGCTCATGTTCAGTTGCTGTTCACCAGCATCTCCACGTCCTTTCCTGCCAGACACTTTCCAGCCACTCTGGCCCAGCCTGGAGCTGCAGGGCTTGTTGTTACCCAAGGACAGGACCAAGCTCTTTGCCTTGTCGAGCCTCACACAATTGACCTTGGCCCATCCCTCCAGCCTGTCCAGGTCCCTCTACAGAGCCTTCCCACCTTCCAGGAGATCAACACTCCCACCCAATTTGGTGCTGTCTGTGAACCTACTGAGGGTGCCCTTGATCCCCTTGTCCAGACCATCAATAGAGACATTAAACAGAGCTGGCCCCAATGCTGAGCCTTGGGGAATGACACTTATTAAATCTAAGAACAGGGACTTACACTTTAAGCCATCTTCAGACTATCTCTATCCTAGTATTTTCTGCAGGAATATACGCAGAGCTGGAGCAGTTCCAAAAGGTGCCATTGTGTTATTTAGCCCCAAGTCTGCCTGGCTGCCTCAGTAATAAATTCAGGAGCCATATCATAGTTGATATGAGCTTTTTTTTTCTGCTTTGGGAGCAAGGCAGAAACTGTAAAGCTGGAAGATTGAAAAAAAAATGCCAATACTTTCAAGATTCTGTAACAATACCCCCACATTTTTTGTTCTTGCAAATAGTCACATTGTTCATAACTGGCCACTGTTCCTGAGCAAAGTCTAATGTCTAAGTGTTTCCGGGGCAAGATTTGCAGTGGGTTTGACTGGGTATTCTCTGGAGTTTACTCTTGCTGTTCTGGATGATTTCTTTGGGAAAAAAAGAGTAACTTTTCTTTGCATGTTACAAGAGACTTCTAAAATTATTTAAACTGCTCGGTGTTTATTCTTTAGAACAGATAATACCTCATGAATAGGTCTTAGTATTTTTAATTTTCAGATAGAAATAGCACTGTCTTCATTTAATGCAGTATAGTGTGAGGGGGATTTGAACTTGAAAAAAAGTATCTACTTATTCTCTTGAAAAAAAGGATTGCTATTACAGCAATTCTGTATATGATTTTTATCATTGTTGATTCAAATTTTATTTATTTATTTCCTTGTGTTATTAGAGCAGACTACTTCAGAGAGAAAGGTAGCTGAATCAACAGAAAACTTGGACTTCATCAACCTCAAGAGTGCTCATTAGGAAATGAAGTATAGAAGTTTGAAACTTTATCCAATTTAAACAAGAAACTGCTGCTTTACAGCATTCCAGCTGTTGAGTTCCCTTCTGTTTTTTCAAGAACAGCTGAGGGTTTGCTGCTCATAAAAAGGCTACCCTATGCATCTGCCATCTAAGTTTCTTAACTGAATTGCAAGTGATGTTTCTAACATTTGGTTTAAGATGCTCTGCTTTATCTTTCTAATTTTGTCTTTTAGCCTGTTTCCAGATAAGGTAATTATTAATCTTACTAAGCAAAGTAAGCTCTCTAATGGCATTACAGCCATGCAGGGCACTACAGACCCAAGAAGGGACAAAGGAATTTGCTAAATTAACACATTTTCAGACAGTCCTGTACACCTTTGAATAATAAAATGTATTTTTAGCATGTGAATTTGCATGGTCATTGACTGCTATAGAAAGTTACTTTAAACTGCAGTGGATTGCAAAGTTCTCTGGGGACAGGGAAGGAGGGACAAAATCACTACTGGGACCGAATCAGACTTGTGTGTACTATAGACCAGGCTTTGTGACCTTTGCATCTGCAGAAACACATAGATTATTAGCTCTTCAAGTCACGTGAGAACAAAAGAAATTTTAGCCATACTTGATTCTAAATTTCTTCAGTTTCAAAGAAGAGTTTAAAAGCCTGAATCCAAAAATGTCATTATTAACAGGAAAAAAATCCACAGAAAAATCCTACACATAGATGCACATATGACTTATCATTTTAAATAGCCTGAAGTGTCAGTTTTAGTCCCTGACAGCTCAAACACTCAATAGCTGGTGACTTGGACACAGAGAAAGGCATGATCTGATCCTTCTGCAAAGCTCAAGGAGATGCCATCAGGCTTTTACAATTGCCATGATGCTGTGATTCCAAACCATCAGGTAGAAAGGCACAGAGCTGGCAGATGTGAACACCGCTGTTCACCAGGAACAGAGCCCAGGGCAGCCTCCCCAGCAGGTTTATGGCATCAGGGCTGGCACAGCTCCCGTGCTCTCAGTGCCGGGGGACTAAATCGAGTCCGAGACACTCAGAATTTCAGAATCAAAGCAGCAGCTCAGCTCGAGCACACCCCATGACACACACACTGGCACAGCCACGGGCATGAGGCCAAGCTTCCCCGTGTGCTGGGGCAGCAGCGGAAAGGAGATTTCTGTCCCAACCCATGGAATAATCCAAGTCGTCGAGCAGAAATAATGGTGAGGTGTGCTAATATTTCTGATTCCTCTCATGTCTGTCCCTCCAGAGCAAAATACAGCCTCGCCTCATTCCTGCTCTTGACCAGCAGGGGAAGAGCAGAGCTGGGAGGGGAGGAACTGGGATCGGACTCTGTTCCCGAGGACATGCTGGGCTTGTTCCGGTGCAGAGATTGTCCATCCTTCTTTCCAGGAAAAAGGTGAGCTCGGGAGTGTGCTCGGGAGCCAGATAACTTCTCAAAATTGTTGTTTTCGGCCATTGCTTGAAGATCTGACAGCCTGAAGTTGTTGCACTTGGTTGGAAAGTCGTGTTTCAGTTCCTGCGGTTTTCTGTGCATTTGAGAGTAATGTCGATATTCAGATCCTCCCTCCTTTTTTTCTTTTTTTAATACTATTGTGGGCCTGCTGCTAGCAACAAAGACAATAATTTATTAAAAAGCAGGTTAATGAACTCCGATGGAAGAGGAACAAAACCTTCTTTCACATCTTATTTTTAATTGACCAAATTTGCACCCAATTAAGACAGCAGAAGCATTTGTTATGGGGTGGTATCAGGTGGGCTTCTCATTGAATTTGTTTGCTGATACAGCAAATTTTGTGGGACTGGATTAAATGGTTCAGCTGAAACAACGAATAGACAGCCAGCCTCAGAAAGAAAAGCCTTTAAATTGCCTTTTATACAAATAATTGGAAGTGCTTATTCACCATAAAATAACCGTAGAGCACCACCCTGTGGGGATTGACATTCTTGGGGTTTCAAGTTGTTTATCATTCCACATTTGCAGTCTTACCACAAATAATTAGGTATTCACTTAGCTTTTCCTGTGTGCAGCCATCAGTGATTTTTATAGAGGGCACGGTGGTCTGTCACACAGTGCTGGTAACTTGAAGAGGCTCTGGCCTGAAGCCCACCCTGTGCTGCGTTCAGTGTAGTACCAGCTCTCAGGAAGTAACACAGTTGTTCCCATTGTGATTCCGTCTCCTTCTCATCTCCTTCCACCCAGCACCCAGGGAGCAGAGGGAAGACTCTTCCACATTTGATTTTGCCAGGCAGGAGGACGTTTGGTAACTCAGCCCATCTCAACAGCTGCTGGTGCCAAAAGGAACCCAGGAACAATATCTGAGGAGTTATCTGAAAGGCTCCTGCAGTGAGACCCTCTGCCAGGGCAAACCAGGCACACAGCAATCACCTCCTGAGGCAAAGGAAATAAACAGGATTTTTTAAAACCATTTGCTGTCTTTCATTACTGAGATTTTCCCACTGCACATGTGTGCCTGCATTCATGCCAGGTTTTTTCAGTTTGTTGTGTTGGTTTTTTTTTCCCCAGAGAAAATGTTTGCAGCCTATTTTGATTGCCCAGGAGGCCCAGAAAACCTCTATATGAAAGAAGTGATGAAACCACAACCAGGAGAAGGAGAAGTTCTTGTGAAGGTCTCTGCCAGTGCTCTGAATAGGGCTGATTTACTCCAGGTATGTGTATATTAAGCAGACTTATGCACTTAAAAATAATAGTGATTTTTGAAGCCCCTCTCTGAAGTCTTGACACATCTGAAGAGTTAAAAAAGGTTGGACTTGGTGAGCATTTGGATGGGAGAGTTCACAGGGGTGAAAGAAGAGATGTTTGTTGATTCAGCAGATGTTTTTATCTAGTCAGTGCAGTGCTGGGCTGGCGTGGAAAGGCAGCTGCCTCTCAACAAAACATGTAAAACTAAAGCTCTGGTCTTTCTAGATGCTTAAACCCTTCTCTGGGCATTTGAGGTGAACAGAAAATGTTGCAATGGCACAGTTCCAGTGGGAGAAAATTATTCAAATTCACATTCAAATTATTAAGTTTGAGCTGCAAGCCATGCTCTGCAAATAGAGACCATAGTACCTCGGCAATGGAGATTGGCCTGGACAAAGGGGAGTCACAAAAATTTGTATTTATTCTTATTTTAAGAATAAAACATACTTAGGAAGCAAGAACTGTTTCCAGAGGATAGAAGATCCTCAAATTGCTGGAACACTTGCACAGTGCAAAATCAGGATTAAATAAATAGGAATTTAGGCTGGAGACATGCAAATGAAATATTGCAGGTCATTACACACATTGATGTTTGGCTTTTCCTTTCTTGCCCTCTCTTTTTTTTCTTTCTTTTAGAGGAGAGGGAAGTACCCTCCCCCCAAAGGAGCAAGTGATATTTTAGGCCTGGAAGCAGCTGGGAGCGTGGCTGGGCTGGGTCCTGGCTGCTCGGGCCGCTGGAAGGTGGGCGATGCAGTGATGGCTCTGCTCTCCGGGGGAGGACAGGCACAATACGTGACGGTGCCCGAAGGCCACCTGATGCCAATTCCCAAAGATATGACTTTTCTTCAGGCTGCAGCCATTCCCGAAGCCTGGCTAACAGCATTTCAGCTGCTCCATTTCATAGGTGAGAGGTGTATTTGCCCATCTATCCCACCAAAACAGCTCGTCTTCCTTCCTGTTACAAAATCCTCTTTTTGTTGCCTCCATCTGAATTTGTTTGCCTTCAAAGAACCTTTTCTTTGTAACTTCATGCCTGGAGGCCAAACTCTGGTGTGGCCAGACACAAATCTGAAATCTTGGCCACTTCTCTGCAGGGCCAACTTACTCTGCTGACTGCATATTTGCAAGCAAGGATATGGAAAGATGATCAGTTTTCTTTTCTTCTGTATTTCTAAGCTTGAATCACTGAATGGTTTGGGTTGAAAAGGACCTTAAGGATCACCTAGTTCCAACCTCCCTCCCATGGACAGGGACACCTTCCATTAAGCTTAAATCCTGAAATTATTCCCATGTTCTCCACACAGCTGAAAACACATCCTACTTCTAAGGATTTGACTTCACTGCATGCATGACCATATCATGAACTTTATCACTAATTGCCTGTGGATCTACAATAGGCAACACCTTGTACATTTTTTAACAGAGACATTAATTGTTGGTAAAATATGCTCTGAACTGGTTTAAAGCAGACAGAAGCTCACAGTCTTCATTTTGAAAATACACTGCCAAGGCACTAACAGTAGCACTTGCCAGGGTTTTCCTCAGGTGAGAAATATCCTTCTACACTCTTCAGCAAGAGCACCTATAAACTCCAATAAAGAACAGAAGTTTCAAACAAATAAGTTCCCTGCAGACTTGCTTTGAGCAGTGTTGCTTCCTGGGGATCAGTGGGAAGCTACTTGGTGCCTCACTTTCAGTAGCAATCAATGGAACACAAATTAATGCAACCAATAGATGGTAAAATGATTGGTAGAACTGGTCCTTAATGTTACCCAGCACTTCTGGTATTTCTCCATTGTTGATTTCTCAGTGTGAACATCCTCCTAATGCGTTTTCTACTGGTGGAATAAAAAGGCTGTGACTGCACTCACTTAAGCATCTTGGTCACGGATGGCCAGAACTGCAAGGGGCCAAGATGAAGTCATTCCACTGAGGATGATATGATGATGTCCTGTCAGTACACACTGTGACCTCTCCTATTTCTGGATTTGTCTCTTTTATGAAGGATAGGAAGATGTAAACAAAGCCCACAAAAGAGCATCTCTTTATTCCTCCTCTTCAGTATTTTCCATGCTGCTCATGTTTTATTCCAAAGGTAGTGCCCCAAGGGTGACCACTTTCCTTATGCCCTCCTCCAGGTAAAGTACAGGAGGGTGAGAGAGTACTGATCCACGCTGGAGCCAGCGGGGTTGGCCTGGCAGCCATTCAGCTGGTGAGACTGGCAAAGGCTATTCCCATTGTGACAGCAGGAACTCAAGAGAAACTGGAAGCAACAGCAAAAGCTGGTGCAGCTGCAGGGTTCAACTACAAAAAAGAAGACTTTAGTGAAAAGGTGTTGGAGTTCACCCAAGGTAAGAACCTCTCTCTGAAAGTGTGATTGAACCTCTCAACATGTGGACATACACTCAGTTTCAGCTGTCACTGGGTGAGGGAGCAGACAGTAGTGACCCTGTAAGCACAACCTGACATCCTGTTCAGCCCAGAATGGGCCTTTCCTTAGTTTAATTGTGCTGTTTTCTGCATGGGCTCTCTTTGTGTTCATTTGGGGCATAAATATTATGCCTTCTTATTGTTGCTTCCACAAGAAATTGTGGGACCAAATCCTCTCACTTCATGTTTGAATCATCACAGAATCTCAGAATAGCCTAGGTTGGAAGGGACCTTAAACATCAGCTCATTCCAAACTCCCTGTCATGGACAGGGACACCTTTCACTAGACCAGGTTGCTCAGAACCCCATCCAGCCTGGCCTTGAACATTTCCAGGGATGGGGCAGCCACAGCTTCTCTGGGCAACCTGTGCCAGGGCCTCACATTTAATTCTTCAACTGTTAGAAAAATATATCATTTCTAAGCATTTGGGGTGGTTTATGCCTGAGTCTGCTTAAGGGTACCTATGATGATCCTTTGTGCCTGATTCAGTAATTCCTTACAAATCATTGTGCCGATTCTTAATTTCAGTAGAAAGTTTTAAATAATAATTGCAGGGTCGATTCTGTACCTATAAAGAACAAGGTTTTAGTTTTGCTTTAAATTATCCTACCCTTAATGCAGCTTGACTACATTGTGAAATCTCTCCTGTTTCTACTTGAGGTTCTGGAGTAGATATTATTTTAGATTGTGTTGGAGGCTCATACTGGGAGAAGAATCTCAACTGTCTGAGTACTGACGGCCGGTGGATTGTTTATGGACTGCTGAGTGGAGGTGAAGTCCATGGAGATTTGCTGGCAAGGCTGCTTTCCAAACGAGCCAGCATCCACACAAGCCTCTTACGGTCCCGAGACAAGGAGGCAAGTAGTGGCTATTAGCAGCGTATGCAGTTTGATCTTAAAATCAGTGATAGCTTTGAGAGCTTTCTTTTAAAACCAGTTTTAAACATATTCTTGCCCAAAAAAGCCTCACCTTGAACTGTTACTACATACTTTGGAAAATGTCACAAAACTAAGTTACAGTGTCCTTTTTCTATTTTTATCAAATTCCTCCCTGAATCAGAGGAAAGACACCCAGGACTTCTTAATGTACTTCATGAGTACCGTAATTCAGAGATTTGGCCTAAGAATAAATAGTGATCAGGCAACTTGATCAAGTCTGGGGAAAATAAAAACCTCTATTAGGTCACTTTTCAAAGTAGAAACCAAGGCCATTTGGATGTCCAATTACCAAGGAAAACTCACTTTATGTGCAAAATTCTCAGATATGACTGTAAAAGGCAGTGCAGCGCCCTAGGAGATTCTGTCCATGGTTTAAGACAGAATATTCTCAAGAACTTTATCAGTTTGAATTTAAATGGTTCTGCACTGAGCTTACACCATTTGTCTTGGTGAATTTAGTTCAGTTAACATGTAAAAAATCCAAAAGCTTTCTCCTTGTTTGTAATTTAGACCTGTCAGGTGTTTGTATCTCCATCTCACTGTGAGAATGTCAGAAAGTGCCTCCTGGAGGGCTGTGTACACTTTGTACGCCGTGCTCAGGGACACCTCGGTGAGCGAAAGGACTGTAAATAACCTTCAAGGTGCTCTTTTTCCGCAGTACAAGGAGCGGCTGGTGAGAGCCTTCACAGAGGACGTGCTGCCGCATTTTTCCGAAGGGACTACCCCGCGTCTCCAGCCCCTCGTGGACAGCGTTTACCCCCTGCACGCCATCGCTGAGGCACACAGGGCTATGGAGGAAAACAGGAACATCGGCAAAATCGTCATCGAAATACCCGTTTGCTTCAAGAAAGGGCCGCTGCAGTAGCTGCTCTGGGACTGGGGGGGTTGCGCTTGCAGCGATCCTGCCGCTTCTACTGCAAGCCTGGGACCGATTCGTGTGGTGGGGAGGAGGGGTAAAAGATAAAACGTTTATTAAAAAGGTTCGTGTCGCAGCTCTGGCAC